>JAMXBD010001088.1:0-491177 GCA_024138025.1 Combretum micranthum
AAAAATAAATTTCTCTCTCTCTCACACTCACAATTTGCACCGGCCTCCCTCATACAATACTCAATTTGTTTTATTTTTTATTTATTTAATTAACACAAATTTTCCTCCACATTTTTCTATAAATACCCCCTCTTCCTTCCATTTCCTTCACACTATTCATATATTATTCTTACTCTCTCAAAATTTCTCCAAGAGTTCTCTCAAGTTTAATTTTCATAGGTAATACTTCTTTAAGTTTCCTTTATGTTCATTTACTTAGTATAAGCATAATGTATGTTTTCTAAAACCATGAAGGTTAAGAAAGCAACAATATGTTCATACCTTGTTTTTGTTCATCAATCTATTTTCCTTTATGTTGCTTTCATATATATTTAACTAAATATATCTATGTAACTATATATATCTTTTAGAGCATATAAGCTCCTTTGTTTTTGCAATTTATTTACTTTTCTTATAATTTATTTATTTACCTTGCTATTTATTTACTTTCAAGTTATTTTAAGACTAGTCTTTCTAGCCTTAGACTTGTCCTCATTAAGTCAAAACAATTTTTTTTTCTTTTGGGACTAGTCTATTGTTAGTCCCAAGAAGCCTTGAAAAAGCTAAGGCTTCCAATACTTAACAATTATTATTGTGTTTATTTATTTCTTAATTTCTTTATTATCTTATCCTATGATATTTTTAGCTTTTATAAACTACATTATCATATTCATCCATGGCTAATAAGTTGTTTTCCAAATAAAACAATGAATCTTTTTTATGAAAGAATAAAACTTGATCAAAGTTTTTCCAAAAACTTAGAAAAATATTTTCAAAGAAATTTCTTTTAAAATTTTATGTAAAATTCATCATGAAATTTCAAACTATTAAATGAAGTTTCCTTAAAGTCTAAAAATATCTCCTTTTCAAATAAAGTCTTGATACATCAATAATAACTTGGTAGTATTTTTATCAACTTTCTAAACCAAAAGCAAATAAGTTTTCAAGAAAATCAATTTATAAGGAAAAGAAATTTTCAAAAAATAAACTCATCAAGTACTACTAAAAAAAAGTTTTTGGAAATTCTATCATAGAAATAAATTTAGTAGATAACTTCAAAAGACCAAACTATATTTTCAACTCAATTTTGATAAACTAAAGAATCAAAATAAAGTATATTAGATTTTGATAATCCAAAAATTTTATAAGTTACTTCACCCACATAAAGAAAAAATCTAACAAATCCAAATTTCCAAAACATTAGAAAAGGTTGTTTTAAGGAAATAAATTAAACAAGACAACACCTATAGCTTCATGCATAAATTATGAGTATATTTGTACACATAAGGAATTCTTTTAAAAAATATACATATTTAAGTTTTACTTAAACAAGCCTTAGTAAAGGAAAGATTAGAACTTCTTGTTTTTCAAAGATGGAATTTTCGTATTAAATCTGTGCCCTTCTAATCCAAGACCCAAATGACCTTTTATAGAAAAAGTAATCTTAGAAATGAATAGATCTTTTTGAATTGGTAGAAAACGACATATAAAAGATGAAATTCCGAGTTAAAAGGAGCAAGTTATGGCCATTTTAAGTTAGAATTTCCTTCAATCCGATTTTACCGCGTATTCAAGCTAGATTTAGAATCTCCAAAGTAGAAATTCTATGAAAGACTCATTTTGGGTATTTCATCTTGTTTAAGTGAAGAAGGAACCGATATCGTCTTCCCGGAAGATCACTTCAACTAGGAGCAATCACCATGGAGTGAGTTAATCCCTTACTAGTTACATTTCCTTATTTGTGCTTATAAGTAACAGCACTAGAAAATAAGGAAAAAGATAAATGAACAAATGTTGTGTGATTTGGATTTATAATTGATTGAATAAAAGCTAAGAATATCGAAAGTGGAATTGATGAATAATTTATATTTCCTTGCAATGATATGATGAATATTGTTTTGATCACCTTTAACTTGAACCCGATAATAAAGGAATAACCCTATATTGAAAATAATTCATGCATATCATATTTGTGAGTCACATTTTTTTTCACTACTATTCTTCATGTGGAGAAACGAAGAGTTGTAGCTGTGGCTAGTAGGAGCCGAAAAGTCTACATGGGCAAGTAGGAGCCGAAAAGTCTACAGGGCAAGTAGGAGCCAGTAAGACTGCAATTTTTTATGGTCGTATGGGCCAGTAACCACTCATGTGATTGATGCATTCTCATATGATTGTCTAAATACTTATGTGTTTTATGAAAATGTTTTGTAGATGGGAGTTATCTCACTAAGCTAGTTTTGCTTATACCCTTATAGCTTTTTGTTACAGTATGATTACTTGTGGTTGGCACCAAGGAGCCCCTTTTGTCAGGTATGAGCCAATGCTACTAGAAGTTTTGGAAGAAGTTTATATGTATTTAGTTTTGGATATAGACTTCTAAGAAAAATCTCTATAGTAGACTTATGTTATATTTATGTATATTTTGATGATGGCTTAGGTGAACAAGACTATTAGAACGGGGGAATACCCCTAAGAAGTTGTAAGAAAATGAATATTACATGTTTATCTTTATAAGTTCTTGCATGCTTTTATTATCTACTTAAACTTAATACCCTTGTGAGTCTCCTACTATCTTGGAAGCATGCTTTGCATGTGATATCAAAGCTCCTACATGACTAAGGTTGTCATTCATTAGCTTTAATATTATGTGCGGCGAGCTACCACGTTTAAGGTACCCTCCGAGGCATGACAATTGTAAACCCCCGAAGTTTTGGATTCAAATTAAAGCTTAAACCCTAATTAGAAGTCAACCAAATTTCTAAAGTCAACAAAACCCTAGTTTACAGTAACCGCTTAAGTTTGGCATCACCGTTTAAGAAACCCTAAGAGAGTAAGCAAAAGTTTAGTAAGTAGAATAGTTCGTAATTATTTAAGGTCGTCTAAAAAGATCAGTTTAGTAAAACCGAAACTCGTTTTGAACACGATCAGACACAGTTCTTGAAAAACGTGTCCCGGAGCTTGGAATAGTAAAAAATATTCCAAATATACCATTAGACTCATAAAAATATAAGATTTTCAAAAATATCAATTTCATAATTTTTTGGTAGCTAAAAATAACAGATATCGCATTTATACGCGTATTTTCTTACTACCGGTATTTAAGTGTCATGTCTACTTTACATTACACTATTTACTACTATTCTATACTATTTATCTATCTCTACTTTTTCTTACAACCTACTCTTACAACCCATATACCTATTTCTTACATATTTTCATTTTCAATACAACTTCACATCTTTCATACCTTACTTTTAATTAATCAAAAGAAAAAAAAAATAAATTTTCACTCCCTCTCTCCTCTCTAATTAGCGCCAGCCACCCTCTCCCTCTTCCCATTTGTTTTATTTTTCATTTATTTAATTAACATAAATTATCTCCCACATTTTCTTATATATACCCTTCTTACTTCCACTTCTTTCACACTTCTCTTCTACTAAAGTTACTATACTAAAATCTCTCCAAGAATTTCCTCTCAAGAAGCTCTTCCGAGATTAGTTCTTTTAGGTAAATGTTCTTGAAGACTTCCAAATGTTCATTTACTTAGTATGAGCTTAGCGTGTGTTTTCTAAAACCATGAAGGTTAAGAAAGCAACAATAGATTCATACTTTGTTTTTGTTCATAATCTAGTTTTCTTATGTTGTTTTTATGTTCATAACTATCTAGTATATCTATATAACCATATATATTATTTAGAGCATATAAGCTCATTGTTTTGCAATTTATTTACTTTCTTTCAATTTATTTATATTCATGTTATCTTTAAGATTAGTCTTTCTAGTCTTAGACTTATCCTCATCAAGTCAAAACATTTTCTTTTTCTTTTGGGACTAGTCATTTCTTAGTCCTGGGATACCTTGATCAAGCTAAGGTTCCAATACTTGATTTATTTTCTTATTAGCTTATTCTTTCAAGTTATTATGTTTCTTTATGTTTTCATAACTTTATGATTCATACTCATGCATGAACATAATAGTTTTGTCTCAACAAAATAAATGAAGAAATGTTTTCTTAAAATAAAGATTCTTTTTTAGAAATAAAAGTAGAAAGTTAATGTTTTTCTAAAAACTAAGAAGTCATCTTAAGCAAACTTAGAGGAGTTCATAAGGAATTTTATAAACATACATAATATTAAAAGGGCTTTTTTTAAGTAAACAAAGATTTTACAACAACTTCATCTTTTCTTCAAATGATAGAAATTCTTTTCATCAAGAAATTATTTCTAAATATAGAAGTGTTAATACTTTCAAAAAGTGTTGGAAGCTAAGTGTAGCAAATAAAAATCATTCTTTAGGAATTTGAAGAAATTACAAAAGTAAAATTTAGGAAAACGAAAGAGATACTCATTATAAACAAATTAAGATGATTTCAAAGCAAAATGAATATTACAAAAGTTCTCAAATTTCAAAATCCTTAAAGACTTCACTTCTTCATAAATTGAGACAACTTCATTTACTTCATACATTTGTTATGAGTCAATAAATATATGAATATACTTTCCAAAGGTTTTACAAGCTATTATATTACCTATTTCTTCATAATGAGCTTTGGATAAAAGAAGGAAAACAAGTTTACAAAAATTCGTGGTGAATCTGTCCGTCACTTTTTTGGAACCCAAATGACTTATTTTGATGAAAATAAGTTTAGAAATAGATAGATCTTTTCGAATAGGTAGAAAACGGTATATTATATGCGAAATTCCGAGTTAAAATGAGCAAGTTATGGCCATTTTAAGTTAGAATTTCCTCTTATACGATTTTACCGCGATTTTAAGAAAAGTTTAAAATCTTCAAGAATAGAAACTTCATGAAAGACTCATTTTGGGTATTTCATCTTGTTTAGGTGGAGAAGGACCCGAGATCACTTTTCCGGAGGATTACTTCGATTAGGATCTACCAACATGGAGTGAGTTAATTCTTGACTTAAGTTACATTTCCTTGTTTTGTGCTTGTAAGTAGTAGCATTAGCAGTTAAGGAAAAGATAAAATGAATAATTGTTATGTGACTTGGAATTATGATTGATTGAATATAAGTTAAGAATATCGAAAGATGGTTTGATAAATAAATTGTGATTCTTGTATTAATATGATGAAAATTGTGTTGATCGCCTTCAACTTGAACTAAACATTATTTGGTTAAATTTATATTGAAATCAATTCATGCATATCATACTTATGAGTCACATTTATTTCACTACTATTCTTCGTGTGGGGAAACGAGGAAATGGTAGTGGTGGCTGGTAGGAGCCGGAAAGTCTACATGGGCTAGTAGGAGCCGGAAAGTCTACATGGGCTAGTAGGAGCTGGAAAGTCTACGTGGGCTAGTAAGAGCCGGAAAGTCTACAGGGCAAGCAGGAGCCGGTAAATCTGCAAATATTGATGGTCGTATGGGCCTGTAACCTCCCAACCCTCGACATGGAGGGCGTAAAATCCATACTACACTTGATTTCCGGTTAATCATGTGTATTTTATTTGTTCATATCATTGGTGCATTCTCATATGTTTGATTAAAATACATGTATGAATTATGGAAATGTCTTATAGATGGAATTATCTCACTAAGCTAGTTTTGTTTATACCCTTATAGCTTTTTGTTACAGTACGATTATCTTTGGTTGGCCCCAAGGAGCCTCGTATGCCAGGTACAAGTATAAGCTACTAGGAGTTTTTGGGAGAAGCTTTATGTATTTAAGTTTTGAACATAGGCTTCTAGAAAAATCTCTATAGTAGGCTTATGTTATAGTTGTTATTATTTTGGAAAGACTTCTAAAGCAGGTGAATGCCCCTAAGATGATGTAAGGATATTATTATGGAAATCTTATGTTTATTTATATAAGTTCTTGCTTGCTTTTATTATCTACTTAAATGTAATACCCCTGTGAGTCTCCTACTATCTTGAAAGCACGCCTTGCATGTGATATCGAAGCTCCTACATGACTAAGTGTAAACCCCTGTTTTCTAAGCCCTAAACCTTAAGCCGGAAAGTCTACCGGAGACCTTAGGTCAACGGATCATGAGTAAAACCCTACAGTTTAGATCTTGAAAACCCGAGTTCGCAAATCGAGGAGTCGAAAAATAATTAAAGTGTTTAGAATAGTCCATAATAACATTTGGATTATTAAAAATATCAGATCGGTTCAATTTCGGCTTATTTCGAACCCGTTTGGATACTGCCTTGGAAAGCGTGTCACGGGGCTCGGAAAATTAAAAATATATCTTTAATATTTTTAGACTCGTATTTTTATGAGGATTTCAAAAATATCAAGTTTAGAATTTTTCGGATTCTAAAAATATCAGTTATAGCTCATATAAGCTTATTTTACTCTTACCGGTAACTAAATTGTTAAATTTCTAAAAATAATTTAATTGATTATTTTATTTAAATCATAAAAATTCTGCTACTTAAATGAAAATATTTTTTTAATTTATTTTATATATTTTCTTATTCAAAAAGTCACTTTATCAACCCATATCTCAAGTACACATACATTATCATTACTATACATTATTATGTCTTCTTTTGCTTTTTCTTACACTTCCATTTCCCAAAATTTGCAGCTGCCCATTCCCCAAAATTTAGCCACTTTTCATTATTTTTAATTATTTATTTGATATTTTAAAAGTCTGTTTTAGTTACAAATGGATGCAACTTGTTACACTTTCAAAATACAAGTTAAAATCAAACAAAACCACCCCCTACACCACACTACAAATCACGCCAGCCCCCCCTCACTTGCAGCTGCATGTTCTATTTTTTTAAATTTATTTATCACTCTTACATCTCTATTTAAGCATCTTATTCTCTCTCTCATTCACCTTTACAAACCCTATTTTTTTCCTCTTTCTTTTTCCCTCTCTTTTCTCTTCTTTTTGGCTTGTCTTCTTCACAAACAAGCTGCCCCCATTTTTCTTTCTTGCTTCCACATATATTTCTTGCAAATATTTGAGGTAATCTTTCCCTTTTTGCTTTTATAAGATGTTCTAGGATGATACCATGGATGTTTCATGCATCAAAGGACATTCCACAAGCTTAAAAGGCTATGGATGATGATGCCAAGAAGGGAAACACTCCTCTAGATGATGATCTCTTTTGTTCTTAGTATTTTTGTTATATGGAAGGCTTGTTTATTCTCTTGTTTATGTGAGAACTTGTAGATCTAGAGTTTTACCAAGCTTTAGTTATGTTTATGTGTAGATCTAGAAGTTTAAGGCTTACTACTAAGTTTCTCTTATGTTTTCATGGTTGTATTTTGAGTAGATCTTAGATTCAAGTTAGAATGAAAAAGTAAAATTCGTAACTTGTCAATGCCCTATTTTAAAAACCCTCTTTCAAGTCTTAAAATGGAAGCTTTCGTTAAGAAAATGAAGGTTTGATGGATGCATATCATCAAGGCTTCATCTTACAAGAATCAAAGTTGATTTTCAAAGTTTATTTTCAAAACAAAAATTGTATTTTCGGATCAAGACAAAGACCTAAAATAAAAACATGTTTTTCAACTCACAAATGAGGATTTTATTCAAGAAATGAAGGGTTCTTAGGATATAATATGCAATGGGTTGTTTTTCATTAGTTTTGATGAATTTTCTCAAGAGATATGTCCAAAATAAATTTATGAAAATTCGGATCAAGACCAAGACCTATTTTTGGAACCCATCATTCAACTTTAAAATGAAGATTTAGACAAAAATATAAGGGCTCTTGGTATAGATATCTTAAGGAATGAATTTTCATAGGTTTAAATAAGTTTTCCTAAAAGGCATTGCATAAGTCAAGTGCTTTGTAGAAGACAATATTTAGGTCTTGTTTTCATTGTAAATTTCAAAGTGGAAATTCGTAATTATGGGGAGACCAATTTTGAAAACCTTCTTCTTGATCCAAAACAAGTGTTTTATATTGAAAATGGATGCTTTGATGATATATAATATAGGAAAATTATTTTCATTGAGCTAAGTAAGTTTTAGTAAAGGAATTACTCAAAACAAGACAATGAGTTTTGACTTGTGAATTTCGGTTTTGTGAAAATGGATTCTTAGAAGTTTCATTTGAACTTTATGTTTGATATTAGATAAGTGTGTAATCTCTTAATTTTGTTTTGAGAATCTCCTTGCAAGCTTAGGACTAAAATGAGTTGGTCTAAGTAGTTAAATAGAGTAGATATGGCAATTTTTCACAAAGGCTCAAATCTGGAATTTTCGCAACCCTGCTGTACAGTATATTTCCGACCCTAAATGACCTTAAATGTTTGAATTAACTTTAGAAATAGATAGCTCTTTCGAAGTAGGTATAAATCGGTATATTAAACTAAATTCCGAGTTAAAATGAGTTAGATATGACCTTTTTAAGTTAAGGATTCAACCTAGATGGAAATTGACGAACTTAGTAAATAAAATTGTTAAGTTTAATAGAACTTCATAAGAGATACTCATTGAGGGTATTCTTTGTACCTAGGTGAATTGGAGGACGGGTTACCACTTTCCGAGGACTATTACGACTAGTGGATTTTCACTACATGGACAAGTGAGTTCATTTCTCAATTAATTATACTCTTGGATGTGCTTGTAGAAGTAGTGGCATTAGACTTAGGAAAAGATAAAATTGTGATTGAATGGTTATCTATACTTGCATGAATGAACGATAAGTATATCGAGGCAAGCTTTGTTGCAATAATCTTGTATGAGCTAGAATAGATTCGGAATGTCTGAAATTGTATGGTCACCTTTAAATTGTCTAATTAATATACCATGATTATATGAATAAATTGTACATGCATATCACGTAGTGAGTCGCATATCATTGTCGAGTATGCCTTTGGTGGGACAAAGGTGTATTCGGGAGGCAGCGGGTCTTTAATGAAGGGGACTAGGGTTGCATGACTTATGGACTACCCCATTTAAATAATGAAACTATGGTTGCTTGACTTATGGACCAATATTAAAAATTGTGGTTGCATGTCTTATGGACCACCCCACTTAAGATTGGGATTATGGTTGCATGTCTTATGGACCAACTTGGAATTGTAGTTGCATGACTTATGAACTACCCCAAACCCCGAATGGAGGGCGTAAATTCATTCACTTATGACTACAGGAAAGTCCTATGCTTGCTTGCTCATTTGCTTGTGCATTCATATGGTTGCTTAATTATAACTTGCTTGTATATATTTTAGCTTGGTCGGGCATGTTACTTGAAGAAAATGAGTCTCACTAAGCATTAGCTTATACCCCAACAGTTTTTGTTGCAGCGTTCCTATTTTTGGATGTTCCGAGAGGACATTTTGTGCAGGTTTATCACATTAGATTAAAGAGCTTTTGAGGAAGTCGGGACCTAGTATAGGCATGGACTTCTAGGAAAATCTCTTTAATATAAATTCAGATGTATGTAATTGGAGCTAAACGATGTAGACTCCTATTATTTTGGCGGGGGTATGCCTCCTTGGCTTTTGTAAAGATTAACTATTTATCTTGATGTGATTTATATTCTTAATGCTATGTATGCTTTCTTAAGACTACTCGAATCAAAGTGTGATCCTAAAAGTTGTGAAAGTACACCTTACACTCGATATGTAAACTTATGGGATGACTAAGGTGGTCATACTTAAGTTTAAGTATTGCGTGTGGTGGACTGTCGCGTTTAGGGTACCCTTTGGGGCGTGACAGTTTAAGTTGGTATCACAGCATGGTTAAGAGTTTACAATCGTAACTACAAATAAATAGCCTTAAGAAAGGATAAAAAGGAAGGATATAATAGAATTACCGGAAGACTTAGATGGGAATACGACCATAGTATCGGCCCTTAAATCCTATCACTCTAACCCTTGTGGATAGTAACCACTAGGAAACAATCGACTTAGTATCGTAAAACCTTCATAGGTGACCTAATGAGACTCCCATAGAATGCCGCTTAGTTACTTTAGTTGCTTTTGGTATTGTATTGCTATCGTTACATGTTGATTGTTTCGTTGTTACTTACAATATAAAATTTTGCTTGACTTTTGATTATGAGGATTTTTACACCTGTTGTCCATATTTCAATAAAGCTATATTTATGTTTTATGATCTCATAATTTTATTACTTAAATTCCCTGAATTACCTTTTTACACTTATATTTTTCCGCTCATATTACTACTTCTTTTATTTCCGTTACCTCGTTTGAAAATAGTAATAGAATATATTGAGAAGATTACTTAACTAGACAAAAATAAAATTTGCTAACTTTAGTTGCTTTTGGTATTGTATTGCTATCGTTACATGTTGATTGTTTCGTTGTTACTTACAATATAAAATTTTGCTTGACTTTTGATTATGAGGATTTTTACACCTGTTGTCCATATTTCAATAAAGCTATATTTATGTTTTATGATCTCATAATTTTATTACTTAAATTCCCTGAATTACCTTTTTACACTTATATTTTTCCGCTCATATTACTACTTCTTTTATTTCCGTTACCTCGTTTGAAAACAGTAATAGAATATATTGAGAAGATTACTTAACTAGACAAAAATAAAATTTGCTAACTTTAGTTGCTTTTGGTATTGTATTGCTATCGTTACATGTTGATTGTTTCGTTGTTACTTACAATATAAAATTTTGCTTGACTTTTGATTATGAGGATTTTTACACTGTTGTCCATATTTCAATAAAGCTATATTTATGTTTTATGATCTCATAATTTTATTACTTAAATTCCCTGAATTACCTTTTTACACTTATATTTTTCCGCTCATATTACTACTTCTTTTATTTCCGTTACCTCGTTTGAAAACAGTAATAGAATATATTGAGAAGATTACTTAACTAGACAAAAATAAAATTTGCTACAGCCAAGGTAGAAGAAGGAGACGTCAGGAGGAAAGCGCCTCCAATCAACCCAATATGGAAGAAGGGCAACAAGCCGCCCCTCCTCCAAATCCTCCTGCAGATGCTACACAAGGTAGCTTTGCAAGCCATGCTTGGACAAATGGCACAGATGACGCAAGTGCTTGAAGCATTTCGACAAAGTTTGCCGGCAGCGGCACAAGCACAAGCTCCAGCTCCAACTCCGCCACAACCTGCACCCCAAGCTTCTGTGGGGATGCCAGCACAGGAAAGCGCACACTCTCACACTGCGCCTTTGCCTCCTACCACCTATGAGACCGTACAGAAGCTCCCTACCCGAGTTCATTAAGAGTAACAGATATTTTGAAGGGACTTTTGGGAGACCGGATGAGGCTGAAGATTGGTTAGCTCAGATAGAGCGATCCTTCAGGGCTTTTGAAGTGCCACTCCATCTGAGAGTTGATTATGGCACTTACCTGCTTCGGTTGAATGCACGGGTTTGGTGGGAATCGAAAGAAAGAGAGCTCATGCCACTAGTTACTTGGGAAAGGTTCCGCCATAAATTCTTGGAGAATTACTTCCCCGGAAGTCTCCGAGTGCAGTTTAGCTCAGAATTCCTGAACATTGCTCAGAAGGGAAGGACTGTAGAGCAATATGAAACTGAGTTTAGTCGATTACTGCAATATGCTCCGGATTCTTACAAGCACAGTGAGGAGCTAAAACTACGAGTTTTCTTAAATAGATTAGATGAGGAGTTGAGGATGAGGCTAGAAGAGTTTAATATTAAGAACTTTGTTGAGCTGGTAGAAAGAGCCCGGATAGTGGAAGGGGCTAAGAGAAGGAAGGGCAAGACTGCTGAGAAGCCACCCTCGGTTTTGGAAAGAAGTTTTATGGGGGATCAGGATCTGGATTCTCCCACAAGAGGTTCAAGCCGTCTTATGGCTATAAGGGTAACACTAGTGGGGGACAGGCTACCCCTAAGAGTGTCAGTTGCTGGAAATGTAAGGGGGATCACTACCCCAAGAAATGCCCACAGTTGGCAGACAAGTGTTATTTCTGTGGTGACTCATCCCACAAGATTGCTAACTGCCCAAAGAAGACTACGACCATGTGCTTTGTCTGCAAGCAATTTGGTCACTTTGCCAATGAGTGCCCTCAAAGGAAGAATGCTCCAGCTAAACCTTTTGGGGGATCAGCGGCAGTAAGACTCGGAAACGGGAATGGTGGAAACAATAATAGTAGCCGTGCTGGGTCAGCAATGCATGGAATGAGGATCTACAACCTCGAAGGGCAATGGGTATGCGAAGATATGGGAAATGAAGACTGTGGATTAGCTGCTCTCGAGGAGGATAATGGCCCGGACTTCGGTCTTGTGACAGGTAGGTCTCCTAACTCTTGTCTTTGTTTTTCCTGCTGCTTTGATTTGTTAAAATTCAAGTATAAGAAAAGAAAAACAAGTTTGGTTAAGTTAAAGTAGTTAGGATGGTGTGAAGGTAGTGATTAGTAAGTGTTGGACGCAGGGCACATACGGATAGCTAAGACGACTGCTTATGCTCTTTTTGACACGGGAGCTACACATTCGTTCATCACCACCAGATTGGCTAGACAAGTTGGTTTACCAATAGCTACTATTGCCTCTAGCTTCCGTGTTAGAACCCCGACTGGGAGTGTGGTGACAACAAATGAAATGCTAAAGGATTGTCCGATGGAGATTCATGGGCATGGTACGAAGTGTGATTTGATAGTATTGGAGATGAGTAAATATGAAGTGATTTTGGGTATGAGTTGGTTAGCCATTGCTAAAGCCGTTGTGGATTGTCGAAGGAAGAAAGTAAATTTCAAGGATGTTGATGGAATGGATGTTGAGTTCACAGGTGAGACGGTAGTTTCAAGAGGAACTGATCTATGCTCATTTGAGTTGCTTATGGATGGAGAGGATAAGGTGGAAAGTGAAGGTTGTCTTAATGCAACAGAAAAAGAAGAAAGATTACCTAAGATTGAGGATATAATGGTTGTCAAAGAATTTCTCGATGTCTTTCCGGATGAGCTACCAGGTTTACCACCTAAGAGGGAAATTGATTTTGAGATTGACTTGGTGCCAAATACTGAGCCGATATCTAAAGCGCCTTATCGTATGGCCCCTGTTGAGTTAAAGGAATTACAAAAGCAATTGCAAGAACTCTTGGACCATGGATTCATATGACCAAGTGTGTCACCATGGGGTGCACCTGTATTATTTGTTAAGAAGAAGGATGGTTCAATGAGACTATGTGTTGATTATCGGGAGTTGAACAAGGTTACAATTAAGAATAAGTATCCACTTCCAAGGATTGATGACCTTTTCGATCAGCTACAAGGAGCAAGTGTATTCTCACGGATTGATCTACGATCAGGGTATCATCAGTTAAGGGTCAGACCTGAAGATGTGCCAAAGACTGCTTTTCGGACTCATTATGGACATTATGAGTTCTTAGTGATGTCTTTTGGATTAACAAATGCTCCTGCCGCCTTCATGGACTTGATGAATCGAGTATATAAGTCATTGTTGGACAAATGTGTGATTGTGTTTATAGATGATATTTTGATATACTCGAAGACAAGAGAGCAACACGAAGAGCACCTTCGCATAGCCTTACAAATCCTAAGAGAACATAAGCTATACGCCAAATTCTCTAAGTGTGACTTTTGGCTAGATAGGATGTCATTTTTGGGACATGTTGTGTCGGGTGAAGGCATATCAGTAGACCCCGAGAAGATTAAATCTGTGGTGGAATGGAAGCCACCTAAGACCGTGACTGAAGTAAGGAGCTTTTTGGGTTTAGCCGGATATTACAGGAAGTTTGTCCAAGACTTTTCCAAGATAGCCAAGCCGTTAACTCAGTTAACACAAAAGAATGAAAAGTTTGTTTGGATGGAAAAGAGGGACCAAAGTTTTCAAGAATTGAAGCAAAGGCTTGTCTCTGCTCCGATTTTGGTTTTGCCAAACCCCGAAAAACCCTACACGGTACATAGTGATGCTTCAAAAAATGGTCTCGGATGCGTTCTCATGCAAGAACGGAAGGTGATTGTAAACCCCTGTTTTCTAAGCCCTAAACCTTAAGCCAGAAAGTCTACCGGAGACCTTAAGTCAACCGATCTTGAGTAAAACTCTACAGTTTAATCCTGCAAACCCGAGTTCGTAAATCGAGGAGTCGAAAAATAATTAAAGTGTTTAGAATAGTCCGTAATAATTTTTTATTAAAAATATCAGATTGGTTCATTTTCGGCTTATTTCGAACCCGTTTGGATACTGCTTTGGAAAGCGTATCCGGGGCTCGGAAAATTAAAATATATCTTTAATATTTTTAGACTCGTATTTTTATAAGGATTTCAAAAATATCAAGTTTAGAATTTTTCGGATTCTAAAAATATCAGTTATAGCTCATATAAGCTTATTTTACTCTTACCGGTAACTAAATTGTTAAATTTCTAAAAATAATTTAATTGATTATTTTATTTAAATCATAAAAATTCTGCTACTTTAATAAAAATATTTTTCTTAATTTATTTATAAATTTTCTTATTCAAAAAGTCACTTTATCAACCCATACCTCAAGTACACATACATTATCATTACTACACATTATTATGTCTTCTTTTGCTTTTTCTTACACTCCTCTTCCCAAAATTGCAGCTGCCCATTCCCCATAAAATTAGCCACTTTTCATTATTTTTAATTATTTATTTGATATTTTAAAAGTCTCTTTTAGTTACAATTGGATGCAACTTGTTACACTTTCAAAAATTTGCAAGTAAAACCAATTACACTAACTCCTCCCACACTCAAAATCACGACCAGCCCTCCCTCCATGCAGCTGCTATTTTATTTTTTTTTTTTAAATTATTTAACACACATTTATCTCTATTTAAGCATCTTATTCCTCTCTCTTTCATCTTTACAAACCCTACATTTTTCCTCTCTCTTTTTCCCTCTCTTTTTCTCTTCTTCCTTGCCTTGTCTTCTTGAGAACAAGCTGTCCACATTTTTCTTTCTTGCTTCCATACATATTTCTTGCAATTATTTGAGGTAATCTTTCTCTTTTAGCTCTTATAAGATGTTCTAGGATGATACCATGGATGTTTCATGCATCAAAGGATATTCCACAAGCTTAAAAGGCTATGGATGATGATGCCAAGAAGTGAAACACTCCTCTAGATGATGTTTTCTTTTGTTCTTAGTATTTTTGTTATATGGAAGGCTTGTTTATCTTCTTGTTTTTGTGATAGCTTGTAGATCTAGAGTTTTATCAAGCTTTAGTTATGTTTATGTGTAGATCTAGGAGTTCAAGGCTTACTACAAGTTTTTCTTATGCTTTCATGGTTATATATTGAGTAGATCTTAGATTCAAGTTGGAATGAAAAAGAAAAATTCGTAACTTGTCAATGCCCTATTTTAAAAACCCTCTTTCAAGTCTTAAAATGGAAGCTTTTGTTAAGAAAATGAAGGTTTGATGGATGTATATCATCAAGGCTTCATCTTACAAGAATCAAAGTTGATTTTCAAAGTTTATTTTCAAAAACAAAAATTGTATTTTCGGATCAAGACAAAGATCCAAAATAAAAACATGTTTTCCAACTCACAAATGAGGATTTTATTCAAGAAATGAAGGGTTCTTGAGATATAATATGTAATGGGTTGTTTTTCATGAGTTTTGATAAATTTTCCAAGAGATATGTCCAAAATAAATTTATGAAAATTCGGATCAAGACCAAGACCTATTTTTGAAACCCATCAATCAACTTTAAAATGAAGATTTAGACAAAAATATAAGAGGCTCTTGATATAGATATCTTAAGGAATGGATTTTCATAAGTTTGAATGGGTTTTCCTAAGAAGTATTGTATGAATCAAGTGCTTTGTAGAAGACAATATTTAGGTCTTGTTTTCATTGTAAGTTTCAAAGTGGAAATTCGTAATTATGAGAAGACCAATTTTGAAAACCTTCTTTTTGATCTCAAAACAAGCATTTTACATTGAAAATGAAATGCTTTGATGATACATAATATAGGAAAAATTATTTTCATTGAACTAAGTGAGTTTTAGTAAAGGAATTACTCAAAACAAGACAATGAGTTTCAACTTGTGAATGTTGGTTTTATGAATATGGATTCTTAGAAATTTCATTTGAACTTTGTGTTTGGTATTAGATAAGTGTGTAATCTCTTAATTTTGTTTTGAGAATCTCCTTGCAAGCTTAGGACTAAAATAAATTGGTCTAAGTAGTTAAATAGAGTAGATATGGAAATTTTTCACAAAGGCTCAAAATCTGGAATTTTCGTAACCCTACTGTACAGTAAGTTTCGACCCTAAATGACCTTAAATGTTTGAATTAACTTTAGAAATGGATAGCTCTTTCGAAGTAGGTATAAATCGGTATATTATAAGCTAAATTCCGAGTTAAAATGAGTTAGATATGACCTTTTTAAGTTAAGGATTCAACCTAGACGGAAATTGACGAACTTAGTAAATAAAATTGTTAAGTTTAATAGAACTTCATAAGAGATGCTCATTGAGGGTATTCTTTGTACCTAGGTGAATTGGAGGACGGGTTACCACTTCCCGAGGACTATTACGACTAGTGGATTTTCACTACATGGACAAGTGAGTTCATTTCTCAATTAATTATGCTCTTGGATGTGCTTGTAGTAGTAGTGGCATTAGACTTAGGAAAAGACAAAATTGTGATTGAATGGTGATCTAAACTTGCATGAATGAACGATAAGTATATCGAGGCAAGCTTTGTTGTAATAATCTTGTATGAGCTACTATAGATTTGGAATGTCTGAAAATTGTATGGTCACTTTTAAATTATCTAAGTAATATGTCATGATTATATGAATAAACTGTACATGCATATCATGTAGTGAGTCTTATATCATTGTCGAGTATGTCTTTGGTGGGACAAAGGTGTACTCGGGAGGCAGCGGGTCTTTAATGAAAGGGGACTAGGGTCGCATGACTTATGGACCACCCCATTCGAATAATGGAACTATGGTTGCATGACTTATGAGCCAACATTAAAAATTGTGGTTGCATGTCTTATGGACCACCCCACTTAAGATTGGGACAATGGTTGCATGTCTTATGAACCAACTTTGGAATTGTAGTTGCATGACTTATGAACTACCCCAAACCCCGAATGGAGGGCATAAATTCATTCACTTATGACTACCGGAAAGTCATATGCTTGTTTGCTCATATGCTTGTGCATTCATGTGGTTGCTTAATTATAACTTGCTTGTATAGATATTTTAGCTTGGTCGGGCATGTTACTTGAAGAAAATGAATCTCACTAAGCATTAGCTTATACCCCAACAGTTTTTGTTGCAGCGTTCCTATTTTTGGATGTTCCGAGAGGATATTATGTGCAGGTTTATCACATGGAATTAAAGAGCTTTTGAGGAAGTCGGGACCTAGTGTAGGCGTGGACTTCTAGGAAAATCTCTTTAATGTGAATTCATATATGTAATTGGAGCTAAACGATGTAGACTCCTATTATTTTGGCGGGGGTATGCCCCTTGGCTTTTGTAAAGTTTAACTATTTATCTTGATGTGATTTATATTCTTAATGCTATGTAGGCTTTCTTAAGACTACTCAAATCAAAGTGTGATCCTAAAAGTTGTGAAAGTACACCTTACACTCGATATGTAAACTTATGGGATGACTAAGGTGGTCATACTTAAGTTTAAGTATTGCGTGTGGTGGACTGTCGCGTTTAGGGTACCCTTTGGGGCGTGACAGTGATTGCCTATGCTTCGAGACAGCTAAGGCCACATGAGCAAAATTACCCCACGCATGACTTGGAACTAGCCGTGTTGTCTTTGCCTTGAAGATATGGAGACATTACCTATATGGACAACGGTGTGAGATTACACCGACCACAAGAGTCTTAAGTATTTGTTCACCCAAAAGGAGCTGAACATGAGGCAGCGAAGATGGCTAGAGTTAATTAAAGATTACGATTTGGGGATAAATTATTGCCCGGGAAGGGTGAATGCAGTTGCCGATGCCTTGAGTCGCAAGAACCACGGGGAGGTCGCAACTCTTTTGACGGACCAGAAAGAATTGATTAAAGAATTTGAGAGGCTAAGCATCGAATTTGTTGGGCAAGACTTGGAAATGGAAATAGCAAATTTGGTGTTGGAACCAACTTTGGTGGAAAGGATTAAAGAGGCTCAGCGCTATGATGAAGTGATACAAAGGATAAAAAGGGAAGTTCAGGAGGGAAAGTATACTGATTTTTCAATAGATGATGAGGATGTAGTAAGGATGAAGGACGATTGTGTGTGCCTGATGACGAAGAAATGAGGAAGGAAATCATGAGTGAAGCACACAATTCTGGGTACACGGTACACCCGGGAGGAACCAAGATGTACCAAGACCTTAAGGGACATTATTGGTGGAACGGAATGAAACGGGATGTGGCAGATTTTGTGATTAAGTGCCCAACATGCCAACAAGTGAAGGTAGAACATCAAAGGCCGGGTGGATTGTTAAAACCTTTGCCTATACCGGAATGGAAGTGGGACCAGATTTCTATGGACTTTGTTTGTGGTTTACCAAGGACGCCGTCAGGTCATGATGCTATATGGGTTGTGGTAGATCGGTTAACTAAGTCTGCTCACTTCTTGCCAATAAGTATGACTTTCTCTATGGATAAATTGGCGAGACTTTATATGAAGGAAATCGTTCGCCTACATGGAGTACCGGCTGGGATTGTGTCGGATCGAGACCCGAGATTTGTGTCTAAGTTCTGGATAAGCTTGCAGAAGTGTTTGGGGACAAAGTTGCATTTTAGCACAGCCTATTACCCTCAAACTGATGGACAGTCGGAAAGAACGATCCAGACTTTGGAAGATATGCTTAGGGCATGTGTGATGGAGTTCAAGGGAAGTTGGGAAGCTCACTTACCTTTGGTTGAGTTCGCCTACAACAATAGCTATCACTCGACTATCAAGATGCCACCTTATGAGGCCTTATATGGACGTAAGTGTCGATCCCCGTTGTTTTGGGATGATGTTGAGAAGGTAGTTCTTGGACCCGATTTAGTGCAAGATGCCACCGACAAGGTTCGGATAATCCAACAACGAATGAAGGAAGCTCAGGATAGACAGAAAAGCTGGGCAGATTTGAAAAGAAGGGTTCTTGAGTTTCAAGTGGGTGATCATGTGTATTTAAAGATAAATCCTATCAAAAGTATCCATCGAGTTCGCTCACAAGGAAAGTTGAGCCCCCGGTATATTGGTCCTTTCGAAGTATTGGAACGGGTTGGAGAATTAGCATACCGCCTTGCCTTACCGCCAAATCTTTCGGGAGTGCACAATGTTTTTCATGTCTCGGTTCTTCGCAAGCACATAGCCGACCCGGATCAAGTTATAGAATTGGAACCGGTGTTATTAAAAGAAAACCTCAACGAGGAGCACCCGGTACAGATTTGGACACAAAGATACAAAAGTTAAGGAATAAGGAAATTAAGTATGTGAAGGTTCTTTGGAGGAATCATACACATGAGGAAGCAACTTGGGAGGCAGAAAGTGAAATGCGGCAGAAGTACCCTAGTTTGTTTGAGGATCAGGTACGTCTTTCAAGTTTTGCGGACAAAACTTTCTTTAAGGTGGGTAGGTTGTAAACCCCTGTTTTCTAAGCCCTAAACCTTAAGCCGGAAAGTCTACCGGAGACCTTAAGTCAACGGATCTTGAGTAAAACCCTACAGTTTAGATCCTGAAAACCCGAGTTGCAAATCGAGGAGTCGAAAAATAATTAAAGTGTTTAGAATAGTCCGTAATAATATTTGATTATTAAAAATATCAGATCGGTTCAATTTCGGCTTATTTCGAACCCGTTTGGATACTGCTTTGGAAAGCGTGTCCGGGGCTCGGAAAATTAAAAATATATCTTTAATATTTTTAGACTCGTATTTTTATAAGGATTTCAAAAATATCAAGTTTAGAATTTTTCGGATTCTAAAAATATCAGTTATAGCTCATATAAGCTTATTTTACTCTTACCGGTAACTAAATTGTTAAATTTCTAAAAATAATTTAATTGATTATTTTATTTAAATCATAAAAATTCTGCTACTTAAATAAAAATATTTTTCTTAATTTATTTTATATTTTTCTTATTCAAAAAGCCACTTTATCAACCCATATCTCAAGTACACATACATTATCATTACTACACATTATTATGTCTTCTTTTGCTTTTTCTTACACTTCCATTTCCCAAAATTTGCAGCTGCCCATTCCCCAAAATTAGCCACTTTTCATTATTTTTAATTATTTATTTGATATTTTAAAAGTCTCTTTTAGTTAAATGGATGCAACTTGTTACACTTTCAAAATACAAGTTAAAATCAACAAAACCACCCCCTACACACACTACAAATCACGCCAGCCCCCCTCCTTGCAGCTGCATGTTTATTTTTTTTAAATTTATTTAACACTTTACATCTCTATTTAAGCATCTTATTCTCTCTCTTCACCTTTACAAACCCTATTTTTTCCTCTCTCTTTTTCCCTCTCTTTTCTCTTCTTTTGGCTTGTCTTCTTCACAAACAAGCTGCCCCCATTTTTCTTTCTTGCTTCCACATATATTTCTTGCAATATTTGAGGTAATCTTTCCCTTTTTCTTATAAGATGTTCTAGGATGATACCATGGATGTTTCATGCATCAAAGGACATTCCACAAGCTTAAAAGGCTATGGATGATGATGCCAAGAAGTGAAACACTCCTCTAGATGATGATCTCTTTTGTTCTTAGTATTTTTGTTATATGGAAGGCTTGTTTATCTCTTGTTTATGTGATACTTGTAGATCTAGAGTTTTACAAGCTTTAGTTATGTTTATGTGTAGATCTAGAAGTTTAAGGCTTACTACTAAGTTTTTCTTATGTTTCATGGTTATATATTGAGTAGATCTTAGATTCAAGTTGGAATGAAAAAGTAAAATTCGTAACTTGTCAATGCCCTATTTAAAAACCCTCTTTCAAGTCTTAAAATGGAAGCTTTTGTTAAGAAAATGAAGGTTTGATGGATGTATATCATCAAGGCTTCATCTTACAAGAATCAAAGTTGATTTTCAAAGTTTATTTTCAAAAACAAAAATTGTATTTTCGGATCAAGACAAAGATCCAAAATAAAAACATGTTTTCAACTCACAAATGAGGATTTTATTCAAGAAATGAAGGGTTCTTAGGATATAATATGTAATGGGTTGTTTTTCATGAGTTTTGATGAATTTTCTCAAGAGATATGTCCAAAATAAATTTATGAAAATTCGGATCAAGACCAAGACCTATTTTTGGAACCCATCATTCAACTTTAAAATGAAGATTTAGACAAAAATATAAGGGCTCTTGTATAGATATCTTAAGGAATGAATTTTCATAAGTTTAAATGAGTTTTCCTAAAAGGTATTGCATAAATCAAGTGCTTTGTAGAAGACAATATTTAGGTCTTGTTTTCATTGTAATTTCAAAGTGGAAATTCGTAATTATGGGAGACCAATTTTGAAAACCTTCTTTTTGATCTCAAAACAAGTTTTATATTGAAAATGGAATGCTTTGATGATATAATATAGGAAAATTATTTTCATTGACTAAAAGTAAGTTTTAGTAAAGGAATTACTCAAAACAAGACAATGAGTTTGACTTGTGAATTTCGGTTTTATGAAAATGGATTCTTAGAAGTTTCATTTGAACTTTATGTTTGGTATTAGATAAGTGTGTAATCTCTTAATTTTGTTTTGAAATCTCCTTGCAAGTTTAGGACTAAATAAGTTGGTCTAAGTAGTTAAATAGAGTAGATATGGCAATTTTTCACAAAGGCTCAAATCTGGAATTTTCGCAACCCTACTGTACAGTGTTTCCGACCCTAAATGACCTTAAATGTTTGAATTAACTTTAGAAATGGATAGCTCTTTCGAAGTAGGTATAAATCGGTATATTATAAGCTAAATTCCGAGTTAAAATGAGTTAGATATGACCTTTTTAAGTTAAGGATTCAACCTAGACGGAAATTGACGAACTTAGTAAATAAAATTGTTAAGTTTAATAGAACTTCATAAGAGATACTCATTGAGGGTATTCTTTGTACCTAGGTGAATTGGAGGACGGGTTACCACTTCCCGAGGACTATTACGACTAGTGGATTTTCACTACATGGACAAGTGAGTTCATTTCTCAATTAATTATGCTCTTGGATGTGCTTGTAGAAGTAGTGGCATTAGACTTAGGAAAAGATAAAATTGTGATTGAATGGTGATCTAAACTTGCATGAATGAACGATAAGTATATCGAGGCAAGCTTTGTTGCAATAATCTTGTATGAGCTAGTATAGATTTGGAATGTCTGAAATTGTATGGTCACTTTTAAATTATCTAATTAATATACCATGATTATATGAATAAATTGTACATGCATATCACGTAGTGAGTCGTATATCATTGTCGAGTATGTCTTTGGTGGGACAAAGGTGTACTGGGAGGCAGCGGGTCTTTAATGAAGGGGACTAGGGTTGCATGACTTATGGACCACCCCATTCGAATAATGAAACTATGGTTGCATGACTTATGGACCAACATTAAAAATTGTGGTTGCATGTCTTATGGACCACCCCACTTAAGATTGGGACAATGGTTGCATGTCTTATGGACCAACTTTGGAATTGTAGTTGCATGACTTATGAACTACCCCAAACCCCGAATGGAGGGCGTAAATTCATTCACTTATGACTACCGGAAAGTCATATGCTTGCTTGCTCATTGCTTGTGCATTCATATGGTTGCTTAATTATAACTTGCTTGTATAGATATTTTAGCTTGGTCGGCATGTTACTTGAAGAAAATGAATCTCACTAAGCATTAGCTTATACCCCAACAGTTTTTGTTGCAGTGTTCCTATTTTTGGATGTTCCGAGAGGACTTTGTGCAGGTTTATACATTGGATTAAAGAGCTTTTGAGGAAGTCGGGACCTAGTATAGGCGTGGACTTCTAGGAAAATCTCTTTAATGTAAATTCAGATATGTGTAATTGGAGCTAAACGATATAGACTCCTATTATTTTGGCGGGGGTATGCCCCCTTAGCTTTTGTAAAGTTTAACTATTTATCTTGTTGTGATTTATATTCTTAATGCTATGTATGCTTTCTTAAGACTACTCGAATCAAAGTGCGATCCTAAAAGTTGTGTGAGTACACCTTACACACGATATGTAAACTCATGGGATGACTAAGGTTGTCATACTTAAGTTTAAATATCGGGTGTGGTGGACTGTCGCGTTTAGGGTACCGTTTGGGGTGTGACATAAGCTCTATATGCAAGATTTCTAATGGTAGTGTCTCAACAATTTATTTCATAAAACAATTCATTTTGATTTATTAAAACTTTAGCTTCGGCAATTTTTGTTTCAAATCTTTTGAAGAAACTTTATATTTTCATAGGTTGTTATAATTTAAGTATATTCTTATTTTATTTTCTTCATTCATTTTTCCAAAACAAATTAAATTTTCCTTTAACCTTTAGTCTTGCATAAATTTCACTCCTAGTGATGAAAGATCAAATTTATCAAAAGTATATTAAGTTGATGAAAAACTTTTCATAATTTTGTATTTATGATGGTTTTAGAAAATGAGTTTTGTCTTCTTATTTCTAAAATATAAGCTTTTGCTTTCTAAAACTTGTTCTTTCATTTCTTTTGAAAAGAATTATCTTTATTGATAAAATTCATTATTATATTCTTTTGAAAATGGGTTCTTTCCTTTAGAAATTTGAAAATCATTATTTTTCCTTAGTGGGTTCATAACTTTATGAGTTGATTTTTGTCTTAACTTTAAAAACTAGTTTGTTTTCTTAGTTTTATTATGAAGTTTAAAAGAGTTTAAATCTTAAGCTTTTTGTAAAAACTTTAATATTAATAAATTATTTTTCTAAAGCTTAAGTTAACATTATACAAAGAAAATATTTATTTCTTATGTTTCCTTGATAATCTATCTTTGTTATTTAAGAAAACGTTAAGAAAACTCTATTTTTATGTTGTTGATAATAACTTCATGATTTTATGATAAATCATATAATCGAAAATCTAGCTTTGAATTCATTTAGTAAAGTAAAATTCAATTTTAGATTAGTTGAGACATTAACATTATGTAGATGCAAGTATCTGAGCATATAAAGTAATAAGAACATAAGAAAATACTATAAATAAATAATAAGCAAGAAATTAAAATATCAAGCATTGGGAACCTTAGCTTCATCAAGGTATCCCGGTCAAGTATTGGAGCCTTAGCTTTATCAAGGCATCCCGGGATAAGAATGGATAGTCCCGAAGATTGAAGAAAATAAATAAAAGATTGTTTTGACTTGATATGGAACAGTCTAAGACTAGAAAGACTGTCTTAATAATAACATGAAATAAATAAATTGTATAAGTTGAATGTCACGCCCTAAAGTGTGCCCTACACGTGACAGTCTGCCACACTCAACATTTAAACTCAAGTAAGACAACCTTAGTCTTTCCATGAGTTTGAACATCGGGTGTAAGGCTCGCTCTCAACATTTATAGACCATACTTTGCTTCGTAGTAGCTTAAGGAGACATACATAGCAGCAAGAACGTAAATCATGAACATCTTACAGAGAATTATTCTATTACATGAACTAGGGGGCATACCCCCGATACAATACTAAGAATTCTCAAGCTCATAAAATTCCTTGTATTATCCTTCGGACACTGGTTCCTGGAAACAGGATTAGAAGTTCATTTCTACTTTTAAGACCCAACCTTAACGAAAGCTCCTCAACCTCTAAGAGCTGTACCTGATGTCCACGGGTCCTCGGAGATAACCAAAGGTATTCATACTGCAACAGGAAACTATTGGGGTATAAGCTACACTAGCTTAGTGAGTGAAAACTTCCGAATCACAATTAATACAAACATTCAAGCAAGTAATTAATCAACCAAGTGAAATGAATCAAATGAGTGAGTTCAACAAACATATGACTAGCTGGAAATCATATGTGGATGGACTTGCACCCTCCATCCCGGGTTAGCAGATTTACGAATCCTGCGATACGATGCCGTTTAAGCTTACGGTCAACTTAACAACATTTCGTTTTATGGATCACGATTAACCAACATATATTCGTTTTATGGATCACGATTAACCAACATATATTCATTTTATGGATCACGAAAAACCAAAAAATGCTAATGCTCCATCCCCATCGTGCTATGAATGAGTTCAATTATAATTGAGGCCCAATAATAGATTAATCCAATTCTTTTAGGTGGCCAAGCAATGCTCGCAGACAATCAATTCTAACTCATCTCTACACAACCAATAACTTATCACCCGGTTCCGATATTCCTTAAGTTCAATTTCGCATATCAACAACAGAAAATCATAATTCCCAACTAACCCCATCATACATAATCATTCTTTTTATCTTTACCTAGCAACTAGTGCGGCTATCATTACAATCACAAGCGATAATTGAAATCGGAAGAGAAACTCACTTGGCCATGGTACGCCGGTCTCTTAATAACGGTGGTCAGGTATTACGGTATCGTTGTGCTCGGGATCACCTACCAAATAAGAATAGCCTAATAAGAATTTCATCACTCAACTAATTCAAGCTATGCATCTAAACTAATCAAAGTCGTGATTCTCGCTACTTGCGGAAGTTCCAACTTAAAACGGCCATAACTTGGTCATTTTAACTCGGAATTTCGCAAAGTTTATATCGATTCCTATCTACTTTGAAAGATCTATCTATCTCTAATATTATTTTCAAGTTTTGAAGATATTAAGGCCACAGAAAAGAAGGGTCAGATCTGTACTGTAACGTTTTCATTTCCGAAAAATTGTTTCGCATTTAGTAAAAATGTTTTTAGTCGATAACTCATGCATAGATGGAATATGAATGAATTCCTAGTATGAATGTCATGTAATGAGTTCACTATATGCATGATCTTGATGATTTTGATAATGAACTCTTAAGAACTCCTAATCATTTCAAGACTTCACATTAGCCATTTCCTAAAATCTATTCTTTCCAAATTTTTGCATCTTCTAGTATTTTAGGATCCTATTCCTAGAATTTACTTGTTATCTAACTAAAAACAAGTCTTTTTATCATCTATACCATCCAAGACCTCCATTTAAGCATAAAAACTCACATTTTTCACTTTATAAATATGTTCTTAATCAAGCTTTTCACAAAAATCCGAATTTTGGAAATTTTCATTTCTTGCATTTCCCTTATGAGAAAACTTGTTTAATGCACCAAAATTTGAAGCTTTACTATATCTATTGTCTAAGGACTCCATTTGACTCATAAACATGCAATTTAAACTTGGACACTAGGTGTTTATGTAGGCATTATTTCAAAATACGCATTTAACATACTAATCACTATCTCAAGATTTTTCATTCTAACTCCACTACTTGTTTTACATTTTACTCATGCCCAAACTCATTTAAACTTATGAAAATCATTCCTTAAGGGTACCTATTATATTTACCTTCCATTTCTTGTGCAAAATATGAGTTTGAAAGTGGTTTCAAGGGTTTTTAAAATGGGTTTCAAAAATCATCCGAATTTCCATAAAACATTCCTAATAAAAATCTTTCCTTTTTCAAGTTTCTTACTTCCTATACATGAAGATCTACCATCCAACACATTTATATATATGCAAGACTAAACTTTTATGGTCATAAATGCATGTAAGCTCAAAACAACCACATGAACTTAAATGTCAATGAAAGCATGAGTGTTTAAACACTAGATCTACCACTTATAGTGCATGAACATGAGTTAAATGACATGAACATAAACATTTTATGCAAGATCTCTACTTTACATGCATAGACATAATATTATTTCAACAAAAACTCCTTTAAACACAAGATCTACTTCTTGTGATGGCTTGATATTCTTGTATTAGTGTTTTCTTGTCCTTAGCATATGTTCATTGGGATTTAAAGTGGAAAACACACAAGAAAAGTCTTGCCATTACAAGATTTAGTAATAACAAAGCTTGAAGTCATCATACCAATGGAGATTTGGAGTAGAAAAGAAAAGAAAATGAGTTGTGTGTGTGAGTGTGAGAGGGAGAGGTGGTCACGGCAAGAGAAGGGAGGGAGGAGAGAGTGTTTTGTGATTTTTGGAAAATGAAGAATGAAATGAAGGAGAGAGAAAGTTAAGGATTATTTATATTAGTGAATTTAGGGTTTGTATGAAGTAATAAAAGAGTTAAAATAAATCAAATTGGGGCATATAGGGAGGGGGGTGGCACCGGCCATATGGGGTTGTGTGTGTGTGTGTGTGTGTGTTGAAATTTGATAAATTTGAAATTGTGTAATAAAATGTAATAAAAGTGATAATTTAATACGAGACAAAAATTTCTTGGAAAAGAAAATATAATTGAGTAGTTGTAAGGATGTAAGAATAGGGTATGGGTAGTGTGTAGTGTAGGTTATACTTGTGAATAGTAGACAAGACATCTACTTTACCGGTTGTAAAGAAAATACGGGAAAAAAGCTATAACTGTAATTTTTATAGCCCGGAAAATTATAAAATTGATGTTTTTAAAATCCTCATAAAATTACGATTCTAATGAATATTCTGGAATATTTTTCTGAGTTGGTGGTCCGAGGGCACGTTTTTCCGTAATTGAGCTCGGGAAGGCCCGGAATTGAAAAATTCTCGAATTTAAAACTTTCTAAGGTTTAAAATGTACTATAAAACAATAATTTGTATTCATTTACTTTATAAAACTTCTTTGTTATGAAACCAAAGGAAAGCCGGATCTAGGATTTCTAAGCTCCTCTCACTAAGCTCGAACCAGACTGATTTAGGGTTTCGTTCTCTGGTTTCCAAAGTTTGTCAAATCACTATCCGGTCACTAAGAGAACTAGGGTATACATTATAATAATAATAATAATAACAACAATTTAAGTACTAAAATATTAAATCATATTAAAAGACTTACTAATTACCGGTAGTAATGAAATACAAGTAAATTTGTAAAATCGGATAATTCTAGCTATTTGAAAATCTGTAAAACTAATAATTTAGAGATCCTTATAGAAATATGAGTCTACGGCATTAATAACATGTTTTTAACACTTCGAATCCCAGGGCGCGCTTTACAAAGTCGGCACCTGACCGGATTGGAATAGGTCGAAAACTCGTTGATCTCATCCTTTATAGCATCCTAAGCTTAATACGAACCAATTACACCTTTTCCTCTTATTTCGACTCCTTGGTTTAGGAACACGGAATTTCCGGATCTAGACTACGAGGTTTCTTGTGAGTTTCAGTTTCCCAGTTGACTTTCCGGTTTACACCTTTGCCGGACTGGAAACTGATATCTTATACTTATATGACATATCTGATTGGTGAGATTTACTTTAAGGTCGATTTTTATAAGTATTTAATATCTCACAATGTTCTCGGACTTCTTTAGATTGAGTTTTATTCTCGAAGGTTAATCACTATTTACTTCTTAACAATTTGTTTTAGGGCTCCATTCTACCCGAATTTATAAGTTGGAGTTAAATATAAAATTTGTCGTACGTAGGGGTTTTTAGAATGGAAGTATATTGAGTTGCTATTTTATTTATGAGATTTCTTATTTTCTCACGATTCAGAAATTTCCAGATTCGTTCGGAATTTGCGACTTATCGAAGTTCAGTTTTAATTCAGAGTGACTTTCAGGGTTTTATTTCCAAAGTCCATTTTTTGAATTATTTACTGAAATTTTCCGGGGCTTACATTGAAAGTAAATAAATAACAAATGAGCTTATATGCTCTAAATATATACATAATATACATAATACTATATATAATTTTAGATTAGAAGCAAATAACAGCAATAATAATAACAACATAATAAAATAGGAAGCTTATGTACAAGAACAAAACATGAACATGTTATTGCTTTTACTACTCATATGAGTTTCAAAACAACACCATAGTAATGTTAAGTTACATGACATGAGTAAATAATAGTTGGAAGAAATATTTACCTAAAGTGTGTAAGTGGTTTGAAGATGGTAGTGAATGTATGGTTATGTAGTTATGTGGTTGTTGAGAAATGGTAGTTGTAGAGAGAAATTTTGTGAGTATTTAGTGAAAGAGAATTTTGGTAGAGGGAAATGTTGTAGAGAGAGTTTGTGTAGTGAATTTGAAAGAGTTTTGGTAGTGTAATTTGCGTGAAAGAATGAAAGAGGAATGGAGTATTTATAGAATTTTTAGAGTGAATTTTAGATGTAATAAAATAAATTGAAAAAAAAATAATTGAGAGGTAAATAAGGGGGGAGGGGGGTAGCGCGGCCACAATGAAGAAGGAGAGAGAGTGAGTTGATTTTGTGTAAATTTTGTAAGAAAATAATTAATATGTAAGGTATGATTTGATAAAAGGTGTATTAGAAATATAAAAGTAAGAGAATAGGTATGTAGGTAGTAAGAAATAGGTATAAGAAAAAGTAGAGATAGTGAAATAGTAATGAATAGTAAAAAGTACTATGAATAGTAGACTAGACAATTAAAGTACCGGTAGTAATAAAAAAACACGTAAATGCGATATCTGTAATTTTTAGCTACCGAAAAATTCTAAAACTGATATTTTTGGAATCCTTATATTTTACGAGTCTATTGGTATAAATGGAATATTTTTAATAGTCTGAGCTCCGAGACATGCTTTTCGAGCACTGATCCCGTTTGAGTCCGAAGGACACTCGAAATTTGCAAATCTGATATTTTTATGTTGCCCTATATTATTACGGACTATTTTAAGCTATTGGCTTAATTTCATTTTCTAGGGTTTGAAAACGTGGGATTGCCTGATCTTACTCACTAGGGTTCGTTATAGGCTTTGTTGACTTTAGGGTTCCGGTTTGACTTATGGTTTCGTCGAGATATTCGTAAGATCGTATAATTTTCAAGTTTTGATCGTTTTATATTTTTAGCTGACATCTATGTTTTATCTTATTTTATTTGTGATTATTTAATAGTTTTTAGTTCTTGGGATTGTTTAACCGAGTCTATGAGTGTGAGTTGACTCAGTTTGACTTTTGGTAAAAATTGAAATTTCTTATTCTGAAATTTACCAAAAGATCTAGGATCTTATCATTTCGTTGTTAAGTGATATTTGGATATATCATTTTGATTTGCGTTTTAGGAATCGAGTAGACGATTTGATTGGCGTACAGACGTTGATTAATCCGGTAATTGGACTTTATATTTTGTTTCAAGGGTTCTCATTTTCTCGAGACTAAAAAATCTCGTTTTTGGTCTTATTTGGAATTGAGTTTTAACTTGGTTCGATTTTTAGGGTTTCATTTCTGGTGTTTGACTTGGTTTAGAATTGGGTTTTTATCTTGAGTCGATTTTCAGGATTAGACTTCTAAGATTATTTTTAAGAATTATGAAATTTTCGGGGGTTTACATACTCATTTCCAAAATAATCAAATCACATCTTGTGTAATGTCCTTGAATCACTATTGGGCAATCTTTCAACACCTCATTAGTCGTTACCACATTTCCAATTGGAGTCTTGATACAAAAGCCGGAGGTGGCGATAGCTATTGTAATCTAACTTGTTTCATTAAATCGGTGTTGATAAATGAATGTGTGGCTCCAGTGTCGAACAAGGTGTAAGCAGTAGATAACCATTCTAGTCCATTCTCTAACTTTATCTTAGATTACTATACTTACTTTTCCTTTTTATAATCCTTGGATCCCAAACAGTTCATAATTAATTGAGAAACAAAACAAGATTTGGAAAACTAACCTGTTACAAGTCCAAAATCTTGGTCATTGTCTTCCTCTAGGGCAGCCAATTGATAGCCTTCGTCCTCAGCTTCTTCACAAACCCATTGTCCCTCCAGATATATATCCACATACTATGCATAGCCGATCCAGAACGGCTGCCAGGGTTTCCACTATTCCAGTTTCCAGGCCTTGTTAAGAATGATCCTCCAAATGTCCTGGCTGGGGCACCCATCCTCTGTGGGCACTCTATAAGCCGTGGAAAATTTTAGTAAATAATTCAAAATAAACATCGGAAATAAACTCTAAAAATAACTCCAAATAAAAATCGAACTTCAACTAGTCCTAAATCACGAACGAATCCAAAAATTTCTTAATCTTGAGAAAATGAGATTCCTTAAAAATAAAATAAGAACTCAACAGTCTTCAAATTCAAAACCACTACATACGACAAATTCTTTACTTAACTTTGATTTATAAAATCAGGTAATATAAAACCCAAATACAAATTATTAAAAAGTAAATAACAATTAACCTTTAGAAATAAAATTCAATTCAAGAATTCCGAAAACATTAAGAGATATTAAATACTTACAAAAATAAAATTTAAAATAAATATTCTCAAATTAAATATGTTGTATAAACATAAAACATCAGTTTCCAAATTGTGAAAGATCTAAACCGAAAAATCACCCTGGAACCCAAAGTGGAATATAGTGGTTCATGTAAACCCCTAATTTTTAGGGTAATATCAAGTTCAAACCTTAAACCGGAAAGTCAACTAGAAAATCTAAGTCAACAATTCCCAGGAAACCCTAGTAGTTTAGATTTGGTAATCCCGTATTCCTAGATCAAGGAGTCCAAATATGAGTAAAGGGTATAGTTTAGTTCATAATAATACTGGGATGCTTTAAAAGATAAGATTAGCGAATTTTCGATCTATTTCGAACTCGATCAGGTACAGACTTCGAAAAACGTGCCTTGGGGCTTAAAATATTAAATATATGATATTAGTACCATTAGACTCGTAATTTCATAAGATTTCCAAATATATCAGTTATATAATTTTTCGGGTTATAAAAGTTATAGTTATAAACTTTTTATCGTATTTTCATTACTATCGGTACTTTAAATGTCCAATCTACTTTTTGATTTCTTCTATATTATTCACAAGTACAACCACCCATAACCTATTTCTTACATCCTTACACCCTACTCTTATAATTTCATCATTTTCCTTCAAATTTACTTTTCTAATGTAACGTTATTACTTAAATTACTTAATTAATTTCAAAACTTACACAACACAACTCATTTTCTCTCTCTCTCTCCAAGGGGCCGGTGCTACCCTCTCCCTCTTTCCCTCTCTCCAATTTGTTTTTATTTTCTTTTGTTTAATCAAAGCAGACTCTAATTTCTCTATATAAACCCCTTTATACCAACTTCTTCTCATTTTCTTTCTTTCTTCCTTCTCTCTTTAGAAAATTTTTGCAAAAACTCTCTCCCCTCCCTCTCTCAAAACCGTGAGCTCCCTCTCCCTTTACCCACACACACACTTTGTTTTTCTTTCAAATTTCTTACTCCACACAACCAATAGGTAATAGATCTATACTTTATTACCTTAAAACATGTAATGGCAAGTTCATTCATATGTGATTCCACATAAAAATCCCCATGAGCTTCAAGCTAGGGATGTGGAAACACTTGAACATGAGATCCTTACCATCACAATGTTTTAGATCTTGTTATTTGAAGTTATTTTGCTATTTTTCTTGTTTTATTTTCAAGCTATGTTGTTATTGCTAATGATTTGTGCATATATTCATCATTCACATAACCATTTCATGCATTTATAACTAGTATAGTAAACTAGATCTAGTTGCTTTAAGTTCATAAATGCATTAGACTTTTGATTTATTTTCTTAAATAACTTGTAATAGCTTAATGACAGTAGAAAAGTTTTAGAAAACTCAAGATCTATTTTATTTTCAACAAAAATCATTTTTGAAAATTCGGATAAAAAGGGAACCATATTTAGAAAAGCTATTTTTCAACTTCAAAATATGTATTTTTCATTTAAAATGAAGGGCTTAGGGAATAGATAACATGAATGAATGATTTTGATGAGTAAAGTTTAGATCTATGAGTTTATAGTTTACTACCATGGATTTCTTTTATATTTATGATTATAGAAAGTGTAGATCTTGATTTTGAACTCAAACAAAATTGGTGAAATTCGTATCTGGGCAAGACCCGTATTTAAAAACTACTTTCCAAGTGTCAAAATGAAATTTTTACTTGAGATAATGAAGGCTTAATGTAAATATAACATCAAGACTTCGTTTTATATGGTTCAAAGATGATTTTCAAAAATTATTTTTTCATAACAAAACTCTATTTTCGGATTTAGGCCAAGGCCCAGTTTAAAAACATGTTTTTCAACTCAAAAATGAAGTTTTTATTCAAGATATGGAAGGCTCTTAAGATAGGATATGTAAAGGATGATTTTTCGTAAGTTTAGATGGATTTTATCAAAAGATATGTCCAAAAACAAGTTTTATAAATTCGGATCTCAACCAAGACCAATTTTTAAAACCCATTTTTCAACACCAAAATGAAGGGTTTGTTAAAAAAATGAAAGGCTTATGGAATAGGTATCAATAGGAGATTTTTTTATAAGTACATGGTAGATCTACTAATAGAGATTTTCAAATAGGAAGAGATTACAAAATATAAAATTTGAGTTTTATCCTAACTTTATGAAATTCTGATGGTTTCAAGATCATGCCTTAAAAACCCTTTTATCAACTCCAAAACCTGGGTTTTATATAAAAAATGAAGAGTATAGGTAATAGATATCATCAAGCAATGATTTTTATAAGTTGAGATGGGATTTTCTAAGAAAACAAGTAGAACAAGGAGTAGAAATAAATTAGAAAAATATGAGTTGTTTGTCATTTTAAGAAATTCGTATTAATGGAGTAATGATATGAAAACCCCTATTTTTCAAACTCAAAATGAAAGTTTTATTAAAGAAATGAAGTCCTTAATGACTAGCTATGGTTAAGACTTAATTTTTTAAGTATTAAATGAGTTTACTTAAAGGAATCACCACAAAAACAACTTTTACAAAATTCGGATTTTGGGATGAACCATATTTAAAAACATGTTTACAAAGTGTAAAATGGGAATTTTTATTGAAAAGCAAAGGCCTTAAGGAATATACATAATGAAGACTTAATTTTAACAAGGATAAACGAATTTTATCATGGAATTTTTCTAAAAACAAGTGGGGATTGTCAAGAATACAAGACTAGCTTTTCTAAGTTGATTTTTCATAAAGTCTTACAAAGAAAAAGTTTTCTAAAATTTTTTTTTATTAAATATCATCAAGAACATGTATATATATATATCTCATGACATATCATTTATGATAGTAATTTATTCATATTGCATGAATACTTGCTTTGAATAATAGAAACTTCATTAACTTTCACAAAATCAATTTTCAAAAATTGTTTTTGCTACTGATCTGATCTGATAAGATCTTTTGAAGCTTCAAAGTTTTCAAAACTTGAAAATAATATTAGAATTAGATAGATCTTTTGAAGTAGATAGAAATCGGTATATAATTTGCTAAATTCCGAGTTAAAACGACCAAGTTATGACCATTTTAAGTTGGAATTCCCGCCTAGGATGAGAATTACGAATTTTCTAGTTTTGTTAAATAGTTGGATTAGTTAAGTGATAAAATACTTATTAGAGTATTTCTTCCTTTTTTAGATGACCCCGAAATCGACGATTCCATACCACCAGATTACTTTTACTAAGAGACTGGTGATCCAATGGCCGAGTGAGTTTTCCTTTTATTTTGTTACCTTGTTTGTGCTTGTAGCTAGTTGCATTAGAATTATAGGAACAAGATAAAAGTCGATATGAATGGGGATGGGATAATCGATGAGACTTTGATGTATGTATGCTAAAGAATACTAAAGCATATCGAAATCATGATTCAATTAGATAACTGCAATCTCATATTATTTATGTTATATGTATGATATTGGTTGGTCACTCTAAAGGATGTATGAACAATTTAACCTAAGAAAAAATTTAATTGGTCATGCATCGCATCGGACATGTTGCATTTGGTAGCATGCTACTCCTATGCAGGTCGATTTGTATAGTCCGAGGACTCGTTTAGATAATGAGACTCGGTATCAGAGCTCATTCATAGGGAACTAAAGCGCACCGGGGATGCATTCCATGTGTGAGTCTAGCCGAGTTGAGTGCTATGAGCCTAGGGGGCTTCGGGAACTAGCAGCAGTCCTGTAGACTTTCAATACCATCCTTAACCCTTGATACGGGTATAAATCCAATATTTGTATGGGTTCCAGATACCTATACATAATTATCTACTCATGTGTTTATTTATGCATAGCATATGGATGATTTATAACTTGCTTGTTATGGTACGAAATTAAGGGAATTCTCACTAAGCTAGTCTCATGCCCTGAAAGGTACCCTAAATGTGGCAGTCCGCCACATATGGTATTAAACTTAAGAATGACTTTCCGAAGTCATGTAAAAGTTTTCAACACCATATGCAAGGTGTATATCACAATAATAGGAGACACTGGTGGAATGTAAGGTTCGAGATAGTAAATACAGCATACAAGAATCTAAATGATCACCCAATTTATCATTAAGAGAATATAATCCTTGCATCATTTTAGGGTTTTTCCCTATAATTCTCTAAACAATAATATCAACTTAATCTTTCTCATAACAAAATAATACTAACACCAAAAGACATTGAAGGATAATTAACCTAAGATCTTCAAAAGATTCCAGAAGCTCCTTAAATCATAATCCCAATCGGGTATATGTAGTCTTCGGGCATGTAAGATATTGGTCCTATATAACAAAAGTCTATCGGAGTATAAGCATAACTAGCTTAGTGAGAATATTCATGAATCAATGTACTTGTATAAATAATTTCAAACAAGTTATTAAACAAGCATATGAATGCATCAAGTAAGTGATTAAACAATACATATGATCTACCGGAAATCATATGTTTGAATGGATTTACCCCTCCATTCCCGGTTAGGTGTTTTAGGCTCTTTAAAACCCATCTTCAAAATCCAACTTGTTAGGCCCCATAGGGGTATCCTAAACGTAACAGTCTGCCACATACAATATAAGACTCTCGAATCACTATCCAAGTCTTTCGGGAGTCTCGTATAGATGTACGACATCCCTTTGCGATAATAGAATACTCTATTCAATGGAGTTGAGAAGTTTAATGCGACATTCAATAGCATTAGATAATAAATCAAAACACATAACAAAAGTTACAAAGTTTAAGGGGCATTCCCCCGCAAAAGAGTATTTAAAGGTCCATTATAGTCATCTAGAGTCTTTTGGTTTCCTGTGGAAGTCTAAACAAATTGAATACAACTTCTATAGGAAACGGCTAGCTCCTGTACCTGAGCTGTAGCCGGCCTTGGTCTAAGCCAAGTAAACTCATACTGCAAAAAATAAAAACTATAGGAGCATAAGCTATACTAGCTTAGTGAGTGAAAAATTCCATATCACAATTATGACACATCATTCAATCAAGTGATTAATCAGATAAATGATATGCACCAAACACGTGAATTCAACAAACATATGACCAGTTGGAAATAATATGTGGATGGACTTGTGCCCTCCATCTCAGGTTAGCAGATTAACGAATCCTGCGGTACGACGCCGTTTAGGCTCACGGTCAACTAACTCATATATTTGTTTTATGGATCATGATTAACCAACTTATATTCGATTTATGGATCACAATTAACCAACTTATATTCGATTTATGGATCACAATTAACCAACTCATATTCGTTTTATGGATCACGAAAAACCAACAAATGCTAATGCTCCACCCCCATCGTGTTATGAATGCGTTCAATTTCAATTTCCATTCTGAATAGTCAATTATACCAATTCTTATAAGTGATCAATCAATATTCGCAGATAATCAATCCTAGCTCATCTTTACAAGAAATGATTTATCACCCGGCTTCGACATTCTTTAAACTCAACTTCACATAACAACAACAGACATATATAAATCCCATTCAACCCCATCATGCATATTCATTTTGTCTTTGCTAAGTAACTAGTGCAACTATTATTACAATCACAAGCAATAATTGAAATTGGAAGTGATACTCACTCGGCCATGGTACGCCGATCTTTTAATAGTAGTAATCGGGTGGTAAGGATTCGTCAGTTTCGGGATCACCTACCAAAGAAGAATACCCTAATGAGTACTTCATTACTTAACTAATCCAAACTATGTATCAAAACTAATAAAAATCGTGATTCTCGCTATTTGCGGAAGTTCTAACTTAAAACGGCCATAACTTGGTCATTTTAACTCGGAATTTCGTAAATTTTATAACGATTTCTATCTACTTCGAAAGATCTACCTAATTCTAATATTATTTCCAAGTTTTGAAAACATTTAGGTCATGGAACAGAGGGATCAGATCTGATCAGTAACCATTCCCATTTCCAAAGAAAGAATTTTGTATTTGTTTAAAATGTATCTAGTTGATGATTCAAGTATATATGGAGTATGAATGATTTCCTATCATGAATGACATGTGATGAGTTCAATGTGTGCATGATCTTGATGATTTTTGGTAAAAGAAACTTTCAAAACTCCTTAATTTTGCAAGACTCCAACAATAACTACTTCTTGAAAATCCGATTTTCTAATTTTGACATCACACTAGTGTTTTGGATTTTATTCTTTGAAATTCCTAGTTATCTTAATTAAAAGTGAGTCTTCATCATATATACTACTTAAGGCTTTCATTTCTACATAAAAATTTGCATTTTACACTTTGCAAATATGTTTTCAAATAGGATTTACTCAAAAATCCGAATTTTAGAAAATCCACTTTTTAAATGATTCCTTTAGGAAAACTTGTGTAATGCATTAAAATTTAAAACTTTACTATATCTACTACCTAAGGACTTCATTTAACACATAAAACATTTATTTTGAGCTTGAATAATAGGTGTTTACATAGGCATCATTCAAAGTTACGAATTTTACAAGTTGACTACTAACTCAAAATTTTTCATCTTGAATCTACTTCTTATTCTACACATTAATCTCATCCAAAATCATTTCAACTTATAAAAATCACTATTTAATGATATTTATTACTTATACCCTTCATTTTTCACATAAAACATGAGTTTCAAAGTTGATACATGGGTTTTTAAAATAGGGCTTTGAAATCATACGAATTTTCTTTTGAACATTTCTAACAAAAACCTTTTCTTTTTAAGTTCCTTGTCTTATCTACATAAAGATCTACCAACTATCACATTTATATACATAAGACTAAATCTTTATGAGCATTAATGCATGAAAACACAAGATATCTATATAAACATGAATGTCAAGTGTAATATGAGTGTCTAAGTGCTAGATCTACTACTTATAATGCATGAAAAAGGAGTTTAAGAGTATGAACATATATTTTTCATGCAAGATCTCTAATTTTATATGCATGAACATTCTAATATCTCAACAAAAGCTCATCAAACACAAGATCTACTCTTGTGATGGCTTGATATTCTTGTATTAGCATTTTCTTATCCTTAGCACTTGCTCATGGGGATTTAAAGTGAAAACATACATGAATAATCTTACCATTACAAGATTAAGTAGTAATAAAGCTTAAGAATCATCACCTAAAGAAGGATTTGGTGAAGAAATTAAAAAGAAATGAGCTTGATGTGTGTGTGTGTGTGTGTGATGGTAGGGGTGTCACGGCAAGAGGGGGAAGAAGAAGAGAAATTTGCAAATTTTTGAACAAATGAAATGAAATGGAAGAGAGAGAAAATTAAAGGATTATATATATTAAGTGAATTAGGGTTTTTTTGTATTATAAAAAGAAGAAAATAAACAAATTGAGGGGAAAATGAGGGGGGTGCGCCGGCCATATGGAGTGAGAGAGGGAGTGATTTAATTTTATTTGAAATTGTAATTTCTGTAATTAATTTAGTAAGAAACAAAAATTTCTTGAAAAAGAAAATATAATGTAGTTGTAAGGATGTAAGACTAGGGTATGGGTAGTGTGTGTTGTAGGTTGTACTTATTAATAGTGATAAATAGTAGACAAGACATCTACTTTACCAGTAGTAAAGAAAATACGGGAAAAAGGCTATAACTATAATTTTTATAATCCAAAAAATTATAAAACTTATATTTTTGAAATCTTTATAAAATTTCGGTTCTGAAGAGTACTCCGGAATATTTTTCTAAGTTTCTAGTCCCGGGGTTCGCTTTTCCTTAATGGGGCTCGGGAAGGCCCAGAATAGAAAATTTTTTCGAAATAAAAACTTTCTATGGTTTGAAATATACCTTAAAAAAATATTTCATATTAAATTATTTTATAAAAATTTTTTTATATGAAACTAAAGGAAAGCCGGATCTAGGGTTTCTAAGTTTCTCTCACAGGGCTTGAAATAATCCGGTTTAGGGTTTCGTTTTCCGGTTTCTGAAGTTTATCTGATTACTAGAAAAACAGGGGCTTACACAACTCATATAGTTTATTTCAGGCTCCTACTCACCCATCTTAAAATAGTTCTTTCAGGCTACTAATCGCCCATCTCACAGATTTATGGCTCCTGCAAACCCGGCTACTATACTCTTGTCCCATCGAGTATAGCAGCTCATGCAATGAAACTAACTACGTGATATGCATGAATCAATTAATACAACTCATATTATATGATTAGAGTAAATTAAAGGTGATCATGAATTTGCATACACTCCAACAGAATAATAGTAAAACATAAGTTAATTAACAACAAATCATGCCTCGGTATGCTTAGCATTATTTCAACCAATATTATCATAGATAATTCATTTTCATCTTTTTTACTTCTAGTGCCTCTAGCTACAAGCATAACCAAGTATGAAAAAGGTACGGAATAAACTCACTTGGCCATAAGGATCTATCATTCTTACAATGAGTCAATCGGTAAATCCACTAATCAAAATAATTCTTCGAGTACGAATACTCCTCCTCGGGATCACCTAATCAAGAAGAATACCCATAATGAGTATTTCTTATTGAATCTATGGTACTTATCAAAAACTATGTTATAAGATCATTAAAATTCGTATAGAAGGTAATTCCAACTTAAAATAGCCATAACTGGATCATTTTAACTCGGAATTGCACAAATAATATACCGTTTTCTACCTACTCGAAAAGATCTATCCATTTCTAAGTTTATCTTTGTCATAAAAAGCCATTTAGGTTAGAAAATACTATAGTACAAAATAGTTACGAATTTATAGTTCATAAAATATGATTTTTCCAAACTTTACTTTACTCAAAAATCCTTAAACAAAATATATGGATATATATATAGTTGAAAAATCCTTTGAACATATATTTATACTCAAATTGTATGCATGATTTTTGTAGTATTGTCTCAATATTGATATTTCATAAACAATTTGTTTTTAAGGGTTTTAAAAGATAAAACTTTTGAAAATTTCTCCTTTTTGAATTGTTAGAAGGAAAACCAAAATATATTTAAGTTGTTATGAGTAAATGTTTTTCTATTATAATTTCATTTTTCTCACTTTTCAAAAGTAAATTTATTTGCAAAAATTTTGGTTCTTTAAGTTATGTACTAACTTTATTTCTAGTGATTGAAAATAAGCTTTTCAAAATATCCTTTAAGTTTTTGATGTGGTCAAATATTTGTGTTAAATGTATGTTTTCCTCTTATTTTTATATCCTTTCTCTTTTTTAGGAAATAAGCTTACCTTTAAACTTTACTTAGCAAATTTTATTTTTTTTCTAAGTTGGTTTTACCTTGGTTTGAAACTTGTTTTATTCTTACTATTTGTCAAATGATAGACTAATTCCTTTAGGCAAGTTTATAAGAAAAGTTTTCTTAATAAAGAATTGTTAACATTAGAACTTAGCAAAAGTTTCATTTTAATTTTGAAAAGAGAATAACAATATAAGATTTAAGTTTTGAAGAAATTTTGTTAGTATGTGATTTTCAAAGTTATAATGAATCTATTTAAGTCTTATAAAAGATATGTTGAGTTAAAATCTTAAGTTCAAGGCTAAAAATTTTATCTTTATGGAGTGTTTAGTTTTGATTTATAAAAGAAATGAGTTCCTTTTACTATTTTGAAGAACTCTACATTACTACTTTTTCTAGAATTTATGATTAGCTTATCCTTTAAAAAGAGTTTATTAAAAAAAAAACTTAGATCTTTTTGTTGAAAATTCCTTTTATTAAGAAATCTAGTTAACATTTCTTTATTTAACAAAGAACCCATTTTTATTTTTATTTAAGACAACAACATTCTAATCAAGCATGAATATGTAGCAATGTAAAAGTAAATATAATACATAATAAGATAGAAAGAAATACTTATAAGTAAATAAACATAATAAAATAGTCAAGCATTGGGAACCTTAGCTTCATCAAGGTATCCTGATCATGTATTGGGAGCCTTAGCTTCATCAAGGTACCTGGGACTAAGAATAGACTAGTCCCAAAAGAAAAGAAAAGAAAAGAAAGACAGAAAATTGTTTTGACTTGATATGGACAAGTCTAAGAGTAGAAAAACTAGTCTTAATAAATTACATAAAACAAGTAAATAAATAAATTGCAAAACATGAAAATAAATAAATAACAAATAAGCTTATATGCTCTAAATAAATATATATACATAGTATTCATAATACTATATAAGTTAGATTAGAGCAAAAATAATAACAATAATAACAACAACATAATAACATAATGTAAAATAGGAACAAACAGAAACAAAACATGAACGTATTGTTGCTTCTTTAACTCATGAGTCCAAGAAACATACACTAAGCTCATGCTAAGTTGTATGAACATGATGAAGAATTATAAATAAGATTTTACCTAAGGTTTAATGGGGGATTTAAAAAGAGATGAATGAGTAGTGTGTCTTTGTTACTTTTCTTGAAGAGTAGAAATTAGTAGAGAGTGTTTGAGAGAGATTTGTTAGAGAGAGGTTTTGAGAGAAAATTTTGGTAGAGTTTTGTTATATAAAATGGATGCATGAAAGAATGAAGGAGGAATGGGGTATTTATAGAATTTTTGGAGTGAATTTTTGATTTAATAAAATAAATTGAAAAAGAAAAATAATTGAGAGGAAGAGAGAGAGAGTGGCGTCGGTTTGGTGTGTAGAGGGGGAGGAATTGATTTGTTTTGTAATTTTTTGTAAGAAAAGAAATAATGTGTAAAATTTGATGTGAATAAAGTTGTATTAGAAATGTAAAAAGTAAGAAAATAGGTATGTAGGTAGTAAGAAATAGGTGTAAGAAAAAGTAGAGATGGTAAAATAGTAATGAATAATAGGAATAGTACTATGAATAGTAGACTAAATATATAAAATACCGGTAGTAATAAAATACGCGTAAACGAGCTATATCTATTATTTTTAGTTACCGAAAAATTATGAAACTGAAATTTTTGAAATCCTTATTTAATTACGAGTCTTTTGGTGTTATTGGAATATTTTTATTATTCCAAGCTCTGTGACATGCTTTTCGAGAACTAATCCTGTTTGATTCGAAGGACACTCGAAATTCACGAATTGATATTTTTATGTTCCTATATTATTACGAACTATTATAAAGCCAGTAACTTAATTTCATTTTCTAGGGTTTGAGAACGTGGGATTGCCGGAGTTGAAATTGTTTGATTGTCTTGATCTTTGTTGACTTTTGAAACTCCGTTTTGACTAGGGTTAAGGTTTAATCCAACTTTGCCTAAAAATTGAGGGGTTTTATCAGGGATTGATAGGTATTCCTTCTCATGTTCGGGTTTTTGAATCAAATGATTATTGAATTTTTTTTTTTGAAGTTTCTCTTATGAAATCCTGTGATCAAAATTGATTAAGGTTCGGTTTCAACTTGGTTCAAACTTTAGGGTTTCAATTCGGTATTTCAAAACCATTCTCGAAAATTCGGGGCTTACAGCTAATGTAGCTTATACCCTAATAGATATTTAAAAAACAGATTAACTCAAGAAGGCTACGTGGGGACCGAGATGGTTGGAGCTAGATATGCTTTGAGATTCCGACAGGAAGTAAGAATACTTGAAGATATTAGCTAGGTTTTGTGAACTGTCTTGTAATAGTTTGTGTAGCGAAATCTTTGATGAATTGTAATTTGAAGTATAGTGAATTGTATTTCCTTTACATTGTTACTCAAATTGTACTAGTATAAAATGTATTACTCCGATGTGTCTCCTCCATGTGTTAGATGCCTTGTACATAGTATGGAAGCCTTCGCATGACTAAGGTGGTCATTCCTAGGCTTTAATATTGTGTACGACGGATTGCCACGTTTAGGGTACCCTTCGGGGCGTGACATTAATAAAGTCATATTTCACTCAAATTTCCATTGATCAATTCATGTTATATGTTATAGATTTTATAGAAATCTAATGGAATTGGTACTTAAGTGTTCTTAAATTGTTAATTCAGGTCATCGAGGACTTATATTACAAACACAAGCAAATTGGAGAAGTATTGTGCAAATTTGGACAAAAACAAATTGTACACCAGCAAGTCTATAAAGAACACCGCTTGCGTTGAATGGAAAAGAGGCAGCCTTTAAGAGAATTAACAAATGCAGCTAGTGTTCAAGAAGAAATCCAACAGCGTTCAAATTTTTATACATACGCCGGCAAAATCCTTGGCTACGCTGCTGATTGAGGGTGTTGCGAGTGAACAGAATGCAAATTATTAGAGCTGGCCTTTACACCGGCTTTCCACAAGGGAAAATCAAGTGATTTGTGACTTTTATTGTACGTTGGCAACTGGAATGGTTTAGTCGGTGTTGACGATGCGATAATTTATTGTTGCTCCTAGAAATTAATTTTCACATTAAAGGCCACCGACCTTTAATGTCGGTGTAACTCCCCTGCGACCATTCATATAAATTTATCTTTTTGTCATTTGTAAAAGAAGAAGAAACCCTAGGCACAATTCCTATTCCTTTTGTCTTAGATCTATAAATTAGGGTTTAAACATAGTTGAATTTTCTTGTTGATTGAATAAGGATTCCACACCGGGATTAAGTGGAAAACATCATTTGTGTATGGATTTTGGCATGAAATTCCTTATCAAGGTGATTTCATTCCTTTGTTTTGATTCATATAGGATTTTGTTTAAAGCTTTCTCTTGTGTGATCTTATTAGGGTTTTTAGTTGTTGATATGGATTTTTGGATTGTGGTTTAATTGTTGTTGATTGAATCCTTTTTCATATTCGGATTATCAATGTTATTTCACAAATCATGTAATTTTGGCTTTAATCTGGAATTCATGAATTATTAGGATTGTAATTGGGAAATTCTTGTCTAATCAATTTTGTGATTATCTAATTAGGATTGCATTTCACACAGGGATATGGTTTGTAATTCTATTAGGGCTCGGTGAATTAGAAAATAATTGTCAATTAATCTCTTTCCTAGGAATAGGGAACATTGATTGGTAATTTTAGGGTAATGGTTCACTTTGGGAAAAGGAATTGTTATCTTGTTCTTTATTGATGAAAAAATTGGACCCATTGATGATTTAGATTGACAAGTGCATTTTTTGGTCAATAGCAGACATTCAATTTATTTCCAGATTTGATTGGCTCTAAACTTAATTCTATTTGAGGTGTGGAAATCCAAGATTTTTTAGTAGTTTAGTTATATTAAAAGAAAATCTAAAAAAAAAAAAAGAAACATCTTTTGATTTGCTTAGCTATGAATTGGACTGATATAGTTGATAGCTAGTCCTTACTTTATGTGGATTCGACTCGGTATTTACCGATATATTATTACTGCACACGCATCCGATACACTGTCGGTTAAAGATCTGCTCATTTAAAGGAAATTGAATATAACTAAAAAGAGTTTTAAAAAGCATATATTAAAAAAGCGTGATCAGCCTACCACCCCTAGTTAATCTTTCCCTTCACATCATCGCAGTTAACAATCTGACCATTAGGTCTGTTGCTGAACTGTGTATGAACAATACATCTACCCCCTTGTTTATGATAATGTCGACCTTCGTGCAAACAATGTTAGCGAACTAGCAACCAATACCCTCGACAAAAGTAAGAACGAACATGATCTTTCCATCGATGTTGATTTTGTTAGGATGGAGGAGTTTAGGGTGTTTTGATTTGTTATTAGGGTCCTTAGGGTTTGTTAAGGTGGTCAGGTTGGGATTAGGATTAGGTTTAGGATGGAAGGTGGGTTTTGGTGTGGAAAAAGTAGTCATGTTTAGGTTGGTAATGGAAATGGTTTATGTGGCTACGGTATGAAGTTCCATTGAAGAGTAGGAATAGTGAGCGGTTTTGCGGCCTCTATAATTATTGTGTTTAAGTTTATCTTAGGAGATGTTGATTGAGAAGAAGCAAAACACGCAGACAATGACGAAGGTGGTGTGAGCTTATCTAGTGTCACATTTGATCCTTTTTGTTTCCGTGCAGACAATGGCAAAGGCGATGTTGGCCCATCTAGTGTCACAATTGGTGCTTTCTATTTTTGATTGGGAGAAAATATATCAGCTGGCATTGCACTGCTTTAAGTAGGAGCTGTCCCAATTGATAAACGATCCAATAGAACATATGCGCTCGTTTTAGTAACCTGTGAACCTGCTCGTACTAAAGCTGGTGAAAAATCAACACCAAGAAGATCTTTAAGGAAGTCACCACCACCAAATGAGCTAAGAGCTAGCACATCGATTGAGCTTGAATCAAGAAAATCAACAAGAAGAGCTGCAACAGGTTTAGCTTCATTCGGAACTTCAATGGAATGTGTAAAACTAATCAGATTAAGGGTAGGGAGGTGTTGTGTCAAATGGTCGTTGGGTGTTTGAGAATATAAATAGGTTTGTACTGTTTCTGTTTCTAATTTTAATTTTTGGTGGTTTTGCATGAATGTGTTACTGGGTTTTTATTGATCAAAGTCGTTTAAAATTTCTCTTAATTGTTCTCATTGCACTTCCATAAATTCCAACAAGAGGCTTGTAAGTACCCGAATTTTTGGATCCAAATTAAAGACCTAAACCCTAATCAGAAGTCAAATGGATTCTTAAGTCACCCAAAACCCTAGTTTACCATAATCGCTTAACTCTGGCATTGCCATTCTCTTAAGCCCTAGAAAACAAAGTTGGAAAAGTTAGCTATTATAGTTCATAATAGCTATAAGTTGTATAAAAATATCAGATTGAAGGAATTCGAGTATCCTTCGAACCCGATCGGACATAGTTCTTGAAAAACGTGTCCGGAAGCTCGGAATAGGATAAATATTCCGAATATACCGTTAGAATCGTAAAAATATGAGATTTCCAAAAATATCAATTTCGTAATTTTTCGGTAGCTAAAAATATCAGATATCGCTTTTATATGCGTATTTTCTTACTACCGGTATTAAATTGTCATGTCTACTTTTACATTACACTATTTTCTACTATTCTATACTATTCATCTATCTCTACTTTTTCTTACAACCTATTCTTACAAGCCATACACCTATTTCTTACACATTTTCATTTCCAATACAACTTCACATCTTTCAATTCTTACTTTTAATTAACAAAATAACAAAAAAATAAATTTTTCTCCTCCCCCCATGCATGAATGGCACCGGCCCCCTCTCTCTTTCCTCTATTTGTTTTATTTTTCATTTATTTAATTAACATAAATTATCCCCCATATTTTCCTATAAATACCCCCTCATACCTTCACTTCTTTCACACCACTTCTTCACTAAAGTTACTCTCTCAAAATTTCTCTTCAATTCTCTCCAAGAAAGTTCTTCCAAGAAGTTCTCTTTAGTTCATCTCCTTTAGGTAAAAATTCTTCAAGAAATTCCTATGTCCATCTACTTAGTATGAACTTAGTATGTGTTTTCTAAAACCATGAAGGTTAAGAAAGCAACAATAGGTTCATACTTTGTTTTTGTTCATAATCAAAATTCCTTTATGTTCATTTATGTTTTTTTTATGTTCATAACTATCTAATATATCTTTATAGCTATATATACTATTTAGAGCATATAAGCTCATTGTCTTGCAATTTATTTATCTTTCATGCACCTTATTTACTTTATTGCAATTTATTTATTTCAAGTTGATTTTTAAGACTAGTCATTCTAGTCTTAGACTTGTCCTCATCAAGTCAAAACAATTCTTTTCTTTTTCGGGACTAGTCGTTTCTTAGTCCCGGGGTACCTTGATGAAGCTAAGGTCCCAATACTTGATTTACTTTCTTATTTGCTTAATCTTTCAAGTTATTATGTTCCTTTATATTTCTATAATTTATGATTCATATTTATGCATGAACATAATGTTTTTGTCTCAATAAAAATAAATGGGAAGTGTTATCATAAACTAAAGGTTCTTATTAAATAAAAATAGGAAATAGATTTCTAAAAACTCATGAACATGCTTGGAAATGGTTTTTCTTACATAGACAAAAGGTTTTATGAAAACTTATCTTTCATCAAGAAATAGAAATTCTTTTGGAATCATTACAAGAAACAAAAATGTCATTTTATTACTTTTTGAATCCAAGTTTAGAAAATAAAACCACCTTAGGAAATTAAAGCAATTACAAGAGATTAAATTTAGAAAAAGAATATTCATCTCAAATAACTCAAGATCTTTCAAAATAAAATGAATATTCAAAAAATCTCAAGTTCAAGTCTTTTAAAACCTTACTTTTATAAGTTGAGACAACTTCATTTACTTCATACATTGTTATGAGTCATTACATATATGTATACCTTTCAAAAAGTTTACAAAATACTTGAAATATTTATCTTTTCAAATGAGCTTTGTTTACAAGAAGGAAAACAAGTTTTTGCAAATTCGTGGCAAATCTGGTCGCTATCTTTTCGGAACCCAAACGACCTAGTTTTATGAAAATAAGCTTAGAAATGCGTAGATCTTTTCGAGTAGGTAGAAAACGGTATATTATACGCGAAATTCCGAGTTAAAATGAGCAAGTTATGGCCATTTTAAGTTGGAATTTCCCTTTATACGATTTTTACCGCGATTTTAAAGAAATTTAAACTTCAAGAATAGAAGTTTTATGAAAGACTCATTTTGGGTATTTCATTTTGTTTAGGTGACGAGGGACCCGAGATCGTCTATCCAGAGGATTATTTCGATTAGACCTACCGATTATGGAGTGAGTTAATTCTTTTCCTAAGTTACATTTCCTTGTTTGTGCTTGTAATTAGTGGAACTAGAAATTTAGGAAAAGATAAATGAACAATGTTATGAAATAATTGTTGAATGAAAATTAAGTATATCGAAAGACGATATGTTAAATAAAAGTGTGATTTTGTATTGATTTGATGAAATTATGGTTGATCACCTTTAACATGAATTCAACTTATATGGTTAAATGTTAAATTGAAATTATTCATGCATATCATACTTGTGAGTCACATTTATTTCACTACTATTCTTCGTGTGGGGAAACGAGGAAGTGGTAGTGGTGGCTAGTAGGAGCCGGTAAGTCTACATGGGCCAGTAGGAGCCAGGAAGTCTACAGGGCAAGCAGGAGCCGGTAAATCTGCAAATATTGATGGTCGTATGGGCCTGTAACCACCCAACCCTTGTCATGGAGGGCGTTAAATCCATGCTACACTTGATTTCCGGTTAATCTTGTGTATTTGGTTGATCATGTGATTGTTGCATTACATATGCTTGAATTAAATAACTTGGTTGTCATATGGAAATGTTATATAGTTAGGAATTATCTCACTAAGCAAGATTTGCTTATACCCTTATAGTTTTCTATTACAGTATGATTATCTATGGTTGGCCCCGAGGAGCCCAGTGTGCCAGGTATGAGCTTACGCTACTAGGAGTTTTTGGAGGAAGTTTATGTATTTTTAGTTTTGAACATAGACTTCTAGGAAAAATCTCTATAGTAGACTTATGTGATAGTTATGTTTATTTTGTTATTAGTATAGTTGATTAAAGACTTTAAGGGGGAATGCCCCTAAGATGATGTACGAACTTATTATGGAATGAAGATCTTATGTTTATATATTTAAGTTTATGCTTGCTTTTGCTATCTATTTAAACGTAATACCCCTGTGAGTCTCCTACTATCTTGGAAGCACGCCTTGCATATGATATCGAAGCTCCTGCGTGACTACGGATTGTCATTCATTAGCTTTAATGTTATATGCGGCGGACTGCCACGTTTAGGTACCCTCTGGGGCGTGACAGTTTAAGTTGGTATCAGAGCGCAAGTTTTAGACATAAGATAGTAGAAATAGACCTTAAGATAGATAGTAACAAGATAGAAACTCTAGCTTAAGATCTGATCCCCTTTTGTTTTGCTTGATAGTTGACTTTCCCTGAGGTCAAAGAAAAATCCCGACAATTCCTTAAAGACCATGACGAGACCTTCGTGAACTACCGTCTTAGACTGAGGGTCCTGTGTGAGGAGTTCGCTTTAGTCGGAAGGCCCAGGACCGCCGCGAAATGTTCAAGTTATGGAAGAAAGGATTGAGACATTCCCTGTGGAGGAACTTACCCAACGAGCTGAGATTCGACGCTGTAAGCAATCGGAGATGGAGTGACGTAGAATTATTTATGTGGTCGAAAGAATGATGGTTTTCATGTACCGGGAGACCATGCTGCAACAAATGACCTTCATCTTGAAAGCGGAGGACGGGGCAGGAACCAGACTTCCGGACTGGAATAAGCTAGGACCTCTATACATCTACGCACATGATGAGTTAGCGGATCATACGGACTGGCTGAAGGCAGATGCCGAAGAGCGATTCTATTGGTATGCCGCTTACCGACGGATTGTCCCTACGCCATCAGAGTACAATACTCAGCCCAACTCCGTCGGAATGCAGCTAGATGTTATCCCAGATGAGGACTTCATCATGGAGGAGGCCCAAGCAAACGAAGGGAATGGAGAGACAAATGGTAGCACGGAAGGAGATCAGAATGAAGACTCGGAGCCTGAGGAGACCCAGTCTGCATCCCTCTGGGAAGACAGCCCTTTGATCCCCAGTCAGCACCTCCCCGAAGGCTGAGCCAAGATGTACCCATGGAGACCATTGCAAGGAATAACCCAGTAATGATTTCCGATTCTGAGGAGGAAGGGAGAAGAAACAATGCTTTTGATCCAAATAGATTCCTGAGGAGCAGATCCCAGACCCCCACAATGGCAATGGCACCGGAGGAAGAAGAAGGACAAGAGGAAACGAATGGCACGACCCATGGAGAAAGGATTTCCGTACATGACGAAGTTTGGCCATCTCAAGCAGAGATCACCTCACGATAGGAAAGAGGATGACGGTTAGTCAATACCTGCGACAATTTGTCAAACGGCACAAAGGATCCACCAGCAGGAGTATGAACCCAGCACCATCCCCGTGAAAAGAAGAAGTTGAAGAAGGAAGAAATGAAGGAAGAAATGGAGCATAACCCGACGTGTCCAACATAGTCTTTTCCTAGGCTTATCTTTGTCTTAATGCATTAATGATTTGCTTTTCTATGTTTTATTTGAACAATTATCTTTTTGATGAGAATGGTTTCCACCTTCTCCAAGTTATGTAAGGATTATTAATTTCTCTTTTATTTTGAATGCAAGAATTTTATGTTGATTTGATGATTTCTGATTTGATTGTTTTAATTATTTCTATGGAATTTCCGATATTTCCGATCTTTTCCTTGTTGCGAAAATTTAAGAAGTATAAAATTTAACAGACGTGGTAGGAGAGGTAGAAGACGCGAACGTCGCGCTTCTAATAATATACCAGCAGAACCGGAGAATCCTCCAGGACAACAAGCACCAAATCCCCCACCGAATCAACAAGGAGATGTGTGGGCCGCCATCAATCAACTAGCAGGGTTGGTCAATAATTTCATGCAAAATGCACAAAATGTGCCACCGCCTGCTGCAAATGCACCAGAAGCAACCGTTGAAGCACCTGCAGCCCCAGAAGCTGAGTCGCATACTGCCCCTTTACACACCACACCGCCACGACCTTACAGAAGTTCCTTGCCGGACTTCATAAAAAGCAACAGATATTTCGACGGAAATTTTGGAAAGCCAGACGAAGCTGAAGACTGGCTAGCCCAGATCGAAAGATCGTTCGCCGCCTACGAAGTTCCCCATCATCTACGCTGGATTATGGCACATACATGTTGCGGTTCAATGCTAGATATGGTGGGAGTCGAAAAGCAGGGAATTGTTGCCCCGTGACCTGGGCAGCTTTTCGTAGAGAGTTTTTGGACAACTATTTCCCTGGGAGCTTAAGAGTACAGTATAGTGGAGACTTTCTCCATATATCCCAGAAGGGAAGGACAATAGAGCAGTACGAGACGGAGTTTAGCCGACTGCTTCAATACGCGCCTGAGTCCTTCAAGCATAGTGAGGAGCTGAAGAGGCAAGTATTTCTGAGTGGCCTGGATGAAGATATAAGGATGCGTCTGGAGGAGTTAGATCTGAGGACCCTCCGAAGTTGTAGAAAGGGCTCGTATCATTGAGGGAGCAAAGAAAAGGAAGAGCAAAGCCCCTGAGAGAAAGACCTTCGTGTTCGGCAAGAGAGCTCAGGATAGCTATAACCCCAGTTTTCAGAGTAAAAGGTTCAAGCCCTTCAACAGCTTCCGAGGAAGTGCTGTTAGCAACAAGGACACATCCAAGATCAAGGTGACCTGCTGGAAATGCAAGGAAGAGCACTATCCAAAGAGGTGCCCGCTGTTGCAACACAAGTGCTACTTTTGTGGAGACCCCAGCCACAAGATAGGTGATTGCCCAAAGAAGGCTTCTACTGTTTGCTTCGTTTGCAAGCAAACCGGGCACTTCGCCAACGAATGCCCACAAAGAAAGAATGCCCCAGCTAGACCATTTGGGTCAGTGGGAGGAGTGGCATCGGCGAAAAACGGAAGCGGAGGAAGCAACCCAAGCCGATCTGGAGCAGCTGTCCACGGAATGAGGATATACAACCTGGAAGGACAGTGGGTATGCGAGGAGTCGATGATGAGGAGCAGAGCTCGCCGCTGTAGATGGAGATTATGGCTCAGATTTTGGATTGGTGACAGGTCAGAATCGAAACCCTTTTCTTTGATGTAATTTGTTAAGTTTCCTACGTTCAATACCTACGGTACAAGCATAAAGTTTTAATACCCGCGATTAGCTTAAGTATACCAGTCTCGTAATTAGTATAAAAATTCGAGTGCAGGACACATACTCATAGCTAGTCAACCCGCGTATGCTTTGTTCGATACGGGAGCTACCCATTCCTTTATCACCGTTAGCCTGGCCAAGCGAATTGGGTTACCCATAGATACTATTGCTACTGGTTTTCGAGTTAAAACCCCCACCGGAAGCATAGTAACGACAAAGGAAATGCTAAAGGATGTCCAATGGAGATACAAGGAGTCACTCTAAGTGTGACCTAATAATCTTGGAGATGAGCAAATACGAAGTCATCTTGGGTATGAGTTGGTTAACATCTGTCAAAGCCTTAGTGGATTGCAAACAAAAGGAAGAAGATTTAAAGATCAAAGTGGATGTGAAGTAGTGTTTAGAGGAGAGTCCACGGTGAAGTTAAACTCATTCGAGTTGGTGGATGAGGATGAAATCAACATTAGTAACCTGGATGAAGAAGAAGAGGAAAAGCCTGAGCTTGGATCCATACCCGTAGTTAAAGAGTTCCCAGACGTGTTTCCGGACGTATTGCTGGATTGCCACCCAAAGAGAGATAGATTTCGAAATTGACCTATTAATCAATACGGAACCGATCTCAAAAGCACCCTATCGAATGGCACCAGTAGAACTGAAGGAGTTAAAGACTCAACTACAGACTTAATGGATCAAGGATTTATCCGACCAAGTGTGTCACCTTGGGGAGCACCAGTATTGTTCGTAAAGAAGAAGGATGGTTCCATGCGTTTATGCATCGACTACCGGGAGCTTAATAAGGTTACCATCAAGAACAAGTATCCACTCCCAAGGATAGATGACCTCTTCGATCAGCTTCAAGGAGCAAGTGTCTTTTCAAGGATCGATCTACGGTCAGGATACCACCAGTTGAGGATTAAACCTGAAGACGTACCAAAGACAGCTTTTAGGACTCGCTATGGACATTACGAGTTTCTAGTGATGCCTTTTGGATTAACCAACGCACCAGCAGCTTTTATGGATCTCATGAACCGAATATATAAACCCCTGCTGGATAAGTGCGTGATAGTCTTCATCGACGATATCCTGATCTACTCAAAGACGCGAACAACATGAGAACACTTAAGAATGGCGTTACAGACTTGCGTGAGCAAGTTGTACGCTAAGCTGTCTAAGTGTGACTTTTGGCTGGAAGATATCCTTCTTAGGACATGTCGTATCAGGAGAAGGAATATCGGTAGATCCTGAGAAGATCAAGGCAGTAATGGAGTGGAAACACCTAAGACAGTTACTGAAGTGAGGAGTTTTCTCGGTTTGGCTGGATATTATAGGAAGTTTGTTAAGAATTTTTCAACCATCGCCAAACCCCTCACTCAGCTAACCCAAAAGGAGGAGAAGTTCATCTGGACAGACAAGAGGGAGCAAAGTTTCCAGGAGCTAAAGAAGACTTGTCTCTGCCCCGATTTTAATTCTACCAGACCCCGAAAGTCCTATACAGTGCATAGTGATGCGTCAAGGAATGGACTCGGATGTGTGTTGATGCAAGACGGAAAGGTAATCGCTTATGCATCCCGACAGCTCGACCCCATGAACAAAACTATCCCCTCATGATCTGGAGTTAGCCGCGTTGTGTTTGCACTAAAGTTGTGGAGGCATTACTTATATGGACAAAGGTGTGAGATCTACACCGATCATAAGAGCCTCAATATCTTTTTACACAAAAGGAGCTGAACATGCGGCAACGGAGATGGTTAGAGCTCATCAAGGATTACGACCTTGGAATCAACTACTGTCCAGGGAGAGTAAATGCAGTTGCAGATGCCCTAAGTAGGAAAAATTATGGGGAAGTAGCCTCTTTGCTCACTGATAAGAAAGAGTTGATAAAAGAATTTGAAAGAATGAGCATTGAATTTATAGGGCAAAGCGTGGAAGTGGAGATTGCCAACCTTGTCATGGAACCCACCTTAGTAGAAAGAATCAAGGAGGCCCAGCGATATGACGAGGCAATTTTAAAGATTAAGAAAGAAGTGCAGGAAGGAAGGTACACTGATTTTTCCATAGATGAGGATGAAGTGGTGAGGATGAAAGGCAGGTTATGTGTTCCGGATGATGAGGACATAAGAAAGGAAATCATGGAAGAAGCACATCACTCCGGATACACCATGCATCCAGGAGGAACGAAGATGTACCAAGATCTGAAGAGCCACTATTGGTGGAACGGCATGAAGAGAGACGTAGCAGACTATGTGTTGAAATGTCCCACATGCCAACAAGTAAAAGTGGAGCACCAAAGACCTGGTGGACTTCTGAAACCCCTGCCAATACCCGAGTGGAAATGGGACCAAATCACGATGGATTTTGTGTGTGGATTGCCAAGGACGTCGGCTGGATATGATGCGATTTGGGTCATCGTGGATCGATTGACGAAGACGGCCCATTTTCTTCCAATGAACATGACGTACTCTATGGACAAGTTGGCAAGAATGTACATAAGAGAAATAGTACGCTTGCATGGAGTACCCGCTGGAATAGTCTCCGACCGGGACCCAAGGTTTGTATCCAAATTTTGGATGAGTTTGCAAAAGTGTATGGGAACTAAGCTACATTTCAGTACTGCTTATCACCCACAGACGGACGGTCAATCGGAGAGGACAATACAAACGTTGGAAGATATGCTGCGAGCCTGCGTCATAGAGTTTAAAGGTAGCTGGGATGCACACCTACCTCTGGTAGAGTTTGCCTACAATAACAGCTACCATTCCACGATCCAGATGCCACCCTATGAAGCATTGTATGGTAGAAGATGTCGATCACCTTTGTTTTGGGACGATATAGAAAAGTTGAGCATTGGTCCTGACTTGGTGCAAGATGCGGCTGACAAAGTGGGTTATCCAAAGAAAAATGAAAGAAGCTCAAGATAGGCAAAAGAGCTGGGCAGATATGAAGAGACGTGTGCTTGAATTCGAAGTTGGAGATCATGTGTACTAAAGGTAAATCCCATCAAGAGTATCCACCGAATTCGAGCCCAAGGAAAGCTAAGCCCACGCTACATTGGACCCTTTGAAGTTGGAAAAAGTGGGAAATCTTGCTTATCGTCTGGCACTCCCTCCCAACCTATCTGGAATCCATAACGTGTTTCATGTATCGGTTTTACGGAAACATGTGCCGGACCCTACCAGGATTAGAGCTAGAGCCTGTTCGACTAAAAGAAAATCTCACATATGAGGAGACCCAGTTCAAATCTTGGATCACAAGGTGCAGAAGCTCCGAATAAAGAGATCAAGTATGTGAAGGTTTTATGGAGAAACCACTCACACGAGAAGCAACCTGGGAGGCAGAAAGCGACATACGCCAAAGTACCCGAGTCTGTTCAAGGAATCAGGTATGAATTTCAAGTTTTGAGGACAAAACTTTCTTTAAGGGGGGTAGGTTGTAAGTCCCCGAATTTTTGGATCCAAATTAAAGACCTAAACCCTAATCAGAAGTCAACGGATTCTTAAGTCCCAAAACCCTAGTTTACCGTAACCGCTTAACTCCGGCATTGCCGTTTTCTCAAGCCCTAGAAAACGAAGTTGGAAAAGTTAGCTATTATAGTTCGTAATAGCTATAGGTTATATAAAAATATCAGATTGAAGGAATTCGAGTGTCTTTGAACCCGATCGGACATAGTTCTTGAAAAACGTGTCCGGAAGCCCGGAATAGGAAAAATATTCCGAATATACCGTTAGACTCGTAAAAATATGAGATTTCCAAAAATATCAATTTCGTAATTTTTCGGTAGCTAAAAATATCAGATATCGCTTTTATACGTATTTTCTTACTACCGGCATTAAATTGTCATGTCTACTTTTACATTACACTATTTTCTACTATTCTACACTATTCATCTATCTCTACTTTTTCTTACAACCTACTCTTAAACCATACACCTATTTCTTACACATTTTCATTTCCAATACAACTTCACATCTTTCATTTCTTACTTTTAATTAACAAAATAACAAAAAAATAAATTTTTCTCCCCATGCATGATGCACCGGCCCCTCTCTCATCCTCAATTTGTTTTATTTTTCATTTATTTAATTAACACAAATTATCTCCCACATTTTCCTATAAATACCCCCTCATACCTTCACTTCTTTCACACCACTTCTTCACTAAAGTTACTCTCTCAAAATTTCTCTTCAATTCTCTCCAAGAAAGTTCTTCCAAGAAGTTCTCTTTAGTTCATCTCTTTAGGTAAAAATTCTTCAAGAAATTCCTATGTTCATCTACTTAGTATGAACTTAATGTGTGTTTTCTAAAACCATGAAGGTTAAGAAAGCAACAATAGGTTCATACTTTGTTTTTGTTCATAATCAAAATTCCTTTATGTTCATTTATGTTTTTTTATGTTCATAACTATCTAATATATCTATATAGCTATATATACTATTTAGAGCATATAAGCTCATTGTCTTGCAATTTATTTATCTTTCATGCACTTTATTTACTTATTGCAATTTATTTATTTCAAGTTGATTTTAAGACTAGTCATTCTAGTCTTAGACTTGTCCTCATCAAGTCAAAACAATTCTTTTCTTTTTCGGGACTAGTCTTTTCTTAGTCTCCGGGGTACCTTGATGAAGCTAAGGTCCCAATACTTGATTTACTTTCTTATTTGCTTATTTTCAAGTTATTATGTTCCTTTATATTTCTATAATTTATGATTCATATTATGCATGAACATAATGTTTTTGTCTCAATAAAAATAAATGGGAAGTGTTATCATAAACTAAAGGTTCTTATTAAATAAAAATAGGAAATAGATTTCTAAAAACTCATGAACATGCTTGGAAATGTTTTTCTTACATAGACAAAAGGTTTTATGAAAACTTATCTTTCATCAAGAAATAGAAATTCTTTTGGAATCATTACAAGAAACAAAAATGTCATTTTATTACTTTGAATCCAAGTTTAGAAAATAAAACCACACTTTAGGAAATTAAATAATTACAAGAGATTAAATTTAGAAAAAGAATATTCATCTCCAATAACTCAAGATCTTTCAAAAAAAATGAATATTTCAAAAGAATCTCAAGTTGCAAGTCTTTTAAAACCTTACTTTTTATAAGTTGAGACAACTTCATTTACTTCATCCATTTGTTATGAGTCATTACATATATGTATACATCTTTCAAAAAGTTTGCAAAGTACTTGAAATATTTATCTTTTCATTTGAGCTTTGCTTACAAGAAGGAAAACAAGTTTTTGCAAATTCGTGGCAAATCTGGTCGCTATCTTTTTGGAACCCAAACGACCTAGTTTTATGAAAATAAGCTTAGAAATGCGTAGATCTTTTCGAGTAGGTAGAAAATGGTATATTATACACGAAATTCCGAGTTAAAATGAGTAAGTTATGGCCATTTTAAGTTGGAATTTCCCTTTATACGATTTTTACTGCGATTTTAAAAGAAATTTTGAAACTTCAAGAATAGAAGTTTTATGAAAGACTCATTTTGGTATTTCATCTTGTTTAGGTGACGAGGGACCCGAGATCATCTATCCAGAGGATTATTTCGATTAGACCTACGATTATGGAGTGAGTTAATTCTTTTCCTAAGTTACATTTCTTGTTTGTGCTTGTAATTAGTGGAACTAGATATTTAGGAAAAGATAAATGAACAAATGTTATGAAATAATTGTTGAATGAAAATTAAGTATATCGAAAGACGATATGTTAAATAAAAGTGTGATTTTGTATTGATTTGATGAAATTATGGTTGATCACCTTTAACATGAATCAACTTATATGATTAAATGTTAAATTGAAATTCATTCATGCATATCATCTTGTGAGTCACATTTATTTCACTACTATTCTTCGTGGGGAAACGAGGAAGTGGTAGTGGTGGCTAGTAGGAGCCGGTAAGTCTACATGGGCCAGTAAGAGCCAGGAAGTCTACAGGGCAAGCAGGAGCCGGTAAATCTGCAAATATTGATGGTCATATGGGCCTGTAATCACCCAACCCTTATCATGGAGGGCGTTAAATCCATGCTACACTTGATTTCCAGTTAATCTTGTGTATTTGGTTGATCATGTGATTGTTGCATTACATATGCTTGAATTAAATGACTTGGTTGTCACATGGAAATGTTATATAGTTAGGAATTATCTCACTAAGCAAGATTTGCTTATACCCTTATAGTTTTCTATTACAATATGATTATCTATTGTTGGCCCCGAGGAGCCCAGTGTGCTAGGTATGAGCTTACGCTACTAGGAGTTTTTGGAGGAAGTTTATGTATTTTTAGTTTAGAACATAGACTTCTAGGAAAAATCTCTATAGTAGACTTATGTGATAGTTATGTTTATTTTGTTATTAGTATAGTTGATTAAAGACTTTAAGGTGGGGGAATGCCTCTAAGATGATGTACGAACTTATTATGGAATGAAAGATCTTATGTTTATATATTTAAGTTTATAATTGCTTTTGCTATCTATTTAAACATAATACCCATGTGAGTCTCCTACTATCTTGGAAGCACGCCTTACATATGATTTTGAAGCTCCTGCGTGACTATGGATTGTCATTCATTAGCTTTAATGTTATATGCGGCAGACTGCCACGTTTAGGGTACCCTCTGGGGCGTGACAGTTTATCATGATCGATCTTAAGTTTTTTATCCTATCCTTCTCAGTGCTTCTCGAAGATCCAACGAATTACTTGAATCATTTCCTCAATTTCCATATCTGTTTCAACTATTGGGGTGGAATCTGGCTCTGATACCAATTGAAATGTGGTAGAAAATTCAAATGAAGAAATAATCACTGAACAAATATAGAAAATTAATCCAACTCGAATGCAAGTTGGTTTTGCTCGGATATAAGCTAAATCTACTCAAATATGAGTAGAAATTAGAATTCCGGATGCAGAAAACCAATACACAATGTTAGGATCATATTTTTCTTCTTACTTTTCAGAATAAGCCATACATGAATATAGCCATATCAAGGCCTAATAAATAAGAGACTAGAAAACTCTAGAATATTCTAAAATTATTTACATGTGCAAGCACATGTGTTCTTATTTTTTATTTTTTATTTTCTTTTTTTTCTATTTCTTATAATATTCCTAAATACTAACATAATTAATTACAAAATAGAAACCTGTATAATTTTTACCCTACAACAGCCCTAACTAAGGTAGTCATTCTCAAGTTTTAATATTGTATACGACGGAAAACCATATTTAGGATACCCTCTAGGGTGTGACAACTTTTATGATGTATATTTCCATATTGGAACTATTGTTTCCAATGATTTCTTAGATATGTTAAATTCGCAATCTTGAATTTCATCTTTTTCCAAGGTAAGGTTTTTTGAAATTTTATAAGTCTGTATAAAAAATAGTAGTAAGATGTTGAATGATGAGGAAAATATTTTTAAAAAGATATTGTGCTTTTGGTGCAGACAAGATGGAATTTTTATTTTATACTGTATATTAACTATCAATAACTATAGTGCATTGACTATTAATTTTTTTAGGGTCAAACCTTATATTAATTTTTATTTCATTTTATATATTCTTACATAAATAATAATCGATATATAAGAAACGTATAAAGAGAACTTTTTTGTATGAACCTATTTTTTAGTCATTGTATGATATTGAAGCATGATATTATATCAATTGTTCAGCAATCTAGAAATATTTGCTACAATCGAATGTTTCATAAACAATGAGTTTTGAAGTTCATAGAGTCATTTATGACTTTAAATTGAAAGAGCTCGATTCTATTTTCATTATATGCATTATCCATTAGTTTTTTCAAATTTGGTGATCATAGATCTCCTATATGATACCATAACAAAGTCAGCTAAATGTAATGCGATTAAGAATTTCTTTTAGAAAAATTCTAAAGATTAAATGTTATCCATTATCTGGAAGATATCAAAAACAAAAAGTATAATAAGGTTAACAACATAGGAAAAAATAATATAGAACCTTTCTTTGCCAAAATGATTTTTTTATTCAAACTTTCCATATTAATTTTACCTCTTTAGATTCTTATATTTTAAAATTACTTCTATAATTATAAAATGATAGGTTAAAATGATTCAATTAAATGTTTTTAAATTTTATAAGTAGTAATTAGTCATATAAAATTGATCTTTAGTTTGCAGATTATTAAGAATATGTTTCCTACAATAGAAGAAGTTATTTTTAAATTTACTATTCTTCATGGAAATAAGAAATTTGTAATTTAAGAGTTTAAATTTATTGTTTATTTGCACAAAGGCTTGATATTTTGGTGTTGTAATTGTGATTAAATTAGATAAATAAATGAGTAGTTATTCATATTTATTTCACACATCAAATGGTGTAACTATTATTGGGTAATTCAATTTTATTATTTGCTTAAAAAAGGTTTCAATTTTTTTATGCGGTCATGAATGAATTAGTGTACTAAATAACAAAGAGAACTTTTTTATATAAAGATAAAAGATGTTTAAGCAATTGAGTTTTAATTTTTTTTCCTTTTTCTATTTCATATTTTTTTTTGGATTTACAATTTGGCTAATAAACCATCATTTTGCATTATTTGTGAAATGTTGTGAAAATCGTATATTGAGTTTTCAAGGAGTTTTCAGTTGTTTATATTGGTTTCATTTATAAGTAAGTTATAATAGAAGAAACAGTTTTAATCAACAATTATAATCATTATTGTTGTTGCTATTGAGAGAATAAGTATTCATTTTCTCCTCTTTTCATGCACTACTAAATATAACTTTATTGGTATGATCATTTTGAAGAAAGGAAAAAAGCAATAATGGAATTCATTATTACAAAAAATCCCAACCACATAGGGTTACAATTGCTCTTTGGAAGTAAACCCCAAATTATTATGCTTTTATATTAATGTTATGGTGTATTAGTGTATCAGTAAAAAAAGGTTAAAGAAGACATATATTCTAATATAGATTAAACGGAGGTTTTCAGTGTTCATAAGCTCCTGCTTTGATCTTATTTCTTGGCTATAGGCAATTTTTTAATAAAATTTAAATTGATAATTATGATGTAGGAATGAAGGCAATTTTTCTCTTTTCTTTTTGCTAATGGTCATATAGATCATTCTCTACAAAAACGAATTTATTGCTTATATTTATTGTTTGTGTAATTGTTTAGAAGAACTAATATATCAAAATTTTGAATAATAGGTAACAGAGTTTTTTTTTTTTCCCATACTTGACATGATAACAAGTGAAAATAATTATCAAGGTGTATAGGTTTTGCTAAAGTGATATAAATTGAAGCTTCAAATTTAAATATGATTAAAACACGAAAAAAAAATATAACTAAAGAAAACCAAGTTAAAACAAATGATGGCTTAAGATGTTTAAATTGCACAATAAAGGAAGGGAAAACTTTGTAATGAATTTTGTAACAATCCCAAAATAAACATATATCGACATCTACATCTAGGATTGTAGTATATAAAATTTATCAATTTTAGCTTCAGTTTATTATACTAAAATGAGTGATGAAAGAAGATATAACTATGAAGACATAATTTTTTACTGTTGATATTTTCCAACTATTATTATAATTTTTTTTCCATATTTTTAATTTGCTCTTACATTTAATTAATTGTATATTTCCCATACAAAATGATTTGATTAAATTTGCACATGCAACACCGGCATGTCGTTTGCTAATATATATATATATTATTTCTAATAGGGAAGATATTTAAATGACAAAAACAAATTCCTTGTATACCGCTTTGAAAAAAAAAAATATATATATATATATATATAATATATTGATGAGAGTGCAACTACAAAAGCAAAATCATAAGATTTAAATCATAGGGACATCATTTTCAACACATCTTCAGTCCTCCAAACAAGTCATATAGAATTTTATCTTCACAACAAGCAAGCAACAACTGATTTGATAGAAATCGTGTACAATTTCGTAAAACACCAATAGAATATATAGAAGCCAAGAGGTTTTATAATTGCCTAATAGCGATAATCATACAACTTGTGTTACACATGCCTGGGATAGAATACGACTTCCCTTTGTCAATGTATCTATCATAAAGTTGCATGAAACATCATATGTCATGCTTCCGAATTTCATTGTCCAAACTTTCGTCCAACTCGGCATGTGTAGCTTTAGCAACAATGAGACACGAACCTTGGGTTTTTTACTTTTCATGCTTCTGGCCATCTCCTTAGGCAGATTATTTGTGGAACCAACCAAAGCCACTCGAATCGATGAATTACCATTGTTACTTACATCCAATCCAGGAATTGGCCCTTTAGCAACATCCTTTCGATTGAAAGATAGGGAAGCAACACCACTTTGACCGCTCTCGATGCTAGTATGCGCGTTCACATTCTTAATCTTCAATTTAACGTCATATTCCATGTTACGTAGGGAGCTTGTTGCAACAAACTGGTCAATGTGAATTTCGGGGGGTTTCGGCTTAAGGAAGATGGTGATTAAAAGTGCAATTATGCCAAACACTAGAAAAATCACAATAATTGTTATGAAGAACCACAAGCAACATTTACCACACAATGGTCTCTTTTTAACGTTGGTTGGATCCTGCTGCTGTTTGATGTATAAAGCATTCTCTGGGGGCGGTACTCTATATATCTGATCCTTAGGGATTTGGACAACATAGGTTTGTCGAGATTCGTGTGTGAATATTCTGCAATGGGATAGTGCTCGTAATCGTAATTGTGATCATCCTCGTGTAGAGGGGTGACCCGCTCCGCCATTATGAGACGGGGAGCGGTAAGGAGGAAGGGAAAGCTGGTTTGAGCTATTTGTAAATAATAGGGTTGGCATGGATGATTGAAAGTTAGGGATGAAAGAAAGAAAGAGAGGAATGGAAGTTATGAGATAGAGAGGATTTGCAATACAAAGCCTATTTTTAGTTACCTTTTACCAAGTCAATCTTATTAAAAACATAACAGATATAACAGAAGGAATATACATATTGATTCGGATTTCCTTATTAATCTTTAAGCCATACATATCGATATTCATGCTCTCCGGTATCATCGTAAGTCCATATGAACATCTTTTTTTTTTTTTTTTTAGTTTCTAACAAAACAAGTCAACACACATGTAGTAGTGTTTAGAGAATATTACATGCATAATATACTTAAAAAAATTCCACAAAAGCAAATTGTGAAAAAAAAATTATAAGAATAGTGTTATTGTATCACACCTTGAAGATGATATATAGAATTTGTATGTGTGTCACATGTCCAATATGTGATACTCATAAAACTATTCAAACATGTATTGCATGTTGGTCATATGATAAACATATAAAGCTATATCACATGACCAACATGGGATACAACTCGGCTTAAACTTTCAACCGAGTGGGTTACTATACCACATCTTGGTGATGTGATATATGTGTAAAATGGTATATCTCATTCCCAAAATGCAATATAATAATGGTAATTTAGTATTTATTTTTGTAAAAAAAATTTTGTGAAGCAACGGTAGACACGTGTTTTGCCCGTAGCGTTTACATATATATATAAATAGTTATTATATATGGTTCTAAATAATAAGTTCATTAACCTCTCTTACATTTTGAACTTTCTTCTTATATCTAATATATTTAACAATACATTTATATTCAAATACTATATATATTTATATCCATATTATTTGTACTATCAAGCCTATTACACCACCATAGGGTACCCTAGCAGTATATATGTAACATGTAACAAACTGAAGTCACAGACATTTATTTTAGTCCATATGAGACTTTCAGAAAGGTACATGTACAAAACTACTGAAATACATTGTGGCATAGGTAGTTAAAACAAGATCGAAAGTTGTTTGGAACAAGAAATATATTGCATATGTCACGCCCCGAAAGTGTATCCTAAAAGTGGTAATCCACCGTACACAATATTAAAGCCTAGGAATGACCGCCTTAGTCACGTGAAGGCTTCCATACTTGTACAAGCGTCTAACACATGGAGGAGATACATCGGAGTGATACATTTTATATTGATACAACTTGAGTAACAATGTAAAGAAAATACACTTCACTATACTTCAATTACAATTCATCCACAGATTTCACTACACAAACTATTACAAGACATTTCACAAAACCTAACTAATATATTCAAGCATTCTTACTTCTTACCGGAATCTTGAAGTCATATGCGGCTCCAACCATCTCGGTCCCCAAGTAGCATTCTCCCGTCAACCTGTTTATTCAAACATCTATTGGGGTATAAGCTACAATAGCTTAGTGAGAGTTTCCTTAATTTTGTACCATAACAAGCAAGTTATAAATCATCCATATGCTATGCATGAACAAACACATGAGCAGACAATTATGTATGGGTAACCGGAACCCATGCACAAAACGGATTTACGCCCTCCATATCTAGGGTTAGGATGGTCCATAAGTCATGCAACCATAATTTTAATCTTAAGTGGGATGGTCCATAAGTCATGCAATCATAATCCCAATCTTAAGTGGGATGGTCCATAATTCATGCAACCATAATCCCGATCTCTTTTTCTTAGTTTTACAACATCTGTTGTTTTATGTAGTTGTTTCAAGTGCCTACCCCACTTCCGTTAACTTAAGCAATCTCGCATCCTTAATGTTAACACAGGCCCCACGCCTCCGCTAATATACCTTTATCCCACCAAAGGTATACTAGCTAATGCAATGTGAATCAATACATGATATGCATGTACAGTTTATTCATATATCGTGGCATGTTAATTATGTAGGTTAAGAGCAATCATAGAGAATTTAGACAATTCAAGTCTATGTTAGCTCATACAATGATTTTACAATAAGTCTTGCCTCGATATACTTATCATTCATTCAACCAAGATTATATCACAACTCATCACAATTTTATCTTTTCCTAATTCTAATGCAACTAAATACAAGCACAAGCAAGGTAACAAAATAAGAGGAAAACTCACATGTCCATTGGACTCCGCTTTTTTAATCGTAATAATCAGGTGGCAACGAATCCTCGAAAGCTAAGGCACCTAAGGAAAGAAATACCGAAATGAGTATTTCAACTCAAAACTAATCCACTCTATCTCATACAAACTATCAAATTCATAATTCTCGATCTAAGCAGGAATTCAAACTTAAAACGGTCATAACTTGGTTGTTTTAACTCGGAATTTAGCAAATTATATAACGATTTCTATCTACTTCAAAAGATCTATCTAATTCTAATATCATATTTAATTTTTGAAAACTTCTAAGCTTCAAACAGATCTGATTAGTTCAGATTAGTAGCGAAAACCAATTTAGAAAATTGATTTTGTGAAAGTTCATGAAGTTTCTACTATCCAAAGCAAGTATTCATGCAATATGAACAAGTCACTATCATAAATGATATGTCATGAGATATATATGTAAATGTTCTTGATGATATTAAATAAAAGAAATTTTTAGAAAACTTTTTCTTTGTAAGACTTTATGAAAAATCATCTTAGAAAGGATAGTCTTGTAGTCTTGACAATCCCTACTTGTTTTTAAAAAAATTCTTTGATAAAATTTATTTATTCTTGTTAAAATTAAGCCTTCATTATGTATATTCCTTAAGGCCTTTTTTTTTCAATAAAAATTTGTATTTTTCACTTTGTAGACATGTTTTTAAATATAGTTCATCCCAAAATATGAATTTTATAAAAATTATTTTTGTGGTGATTCCTTTAAGTAAACTCATTTGATACTTAGGAAATTAAGGCTCGACCATACCCAGCCACTAAGGACTTCATTTCTTTAGTAAAACTTTCATTTTGAGTTTGACAAATAGGGGTTTTCATACCATTACTCAATTATTACGAATTTTTTAAAATGACAAACAACTCGAATTTTCCTACTTTATTTCTACTCGTTGTTCTACATATTTTTTTTAGCAAATCCCATCTCAACTTATAAAAATCATTACTTGATGATATCTATGACCTATACTCTTCATTTTTCATATAAAACACAAGTTTTGGAGTTGATAAAAGGGTTTTTAAGGCATGGTCTTAAAACCATCCGAATTTCACAAAGTTAGGATAAAACTCAAATTTTATATTTTTTAATCTCTTCCTATTTTGAGAATCTCTACTAGTAGATCTACCATTTACTTACCAAAAACATCTCCTATTGATACCTATTCCATAAGCTTTTCATTTTTAAGCAAATCATTCATTTTTGTGTTGAAAAATGGGTTTTCAAAATTTGGCTTGCTTGAGATCCGAATTTACAAAATTTGTTTTTGGACATATCTTTTGATAAAATCCATCTAAACTTATGAAAATTCATTCCTTACATATCCTATCTTAAGAGCCTTCAATTTCTTGAATAAAAACTTCATGTTTGAGTTGGAAAACATGTTTTTAATTTAGACCTTTGTCTAGATCCGAAAATAGAATTTTGTTTTGAAAAATAATCTTTGAAAATCACTTTTGAACCATATAAAATAAAGTCTTGATGATATATACCCATTAAGCTTTCATTATTTTAAGTAAAACTTCCATTTTGACACTTGGAAAATGGTTTTTAAAAATGGGTCTTGCCTAGATACGAATTTCACCATTTTGTTTAAGTTCAAAACCAGGATCTACACTTTCTATGAGCATAAATATAAAAGAAATCATGGTAGTAAACTATAACTCATAGATCTAAACATAAATATAATCAAAGTTACATAAAAGTTATATTTACAAAATATAACTATTTCTAGAAAGAAAATAATAATAATACAAGAGAATAATCATGGATAAGAGGAGTGTTTCATTTTGACATCATCATCCTTAGCTTTTAAGCTCATGGAAGGTTATTCGATGCATGAAACTCTCACTATACTTTACCTACATCAACTATGGAAGCTTTGGACAAGAGTTTTATCAAAGGATCTTGAAGAAATATGTGTGGGAACTCAAATATAGAATAGGGGCAGCAAGTGTTCTTGCAAGAACAAGAACAAAAGAAGAGAGAAAGAGAGGAAAAATAGAGAGGAAAAGTGTAAGGAATGGTAAAGGTTTGAAGGTGTAAATGAGAGAGAAAGATAGAAGGAGTTTTAAGATACTTAAATGAAGTAAAAAAAAAAAAGAAATGGGCAACCAATAAATCCCTATAGCTGGCGTGAATTAGGAGAGAGAAAGGGAATTTAGTTAGTTTTTGACTTGAAATTATAATGTGTAATTAATGTGTATGTATTGCTTCTTTAAGAAGGATTGGAATAGATTTATTTTAATCAAATTGGGAGTATTTCAAAGGACAAAGGCAGCAAAAGAAGTCCAAAAATCTGCCATGAAGTAATGAGTGAAGTGTAAAAAGATTGAAGTGAAAAAGAAGTGATGTGTGAAAGGTGTACTTAAATGTGTGGGTTGTAAGAGTACTTTCTTAATAAATAAAATAAAAATAAGAAAAAAATAGAAAATGTATTCCAAATTTTTGTAGCAAATTTTTATTATTAAAATAAGATAAATAATATATTTATTTTAGTGAATTATCAAACAAGTTACTGGTATGATCAAAATACATAAATATGAGCTATAATTGATATTTTTATAACCCGAAAAATTCTAAAAAATTATTTAATGAAAATAAAAATATTTTTAATTATTAAATTAATTTATTTTATTTTTGGCATCGGGTCTTAAACAGAAATTGTTTCCGTAAAAACCCGAAACTAACTAAATTTTAGAAAAACAGAATTTTCTATGATATATAAAATATTTATCTAAAAAAATATTATGGTTTACAAGAATAATAAAATTTTGTAATGAATAGTAGTGAATAGTACAAAAGACCAGTTAATCACCGATAGTAAAGAAGTATGAATATAATCGCAAAATCAGATATTTCTAATTATCAAAAAATTATAAAAATGATATTTTTGAAATCCTTATGAAAATATAAGTCTAACGATATTAATGGTATATTTTTTTATATCTCGAGCCCAGGACATGCTTTTCAAAGTCTTTATCCCAACGAGTTTAAAATAAGTCAAAAATTTACGAATCTGATATTTTTAAGCAACCTTATATTACTAGGAGCTACTCTAGACACTTAAATCACACCTCGGCCTCTAGGGCTAAGAGCACGAGATTGCCGAACTTAAACTACTATATTCCACTTAAGGTTCCTGGATGACTTTCCGGCTTAGATCTTTGCCAATTTGGAAACTAAGTATTTATGTTTATACAACATATTTAGTTTGAGAATTTTATTTTAAATTTTATTTTTTGTAAGTATTTAATATCTCTTAAGGTTTTCGTAATTCTTGAATTGGGTTTTATTTCTGAAGGTTAATCGTTATTTACTTTTTAATAACTTTTTTTGGGTTCTATATTACCCAATTTTATAAGTCAGGGTTACATATAGAATTTATCATACGTAGAGGTTTTGGATTTAAAGACTGTTGAGTTCTTATTTTATATTTTAAGAATTCTTATTTTCTCAAGATTAGGAAATTTTTAGATTTGTTCGTGATATAGGACTAGTCGAAGTTCAGTTTTAATTTGGAGTCATTTTTAGAGTTTATCTTCGATGTTTATTTTGAAATTATTTACTGAAATTTTCCGGGGCTTACAGTATACATATAAGTTATACATAACAATAACTTTACAAAAGTCTTTGATCATTACACCATGACTTTACAACCTTGGTCTTTAAAAAACCTTGACATTACACTTTAAAAAAAGATCTCCAAAATTCTACTTTATGTTTGTTTAAACTATTACAAACATTAGTCTCTAAAAGCTACATTATAAAAGCAAATATTCTCCTTCTGATCCATAATCAAACAACTCTGACATCCATACTAGCTTCATTTTGTCAATCTTGGTTTTTCCCTTTAAGTTATGTAAACAATAATCTATAGAAGCATGAGCATAACAAGCTTAATGAATAAAAAAATGTTATCACAATCCAAATAATGTCAGGTAATGTTTAGTTATCAAGGATATGTAATGCAATAGTCAATCATATGCAACAAACATAGTTTGGATGATCGGAATCTAAACCGATGGAGATTTACACCTTTTCTTAGGGGTTGAACAACCAGCTTAATAATTCATACCCAGAAGAGACAAAGAACAAAGGAAGGAGAAATTCAATTTTTGTTTATATATATATATATATATGTAAGTAATATAAACTCCACTTCTCCTTAAAACTCAAGAATTCCATTGAGTATTAACATCTCAATGTCAGCTCTCATCAAGCGACATCATTCAATGCCTACTTAGTTCCTAGAAGGCTGACAGCTTAGGGATAATCTTAACTAGATTAACTGGGCACTCTAAAGTACTAACCTAGGGCAAAGATATCAATACATGACGTAAATACCATGCAAATGCGATTTAAGATGTCATGAAATGCATGCCTATTTTACATAATGATCAATTGCACTTTAAGTCAAACAACTTGGCTACCATTCAATTTCCAGACAATTAAGAGTATACCTTGCACAGTCATTACAAAATAAATGGTTATCACTTTTAACATTAAAATTTGTCATTCAATCTCACATCATACACCATGCATCATTTTCAATCCCCATGCATGTGAGCAATTCAAGTTATATTTAACAATATATGCTACTATATTATATTCACAAACAATATGAAAAGATTATAGTTACTCATCTATGCATCTTGGTTTACTCGTCGTAATAGTTTAACAAGAAATCTAGGTCTTAATTTATGACTCTTATAAGACAATAAACATATATTACTAAGTATGCAACTACATAAGAATTTCTATTAGTGCTTAAGTATCCAAAATTTATGTTATTATATTCCTAATTTATTAGTCTTTAAGAAATTATAAAATGCTATACTTAGGTATTATTCAACTACTAAAACTTAATTGATTTATTAAGTCTAAGAAGTATAACTTGACATATTCAAATTATATGACTCTACAACCAAACTTAAGCAAGGTTCTATAAAAGATCTTACGCTGACATTGGTATACACAGATGCTATGAGGATATTTGTAGCTTCAAAAAAGAAAAAAAAAAAACGCAAAACCAAATTGTAGATATATATATATATATAGTTTGTTGTATCGCACATTGGGGGTACATTGGTTGTGCGATATATTTTAAACATGTATCGCATAACTAACGAACGATGCACGTATAATTGTACATGTATCGCTCGTTGGTTATGCGATACAGAGGTAAAACTGTATTGCACAACCTTTGTACCATACACAAATACCTTCTTTTTTTTTTTTTTTTGCTAGGCGGTTTATCTTCTCACCCAAGATGCGATACAAGTATAATATTTTATCTCTAGTCCAAGATGAATAGTAACACTTTTTTGTCATTTTTTTTTGTATAATATATTTGTGTATTTTTTCCCCAAAAAACTAGACATGTGTCCCACCCCATATACTATATTATATATATTATTATTGTGAAACAAGGCAAAAGAAGGAAATAGATCACGACCGTGAGTTCTAAGGCCGTGATCGCCATCATGAGTAGTATCACACTCGTTATGAAGGGTGTTTTAATTTTGTGTAAGGTTTAGAGAAGATCATAGGATCTATCACATTTGTGACAAGCTAGAAATTTTTTTATCCGAGATGATCATGGGGTAGATCACGACCATGATCAACCAAAATTATGTGATCTAAGAAGATCCCTTCATCACACCCATGATCAGGTAACCCCAAGTTGTATTTCCAAACTTCAAATTTTCACATTTTCTAAGTGCCTATCATGATTCCATTTTCATCAATACACTTTAAATCATCATTAAAGTTTATATATTCCCCTAAACTTAAAAAATGATTTTACACATATATACTTGTAGTACACTTACCTAAACATAACATCTACCTTATCAAACAAGTAAAAGCCTATCACATATATGTTTTAAGCTTTAAACTATCCATATCATTGCTTAGTCTTTACCTATTTAACACTAACATTCTTAATAGCCCCATATTCATCATTAATCAACATAATCACTAAATAGACTTATCTAACTTACAAGATTAACAAGGCAAAAGTAAGTAATAATTTACCCCATTTAACCTTGACATGAAAATGAACTTTGGAATGATTATTTAAAGGATTTTGGAAGAGAAAATGATGAGGGTAATGTTGCGTATTTGGGAGTGAAAATGATGCCGATTAAGGAAAAAGTACGGCAGATATTTTGTCTAATTTTTGTTGATAATTATCTCTTAATATGAATAAAGTAAAGTTCGACTTTAAGGGCATTTGAAAGAATCATTATGTGTGCACATGTGTATGATAGTTAAGTGAAAAAGGTTTATGGGCTTTGGTTTACAAGTGAAAATTAGGCTTCTTTGTGCCTAATGCATCAAAAGACAATTATTCAAATTAATGCAAAGTTTGATCAATTTGTTTTAGTAATTTATTTAAATAAAATTTTCTTAGAATAATTTATAACAAAATTCTTATAACTTAAGGGTTGAGCTTTGGAAATACAAGTTCATAAGAAAATTTGAAAATAGTATAAATTCATAGAAACTTTTGAAATAGATCAATTGAAATTTTTAAGTTTTTATTTTTACTTAACCCATTTTGCAAATGCCATTATAATTAAATTTACTAACTATGCCATTCTAATGTTTATATTAAATCTAGATCGATTTCAATTTATAAACTCTATCTTAATTTAGTGAAAAACTTAGGGTTTACAAAGCCAAAACTTATTTGCTTTTTTTTTTTTTTCAATGAATCAACTTAATCCTATTATATTTAAATCTTACAATTTTTTCAATATACAAAATATGTGAGGGATTATTGTTAACATATAGCAGACACTTTAGAACTTTACCATGATGAAATTATAGACTCTCCTTATGAAAGATAGGTATATGATTACTTCACTTCCAATAACACTTTAAGCTATAAGTTATAATATCAATTGTAATAATGTTTCGAGCTATAAGTTAGAATGATTAGCATAATAAAGCATTTGCAGTTATGTACTATATGTTTTCACAAAATAAAAGTCTAGTTTATTTTTTTATTCTATAATTGTGTTTATTAGCTTTAGTTATAAAAATGATTAAAGTGGATAAATTTTTACTTGTTATAATAATTTTGCAATTTTCTTGTGGAAAACTATTAAGTGAAGAAAACATTTTGTGGTATATCTATCATCTATTTAATTTTTTCTTTCAACAATTTCTATATATTTTTATCGATGTTTTTCTAACCATATTGTATATACGATGAAAATGTAATTAGTAATAAAAATTTAGTAGTTGCCTATTACTATTTAATATCTTGAAAAAAAAATTTATTATCTCTTCTAAATTAAGAACACTAAATCAACTTTTGTATACCATACTTTTTGCTATTAATTTTGATTTAAGAAAATAATGCATATTTTTATTTATTTAGTATGATGGAACTTTTTTTCTTTATTTTATGTGCATGCATAAAACAAAGCCTCCTTTCTCGTTCTCCACTTCAGCAAGAATTATTTTACTACAACAAAAAACAATTAAGCCTTAGACTCTCTCTTTCAATTTTTATTCATATCCTATTATGTTCATTTTTCGATTTAGTAAGCAAAGACTAAAAATTATAATATATATCACTCATTCTAATAAGGTTATAATAATGATGAAACCATTAAAAGAAAAAAAAAAAAAAGCTTAACTTGTTAAATAATACATATTCAATACAATCTAAAATAAATTTAGAATGTATTACTTACTGAATTAGGAATTCAATGAATTATGAATTAAATCGATGTATGATTTATGGACATTTAATTAGAATTCTTAAAATTAAATTGGCATTACATGAACAATTATACTTATATGATTAATAGGAGTAAATTATGAATATGTTCTAAACAAATTTTTTAAATTTGAACTAACTCTATTAGTCATAAACAAACATGAAAATAGAAAAACATGAGTTATGATATACGGATAATGCAAAATTTAAGATAAAGGGAGAATTTCATTAAATTCTCTCATTCAACTCAATTATTAACCTTTCTCTATTTAATCCATTACTAAACTTCTATGACCCATCACTTTTTTTACAAGAATGATCATGTAAAGTATTTAACAAATCAAGTTTATATGAAATAGTAATCAAACCTACGAAATACTTGATATGTAAATTATTATATTTATTTTAATGGTTATATGATTCGCTGGGTATTTACATTGACAACATCGTAAAAGTTCCCTAATTCATTAACCGCACTTCTACTTGTTTCTTCATGGTAAATTACTCACACACATAATTTTTGGTTTTGTTTGTATGTGTTTTTTTTTTCCCCTTATATGTATAAAGTTCTTTGATTTATTTTGAGTTAATGAATTTAGGATGTAAAGTTTGGAACTTTGTATCAATTAGAATTATATTTCTTGAATTAATCATAAGCCACGATTTTTTTTTTTTTTTTTCCCTTAAGTTAAGGAATTTGTAATAATTTTTTTCATTTATGGATAATTATATTTTTTTCGTTGTAAAAGTTGTAAATTATATAATCATTGTCATATCACTTTAGTAATTCTTAACCAATAATTCAACTTCGTTTATACTTAGGCATAACTACATGATCTAATAATAAATTTTATTTATAGAGATTCAATTTTGACCTATTATTTGGTAAATAATTTGTGTTCTCTTTTATTTACTATAACATACTATTTGATGTTTTATCCTTATATACATACCACGAATGTGCGTTGCTAATATTTACTTAAGCTAGATGTGTGAAAAATAAGGATATGGAGACATAATACAATTGCAATGTTAAGTGTTAAGGCATTTGTCACGCCCCGAAGGGTACCCTTAACGTGGTAGTCCACCACATATAATATCAAGACTTAAGAATGACTACCTTAGTCACGCGAAATTCTTGGCATTACATGTAAGGCATCTAACACGGTGATAGGAGACGCTTTTGGGAAGTGTGGTCTAAGCAAGTAATATTAAACATACAAGAATCTAGAAATAAAAAATATATCATAATAATAACAATTAAAAGTCTATTAAATGATTCTTAGGGGCATACCCCCGCTAAAACTCCAATGATCAAAATAACTAATAGTCTTTACAATAACTTAAATAGTACATCAAAAGATTTTAAAGGAATTCTAGTCTAATCCTTCATGTAGATTTCCTTCAAAAGCTTCCAAAAGAAAACTTATGCAGAAATGAAGAGACCTCGAGTACAAGAACAAGTGTTCCTGTGAATACAAATATCTATAGGTGCGTAAGCTCTACGGGCTTAGTGAGTATAATCCTAATAATCATACTTAAAACTAAATAACAACCAAGTTTATTAGACAAGCAAATGTAATGCAACAAGCACGTGAGCATATAAGACATATGATTTTTTGGGAATCATATGTTGAAAGAATTATGCCCTTTTTTGGGGTTAGGTATTTCGGTCCATTACAGCGATAATTTTTTTAAAAATCATTTTTATAGATCTTACCGGCTCCTATTCACCATAAAAAATGTGTAGTTATCACTGGCTCCTACCAGCCATCAATTTATGTAATTCTTACTGGCTCCTACTCGCCACATTCATAATATACCGGTTATGCTTACCACCACTATCATATAGTTGTCCCATCAATTGTACAATAGCGAATGCAATGTGACTCAATTCATGAAGTGCATGCATCAATTTTTATTTAGAGCCTAGCCATTAAATTTCAATAACTTGCAAGTGACCAACCAATTTTAGACACTTCAACATGCTAATAAACATACAATTTATCATAACCAATTCGTGGCTCGATATGCTTAATATTCTTTCAACATATTATAAACACATGCATCTTCAATTTTTATCTTTTCTTAAATCTAGTGCAACTAAATTACAAGCACAAACATAAGCATGAAAAATAAGGGAAGTAGACTCACTCGGCTATGATGATACTCCTTTAGTCGAAGTAGTCCTTGGGGATAGTATACGTCATCCTCTTCGGTTCCTAAACAAAGGAAATACCTAAAATGAGTTTTCCATGGAGTTTCTAGTCAAAACTTCTAACTCTATTTTCTAGTTGTGGTAAAATTCGTATAGGAAGAAATTCCAACTTAAAATGGTCATAAGTTGCTTATTTTAACTCGGAATTTTGCATATAATATACCGTTTTCTATCTATTTGAAAAAAATTTATTTGTTTCTAAGGTTATTCTTATCATAAAAAGTCATTTGGGTCCCGAAACCATAGGGTACAGATTTATCACGACAATTCTAGTTTTCAAAACTTAGATTTGCAAACTTTTTTTTATCCAAAAATACTTGTACCAAAATATAGATATTATTATAGTTGGAAAAATCTTTAGAATATGTACATATTGACTCATATCATATACATGAATTTAATGAAGTTGTCTCAACCATGATTTTTGTAAAAGCAATGTTTTCTAGAAATTTGAAGAAGCAAAACTTTAAAAATTTCCACTTAGCTTGTCGGAAAATTTCTTAATTTATTTTAAGTGAGTATTTTCCCCTTTTTAATTCTATTTCCTTAGTCTTTCAAATTTCTAAAAAAAATTATTTTTTTTCCTTTCTAAGTTTCTTATAACTTAATTTCTAGAGGTTGAGAGAGTAGTTTCTAAATTCTATTTGAGAGTAGTTAAAATTTATCAAGCTTTACATTTTCTTAACCTTTCCTAAAGTTTATTTCATTTACTTAAAATAATTTCCTAAGTTGTTTACTAAATTTATTCCTTGGGAACATTTTATCCTTATAAAAGAAACATTCTTGGTGATATGTCAAACTAGTCTATTCATTCATATTCTAGAGTAACGATGAAACTTTCTTAATGAAGTTTAGCAAAACTCTTGTCAACCAAGAATTTGAAATTTTAATTTTTTAAGAAAACTTTTTCATTTTTTGGTTTTGTAAAGTGTATGTATGATATATCTACTTTATGTATTATCTAAAAATCCCTATGTTCTTTGGTTACTTAAAAACTTATGATGAACACCTCTAAATTTCTGGAAAGGATTTGCTAAGATAATTTCCTAAGTCTTTATGGAAAAATCATTTCTTACATGACAAAATTTATTTTGGAAAAGAACTCTATCTTTTTTTTTAATTTAATAAAACATTTCCCTCTTTATCTTTGTAACATAAAGATAAATATTTTATAAAGAAGGGCAATTTTGTCATTTGTTATAAAATAAGAGGGTTCTATGGTCAACCCTGATAAATGAGATATTATTATCAACCCTCACATTGATGATGGTCAACAAGTCTTTAAAAATAGTAAATCTTCAATAAATTATGATAAAGGGCAAAAGCTGTCATATGCTGAAAAATAAGAGAGTTTTATTGTCCATCCTTATAAGTTTTATCTATGTGTATTATATAGCAGGCATATATATATGAGGTGTCTTTTCGTTTCTGGGCTGTTACAAGAATTGAAGGGTTTCGTGTCTTTTCATTTCCAGTAATGTTACAAGAATTGAAGGATATTAAATAAGAAGGTTTTATGGTCAAAGTTGAAATACAATTGTATTGTGTTCACATGGCAAAAACTTGATTAAGAATGGAATTTGGCAGCCTAAATTGGATATGAACCTAGGGTTTTTCCTAAACAACATATCTCTATAAATATATCCTTAACCTACGAGTTTGTCACACCATTCCTCAGTCAAAACCCTAAGAGATTTGGAGTACGTTTAAGATGGTTAGAAACTGCCGACTTATATATTATTTCTTTGTTAACAAAAAATCAAATTTTAATACAATTTTGGTCAGATGACAGACTCATTACAGAAGATCAAAAGTCACAAATCCCTATATATTCTTTCTTTGTCTTTTCTTCAACAAAATCCTAAACCCATATTCTTATCCTTTGAGAGTTTATAGCCGGGCGTAAAGCTCTTGGACCTTTATGAAATTTTGTGGAAGCCGGCAAGAAGGCTGCCGGCGTAAGTGCCATCCTTTCCTATCCTAAGTTTTTCCTATATAGAAAATCCTAGGGTTCGTGTTTTCATTTGTAACCTCCTTCCTTTGACCAGAAAGAGAGAATTGAGAGTTTTTGGGTGTTTTTGAAGAACAATATCAAGGGAGATCAGATTTGGATCAAGAAAGTTCTTTGGAGAAAACCTAGTTTCATCAAGATCTGATCTTTTGGGAATCAATCGAAGGATTAGATTGAAACAAGGTTTTGGAGAAGTTATGATTTTTGGGGTTCTGATATGATTTTGGGTTGGAGAAATATGAGTTTAGATTATGAAGAAATCTACGGTAAGTTTTATTCCATTAATCCATAAGTTTAATGAAGAATGATTCTTGTTGGTGATTTTCTGTTTTTTCTGGATTCATGCAATTAAGGTTTTGTAGAGTTTGGGATTTCTAGGGAATTGATCAAAGAGATTCTATAGTGATGATATCTTGAGAGGAGATTTGGAGATTTCTTGTTCTTTTTAAGAATTTGAGGATTTTGAGAGATTTGTTCTTGGAATTGGAAAAGGTACGATCTTTCCTTGTTTGTTGTATTTGCTTGCAGGTTTAGTTTTCTGATTGTTGCCTGTAGGAACAGATATATAAATGAACTTAATTCTATTTGGCTTAAATTGTTTTTCTGGATGTCTTTGGCTTTGACCAGTAAAGACCTGGCAGACAGTGATACTGGAGAGGCACCCTGATGATCCTTATGTGTTGTTGTCCCTAGTGGAGTTGCACTTGGAGATGATTCCGGTAGATATAGGTTTATTGGCAATATGGCCGCGGGTGTTTGGGGAGTACCCATTCACCAATATATGTATATAATTATTTATTTTCGATATATGGTTGTTTTTCAGGAGTTTGAGTAACTCCAAGTTGTGGATCAGAGATCTATGATTCTGAACTGTGATGTTTTACAGGCTTAATGAAGATAATAATCCTGTTGTTTGCATTTAGTTAGTTGCATGTATCTATACATGTTGTTTGTGCATTTGCATATTATTGTGGACTGGCGTACTGGGCATTTTCGCTCATTCCTTTCTTTTTCAGGTACAGGTGATGGAGATATTGTTTATGACTTGTATTTTGATCATGGGGATGGCGATAGTGGACCTGACTATACTGCAGAGTAATAGGATGTTATACAGGACATATGAAAAAAAAAAAAAAGATTTCTTGAGTTATTGAAGATTTTTGAAACAATATATTGATTAGTTATCTTTTTGAGGATTTGAAGTATTGGTTTTTTTGTAAGAGTTTATTAAACAAGATTATATGTTTTTAGTTGGAAGATAGATCTTTTCTGGATTATTGTTGGCTTTTGTTTTGCCAACTCGGATTTAGTTTATATTACAGGAGATATTTGAAAGTTATAAATTACATGTTTCACAGGTTTTGTTCCTTTTAGAGTGCCCTTAAATGTGGGTTCATGGAGATTTTTATATTTTATATTTTGTGGTATTGAGATTTAGAGCCTTTGTGTGTCTTTTTTAAGAGAGGGACACGTGGCGGGTTGTAATACCTTAGTTTAGAGCGTTACAATCTTGTTGAGACAATAATCAATATGTTCATGCATGATCATGAATATGTAATATGAAAATATGAAAATATAAGAAAGACATAATAAGCAAGTTAATTATTAAGTATTGGGAACCTTAGCTTTATCAAGATAACCTGGTCAAGTATTAGGAGCCTTAGCTTCATCAAGGCAACTTGGGACTAAGAATAGACTAGTCTCAAAAAAAGAAAAAGAAAAAGAAAAAGAATAGAAAAAGCAATAATAATAGCAAGTTAGAGATAGTTAGTGAGCATTAGGCTCCAAAAATTATAGATATACATATACTTAATAATATATTGAAATACCCTAAAATCCTATTTGAGTTAACTAGATATTATTAGACGATTAGTATAAAAAAACAAGTGATTTTGAGCCTTAACTTAAATTTAGTTTATAAATTGATTTTAAATGATATAGTTAGTGGATTTTTGTAAACTATAGGATATTATTAGATAGCTTAACCTAATTAAATTAGAAAATAAATCTAATCGAAAATAGAGATTTCAATACCTTAAATACTCGATTTAATCCATTAAACTACTTCAATCACCTATTTCAACAAATTCGAACTTATTTAATACCTTCTAATTATTAAATTAAATTCCATTTGTCAAGCCCAATCGCGTAAACCCTAAATCGTTAGTTTAGCTATTTGAGCCAAAATTCTAACACCATAAATCTTAGGAATTTAAAACTAAATAATTCCTTTTCAAATATCAAATTCCTAAAGCCCTAAAATTATAAATTCAAATGTGATATCAAGTTTTGTTTAATTAAAATTCCTAAACCTAATTTCTAAATCCAATTAGCTAATTATCTTTCTTCTTTCCCAATTTCCATTCTACATATCTAAAAGCTCATGACCTAAAACCCTAATTCTCATCTAAAACCCTAAATCCATTAGCAACAAAACCAAGCCCATAAGCTTAAGAGATTAAGCCCATTAAGCCATGAGAACATGAAATTATCATGCACACACACACATCCAATAAAAACCTAATGTCTAGAAATATCCAATACATAAAATGACCAAAATGACCTTAACCAATCTTTAAGTTTCTACACTTAGGAAAAAGACTAAAATACCCTCAATTAATTAAGCTAAAGTACCTATATGCCCCTAAACCCTAGAAATTCTACACAAATCTACAAATACTATAAAAAACCCACCTTAGGAGGTAACCTCACCCATTTTAACGAATTTTACAGTAATTATCTCCTCAATTCACTCTTTAAAACTCCCTAAAAAACACTCCAAAAATACACAACAAAATCCTCTCCAACGTCAACACCCATAAGGTAAAATATTACTCAAGTTTATGCCTCTTAATATCCTCTTTCGTTCCATTAATCTAAGCTATATTCCAATCAATTTCTTAGGTGGAATTAAAGACTAGAAACTAAGTTGAAGTTAGGAAAAATAAGCTTGAAGAAGTTACATCAATCCTTGAGAGATAAAAGTGGTAGTGGAGGCAACTATTTGGTTTATTTTCTAATCCAAGTAAGTAATTGTAATTAGTATATTTCATTATGTTGATGACACATATATTCATGTAAATTACTAAATGATAACTTAGATTCAAGTATAGATTACTATATGTATGCTTAAAAACCGAGATGATCATGTATGGGTGTCTTGATATATGTTGAAATTGGGTATGTTGTGTTGATTGTGATGATTTGAGATGTGATTTGTAATTTTGATTGTAAAATATAAATCTATGTGTGAACTAGATGAAAAAACATAGAATAAACATGTTTTAGATGAATTAAAATAGGTTAGGATTTGAATTGAACAAAGGAAAATAAAAAAAATAATCAAACAGCCTCGGATCGTCCTGGCGTCGATACTGTGGCGGTGATGTTGGTGGTCGGACTGATAGCCAAATCACCTTTTATAAACATCGGAACTGTGTTGGAACAGTAGAACCACGTGTATACTTTACAAAAGTGTGATGAACCGATGAAGAACCGGTCATCTTAATGGTCAAATTGGTATGAAACGATTAGTCGCCATCGCTAGTGCTCTGTTTCTGACCAAAATAAGTTTAATTTAAATAAAAAACCCTAATTAACAAATTAGTTTAGGAAAAAATGAACTTATAAAAATGTAAATATATCTATTAGAAAGTTTACATAAAAATTTGAGCTTAAAAACCTGTCATGCCTCAAAGGGTACTAAAACGCGACAGTCCACCACATTCGATATTTAAACTTAAGTATGACAATCTTAGTCATCCCATAAGTTTACATACCAGGTGTGAGGTGTACTTGCACACCTTTTAGGATCACACTTTGGATCGAATAGTGTCACACCCCAAAGGGTACCCTAAGCGTGGCGGTCCGCCGTACACAATATTAAAACCTAAGAATGACCACCTAAGTCATGCGAAGGCTTCCATACTATGTACAAGGCGCCTAACACATGGAGGAGACTCATCGGAGTGATAGATTTTATGTTGATATAACTTAAGTAACAATATAAAGGAAATTTGATTTACTATACTCCAAATACAAAACATTATACTTCAATTACAATCATCAAAAGATTCTACTATATAAAACTATTACAAGGAAAATCATAAAACCTGGCTAATAACTTTAAGTATCCTTATTTCCTACCGGAATCCTAAAGTCATTCTCGGCTCCAACCATTTCAGTCCCCACGTTGCATTCTTGAGATAACCTGTTCATTCAAACATCTATTGGGGTATAAGCTACACTAGCTTAGTGAGAATTCTCTTAATTTCGTACCATAACAAGCAAGTTATAATCAACTATATGCTATGCATGAACAAACGCATGAGCAAACAATTATGTATGGGTATCCGAAACCCACATACAGAACGGATTTACGCCCTCCATATCTTGGGTTAGGGATGGTATTGAAGTCTACACGACGGCTGCTAGTCCCAAAGCCCTCGGCTCATAGCACTCGCCTCGGCTAGGCTCACACATGGAATGCATCCCCGATGTGCCTTAATTCTTATGAATGAGCTCTGATACCGCGTCTTGTTATCCAAACGAGTCATCGGACCATACCGATCGACCTGCGTAGGAGTAGCACGCTACCAAATGCAACATGTCCAATGCGATGCATGACCAATTTAATTTTTCTTAGATTAAAATATTCATACATTCTTTACAGTGACAAACCGATATCATACACATAACAGGAATAATATGAATAGTGCAGTTATCCAATCGAATCATGGTTTCGATATGCTTTAGTATTCCTTGGCATACATTCATCACAGTCTCATCATATATCTCATCCCCATTCATATCGATTCATCTTGTTCCTATAATTCTAATGCAACTAGCTACAAGTACAAACAAGGTAACAAAATAAGAAGAAAACTCACTCAGCCATTGGATCATCAGTCTTTTAGTAAAAGTAATCCGGTGATAGGGAATCATCGATTTTCGGATCACCTAAAAAGGAAGAAATACTCTAATAAGTATTTCAACTCAAACTAATCCAAACGATCTTATACAAACTATCAAATTTGTAATTCTCTTCTTAAGCGGGAATTCCTACTTAAAACGGCCATAACTTGGTCATTTTAACTCGGAATTTTGCAAATTATATATCAATTTCTATCTGCTTCGAAAGATCTATGTAATTATAATATTATATTTAATTTTTGAAAACTTTGAAGCTTCGAAAAATTCAGATCAAATCAGGACAGTGGCAATTTCAATTCCGAAAAATAGTTTTGTAAATGTTTGTAATGTTCCTATTATATAGATTAGCTATACATGCAATATGAATGATTTCCTAACATGAATGGCATGTTATGAACTTGATGCATGCATGTTTTTGACAATATTTACTAAAAGGAATTTTAGAAACTTTTTATTTGTAAAACTCTATGGCTATTTACTTTTAAGAAAACTAGTTTCCTAACTTTGATCATTTCATTTGTTTTGGATTTATTTCTTAAGAAAATATAACTATCTTTGTTAAATTGAGTCTTCATTATATCTATTACTTATGACCTTCATTTCTACATAAAAATTTCCAATTTGCACTTTGTAAACATGTTTTCAAGTAGGGTTGATTCCAAAATCTGAATTTTGTAAAATTAGTTTTTGAGTGATTCCTTTAAGTAAAATCATTTGATACTTGAAAAATTAAGGCTCAACCATACATAACCACTAAGGACTTCACTTTTTCATAAAAATTTTTATTTTACACTTTGCAAATATGTTTTTAAATAGGATTTACTCAAAAATCCGAATTTTTACAAATCCATTTTTTGAATGATTCCTTTGGAAAAAACTTGTGTAATGCATTAAAATTTAAGACTTTACTATACCTACTACTTAAGGACTTCATTTAATACATAAAACTTTTATTTTGAACTTGGATAATAGGTGTTTTCATGAGCATCATCCAAAGTTACGAATTTTACAAGTTCACTACTAACTCCAAATTTTCCATCTTGATTCTACTTCTTGTTTTACACCTTAATCTCATCAAAACTCATTTCAACTTGTAAAAATCACTACTTAATGATAACTATTACCTATACCCTTCATTTTTCACATAAAACATGAGTTTTTGAGTTGATAAATGGGTTTTCAAAATTGGTCTTGGTTAAGATCCGAATTTACAAAATTTATTTGTGGACATATCTTTTGATAAAATCTATCTAAACTTATGAAAATCCATTCCTTAGATATCATATCTTAAGAGCCTTTCATATCTTGAATAAAAACTTCATTTTTGAGTTGGAAAACGTGTTTTTAAAATATGCCTTGGCCTAAATCCGAAAATGAGATTTTTATTTTGAAAATAACTTTTGAAAATCACCTTTAATTCTTGTAAAAAGAAGTCTTGATGATATACATACATTAAGCCTTCATTATCTCAAGTAAAAATTTCATTTTGACGCTTGGAAAGTGATTTTTAAATAGGGGTCTTGGCTAAATACGAATTTCACCATTTTTGTTTGAGTTCAAAACAAGATCTACACTTAATGCGAACATAAATATAAAAGAAACCCATGGTAGTAAACTATAAATCATAGATCTAACTTTATTCATCAAAATCACTCATTTATGTTATCTATTCCCTAAGCCCTTCATTTTAAATGAAAAATACACATTTTGAAGTTGAAAAATAACTTTTCTAATATGGTTAATTTTTCATCCGAATTTTCAAAAATGTTTTCTATTGAAAATAAAATAGATATTGAGCTTTTTAAAACTTTCCTACTATTATCATGCTACTACAAGTTATTTATGAACATAAAACAAAAGTCTAATGCATTTATGAACTTAAAACACTAGATCTAGTTTACTATACTAGTTTTAAATGCATTAATACTAAGATAGTTATGTGAATGATGAAATATAAATCATTAGTAACAAAAATAATAACTCAAATAACAAGATCTAAGGCATAAACGAAAATCAAAGTTACAAAAAGTTAGATCTACAAAATATAACTACTTTTAACAAGAAAATTAGGAATATACAAGATAATAATCATAGAGAAGAGGAGTGTTTCATTTTTGGCATCATCATCCTTAGCTTTTAAGCTTATGGAATGTCATTTGATGCATGAAACTCTCACTATACTTTACCTATGTCACTATGGAAGCTTTGGACAAGAGTTTTATTCAAGAATCTTGAAGAAATATGTGTGGGAGCTCAAAGATGGAATAGGGGCAGTTTGTGTTCTACAAGAACAAGAACAAAATGAAGAAAGAAAGAGAGGAAAAAGAGAGAGAAAAGATAGGAATGGTAAAGGGGGAAAAAGATATAAATGAAAAGAGAGAGAGAATGAATGTATTAATGAATGAAAGAAAGGAAAAAAAATAAATAAGGGCAGCAAAAACAAGGGGGCTGCACGTGAATTGGAGAGAAGAGAGGAGAGGGAAATGGTTTGAATTTTGACTTGAAATTGAAATGTGTAATTAATATGTATGTGTTGCTTCTATAAGAAAGAGTGGAATATATTTATTTTAGTCAAATTGGGAGTAACTCAAAGGACAAGGGCAAAAAAGAGGGGAAAAATTGCCATGAAGTGTGGGATAGATGTGTAGAAAGATTAAAGTGAAAAGGAAGTGATATGTGAAAGTTGTACTTGAAGTATGGGTTGGAAAAAGTACATTTTATTAAGAAAAATACAAAATAAAATTAGGAAAAATATTTTTAAATAAGTGGCAGAATTTTCATAATAAAAATTAAATAATTATTTGAATTATTTTAGTATTTGAACAAATATGTTATCGGTATGATCAAAATAGGCGAATATGGGCTATAAATGATATTTTTTATAACCTGAAAAATTCTAAAAAATTATTTTATGAAAATAACAACATTTTTCAAATATTTTCCAATTATTAAATTAATTTATTTTATTTTTAATATTGGGTCTTAAACAAAATCTGATCCCGTAAAAACCCGAAACGAATTAAATTTTGGAAAAATAAAATTTTCTATAATATATAAAATATTTATCTAAAAATATAAGGCTTTATAAGAATAACAAAATTGTATAATGAAATAAATGTGAATAGTGCAAAAGACTAATTTAGCGGCAGTAATGAAATACAGATAAAAAGGTTATAATTGTAACTTTTATAACCCGAAAAATTATATAACTGATATATTTAGAAATCTTATGAAATTACGAGTCTAACGGTACTAATAGTACATTTTTGATATCTCGAGTCTTGGGACACGCTTTTCGAAGTCTGTATCCAAACGGGTTCGAAATAGATAAAAAATTTACCAATCTGATATTTTTAAGCGAACTTATATTACTATTAGCTATTCTACACATTTAAACTACACCTCGGTCTCTAGGGTTAAAGGAGCTAGATTGCCGGACTTAAACTGGTGTATTCCACTTAGGGTTTCCGGGTGATTTTCCGGTTTAGATCTTTGCCAATTTGGAAACTGATATTTTATGTTTATACAACATATTTGATTTGAGAAATTTATCTTAAATTTTTTTTGTAAGTATTTAATATCTTTTAACGTTTTTGGAATTCTTAAATTGGGTTTCATTACCGAAAATTAATCGTTATTTACATCTTAATAATTTGTTTTTGGGTTTTATATTACCGATTTTAGAAGTCGGAGCTAAATATGAAATTTGTCATATGTAGTGGTCTTAGATTTGAAGTATGTTGAGTTCTTATTTTGTTTTTAAGGATTCTTATTTTCCTCAAGATTAAGAAATTTCTAGAGTCGTTCGTGATTTAGGACTAGTTGAAATTCGATTTTAATTTGGAGTTACTTTTAGGGTTTATTTTCGAAGTTCATTTTGGAATTATTTACTGAAATTTTCCGAGGCTTACAAATAGTCTTAAGAAGGCATACATTGGCATTAAGAATATAAATCACAACAAGATAAATAAGTTAAGTCTTTACAAAAGTCAAAGGGGCATACCCCCGCCAAAATAATAATGGAAATCCATCCATTCTAAATCCACATTAGAAATACTAGGGTTTATATCAAGGAGATTTTCCTAGAAGTCCATGCCTCTAGCTAGGTCCCGACTTCTTCAAAAGCTCATTCTTCCAAATGATAATCCTGTGAAAAGTGTTCTTTCGGAACAACCAAAATAGGACACCACAACAAAACTATCGGGGTGTAAGCTACAGGCTTAGTGAGATACATTTCCAAATATTTAATACTCAACAACAGTATATAACGGACAAGTTATTAGCAACCATATGAAATGCACAAACACATGAGCATACAATACATAAGATCATCCGGAAATCTTATGTTGAATGGATTTACGCCCTCAATTCAGGGTTAGGTGTTTCAGGCCCATATGACCAACATTTAAATTCTTCTCACTTCTTATTGTGGTTGATACAGGTGCCCAGCCACCACTTTTAAATTTTATTGTGGTTAATACAGGTGCCCACCCACACACATTTTCAATTCCGGCCTATATGCCATCATTTGAGTTTACAGGCCCCTCGTTGCTCAATTATTATGCCTTCTTCCCACAAAGGTATAATAACCTATGCAATGTGACTCACTACGTGATATGCATATATAGTTTATTTATATAACCGTGGCATGTTAATTAAGTAGATTAAGTGTGATCATAGAGAATTTCAGACAATCTAAGTCTATACTAGCTCATACAATGATTTTTCAACAAGTCTCGTCTTGATATACTTATCATCCATTCAACCAAGATTAGATCACAAATCATCATAATTTTATCTTTTCCTAATTCTAATGCCACTACGATTACAAGCACATACAAGAGCACATCTATTTAAGATATGAACTCGCTCGGCCATGGAGAGAAATCCACTAGTCGTAGTAGTCCTCAGGGAGTGGAAATCCGTCCTCCAAATCAACTAAGTACAAGGAATACCTAAAATGAGTATTTCTTATAAAGTTCTAATAAATTAACAATTCTAGCTACTAAGTTCGTCAATTTTCGCATAAGTTAGAGTCCTAACTTCAAATGACTATATGTAACTTATTTTAACTCGGAATTGAGCATATAATATACCGATTTCTATCTACTTCAAAAGATCTATCTATTTCTAAAATTATTTCCAAGTTTTGAAAATAATTAGGTCATGAAATAATTTGATCAGTTCTGATCGGTCGAAAATTCCAATTCCAAAAAATAATTTCGTGAATGTTTGCGATGTTCCTAGCATATAGATCAACCATACATGCAATATTGATGATTTCCTATCATGAATGGCATGTTATGAACTTGATGCATGCATGCTCTTGACCTTATTTACAAAAAGGAAATTTAAGAAACTTTTTATTTGTAAAACTCCATGACTATTCACTATCAAGAAAACTAGTTTCCTAACTTTGATCATCCTATTTGTTTTGAAGTCATTTCCTCAAGAAAATAAATTATCCTTGTTTAAGTTGAGTCTTCATTATATCTATTACCTAAGCCTTCATTTCTACATAAAAACTTGTATTTTACACTTTGTAAATATGTTTTCAAATAGGATTTATTAAAAAATCCGAATTTTATAAATTAAACTTTTGAATGATTCTTTTAGGAAAAACTTGTCTAATGCATCAAAATTTAAGTCTTTAAGATACCTATTACTTAAGGACTCCATTTAATACATAAAAATTCTATTTTGAGCTTAGATGATAGGTGTTCTTATAGCTTTCATTCAAAATTACAAATTTCATATGTTGACTACTAACTCAAAATTTTCCATCTAGATTTTACTTCTTGTTTTATACATTATTTCATCAAAACTCATAAAACATGAGTTTTAAAATTAATAAAAGGGTTTTTAAAATAGGGCTTTGAAATCATATGAATTTGTCTGTAAACATTTCAAACAAAAACTTTTCCTTTGTGAGTTCTTTGTTTTATTTGCCTAAGGATCTACCAACCACAACAACTATATACACAAAACAAAGCCTTTATGAGCATTAATGCATGAAAACATAAATCATCCATAAGATCATAAATGCCAAGCATGGTATAAACATCTAAAATGTAAACCCTTGAAAATTTCATAATCTTTAGAAAATAATTCAAGAGTAAAACACCGGAATTGAAACCCTAAAAATCGAACCAAGTTAAAACTTAATTCTAAATAAGATAAAAAAAAATGAGATTTCTTAATTTGAGAAAAGCAAAACTCTCAAAAACAAAATAAGAAAATCCAACTATCGGTTGAATCAACATCTGTACATCAATCATATCACTTATCCGATTCCTAAAATGCAAATCAAAACAATATATCCAAATACCGCTTAACAACGAAATAATAAGATCTTAAATCCTTCGATAAATTTCAGAATCAGAAACTTCAATTTCCGCCAAAAGTCAAACTAAGTCAACTCACAATCCTGACTCAATTAAATGATCCCGAGAACTAAAACTATTAAATAATCACGAATAAAATAAGATAAACCATAGATATCGAGATAAAAAAAAATATAAAACGGTCAAAACTCGAAAATTATATGATCTTACGAATAACTTGACAAAACCGGAAGTTAAACCGGAACCCTAAAAGTCAACAAAGCCTATAACAAACCCTAGTGTTTAAAATCCGACAATCCCGCATTCTCAAACCCTAGAAAACGAAATTAAGTTAATGGCTTAAAATAGTTCGTAATAATATAGGGTAATATAAAAATATCAGATTTGCAAAATTCGAGTGTCCTTTGGATCCAAACGAGATCAGTTTTCAAAAATCGTGCCTCGGTACACCAAATGGAAAAAATATTCCGTTAATACTAATAGATTCATAAAAATATAAGGTTTTCAAAAATATCAGTTTTAGAATTTTTTAGTAGCTAAAAATTATAGGTATCGCATTATTAAGCGTATTTTTATTACTATCGGTATTTTAATTGTCTAGTTTACTATTCATAGTACTTTTTTACTATTCATTACTATTCCTCTATCTCTATTTTTTCTTACTATCTATTCTTATACTTACATACCTATTTCTTATAATTTTCTTTTCCCATAAAAATTCTACACAATAGTACTAAACTTCTCCTACATTTTTCTTCTAAAATTAATTTTTTTATCATATTTTCCCCCTCTTTCATGGAGTTGCCGTCCACCACTCACTCTCTCTTCATCTCCATTTATTTTCTTTTTCAATTAATTTAATTACATCTAATTTTCACTCCAAAATTCTATAAATACCCCTTTCTTCCTTCATTCTTTCACACAATTCATTTCACTACCAAAACTCCCTCAAAATCTCTCCACAAATCTTCTCTTCAAGAATTGTCATGCCCCGAAGGGTACCTAAACGTGGCAGTCCGCCACATATAATATCAAGGCTTAAGAATGGCTACCTTAGTCATGCGAAAGCCTTAGTATTATATGTAAGGCGTCTAACACGGTAATAGGAGACGCTTTTGGGAAGCATAGTTTAAGCAAGTAAAGATAAACATACAAGAATCCAGAAATAAAGTATATCATATCATTAATAATAACCAAAGGTCTATTACATAACTTCTTAGGGCATACCCCGCTAATCCCATGGATCGTGATAAACTTTATAACATCCAAAATACTACATTAAAGATTTCAAAGGAATTCTAATCTAAGTCTTCGAGTAGATTTCCTCCAAAAGCTTCAATATATAAAACTACACGGATACGGGAAGACCTCGGGCACAAAAATAGGTGTTCCTGAGAATACAAATATCTATAGGGGTGTAAGCTTATGGGCTTAGTGAGTAAATCCCAAAATTCATACTTGAAGAAAATTATCAATCAAGTTTATTATTCAAACATATGAAATGCAACAACCACGTGAGCATACAAGACATATGACTTTCCGGGAATCATATGTTGAATGAATTACGCCCTTCATTCGGGGTTGGGTATTCAGGCCAATTACAGCCACAACTTTTAAAAACACTTTTATAGATCTTACCGGCTCCTATACGCCATCAAAAACTTGTAGTTATTACAGGCTCCTACTAGCCACCAATTTAAGTAGTTCTTACTGGCTCCTACTCGCCACTGACATGATATACCGGTTATGTCTACCACCACTATTATACACTTGTCCCACCAATTGTATAGTAGTGAATGCAATGTGACTCAACATATGAAGTGCATGAATAATTTCTTTAATTAAAGTCTAGTAGTTACATTTAACTTCTTTCAAGTGATCAATCAATTTCAAACATTTCAAGATATTAATTCACATACAACTTTATTACAATAAATCGAGTTTCGATATACTTAGTATTCTTTCAACATATTATCATACACTTCCTTTTGATTTTTCTTAAATTCTAGTGCAACTAATTTTACAAGCACAATCGAAAGTATGAAAAATAACGGGAAATAAACTCACTCAGCCATGATGACACCTTTCTTGAAATGGATGAGTCGTTCGGGATTTCCACTAATCGTAATAATCCTCGGGATATGAACAATCCTCCTCGAGATTATCTAAAAGAAAGAAAAATACTTAAGATGAGTATTTCATGAACTTCTTTCTTGAAGATTCTAATCTTTTCTTAAAATCGCGGTAAAATCGTATAAGGGGAAATTCCAACTTAAAATGGCCATAACTTGCTCATTTTAACTCGGAATTTTGCGTATAATATACCGTTTTCTACCTACTCGGAAAGATCTACGCATTTCTAAACTTATTTTCATAAAACTAGGTCGTTTGGGTCCGAAAAGACAGCGACCAGATTTGCCACGAATTTGCAAACACTTGTTTTCCTTCTTGTAAACAAAGCTCATTTGAAAAGATAAATATTTCAATTATTTTGTAAACTTTTGAAAGGTATATATATATTTGTAATGACTCATAGCAAATGTATGAAGTAAATGAAGTTGTCTCAACTTATAAAAAGTAAGGTTTTAAAAGACTTTGAACTTGAGATTCTATTGAATATTTATTTTACTTTTGAAAGATCTTGAGTTATTGAGATGAATATTCCTTTTTCTAAATTTAATCTCTCGTAATTTCTTTAAATTCCTAAGGTGTGATTTTATTTTCAAAACTTGGATTCAAAAAGTAATAAAATGTCAATTTTTATTTCTTGTAATGATTCTAAAAGAATATTTCTTGGTGAAAGATCAGTTTTCATAAAACCTTTTGTTTATGTAAGAAAAATCATTTCCAAGCATGTTCATGAGTTTTTAGGAAATCTATTTCCTATTTTTATTTAACAAGAACTTTTAGTTTTAGAAAGACACTTCCTCATCTATTTTTGTTGAGACAAAAACATTATGTTCATGCATGGACATGAATCATAAACTATAGAAATATAAAGGAACATAATAACTTGAAAGCTTAAGTAAATAATAGAGTAAATCAAGTATTGGGACCTTAGCTTCTTCAAGGTACCCCGGGACTAAGAAAAGACTAGTCCCGAAAAGAAAAGAAAGAGAAATTGTTTTGACTTGATGAGGACAAGTCTAAGACTAGAATGACTAGTCTTAAAATCAACTTGAAATAAATCGCGATAAAGTAAATAAATTGCATGAAAGATAAATAAATTGCAAGATAATGAGCTTATATGCTCTAAATAGTATATATAGCTATATAGATATATTAGATAGTAATAACATAAAGGAAATATAAAGAACATAAAGGAACATAAAGAGATTGATATTATGGACAAAAACAAAGTATGAACTTATTGTTGCTTTCTTAACCTTTATGGTTTTAGAAAACACACACTAAGCTCATACTAAGTAGATGAACATGAAGAATTCTTTGAGAAATTTCTTACCTAAAGAAAGCTAAACTAAGAAGACTTCTTGAAAGAACTCTTGAGAGAAATTGGAGAGAAATTTTTGTAGAGTAACTTTAGAGAAGAAGAGGTGTGAAAGAAGTGAAGGTATGAGGGGGTATTTATAGGAAAATGTGGGAGATAAATTGTGTTAATTAAATAATTGGAAATTAAAACAAATTGGAGGGATAGAGAGAGAGGCCGGCGCTAATTTCATGCATAGAAGAGGGGGAAATTTTTTTTTTGTTATTTTGTTAATTAAAAGTAAGAAATGAAAGATGTGAAGTTGTATTGGAAATGAAAATGTGTAAGAAATAGGTGTATGGGTTGTAAGAGTAGGTTGTAAGAAAAAGTAGAGATAGGTGAATAGTGTAGAATAGTGGAAAATAGTGTAATGTAAAAGTAGACATGACAATTAAATATCGGTAGTAAGAAAATACGCGTATAAAAGCGATATCTGATATTTTTAGCTACCGAAAAATTACGAAATTGATATTTTTGGAAATCTCATATTTTTACGAGTCTAACGGTATATTCGGAATATTTTTCCTATTCCGAGCTCCTGGACACGTTTTTCAAGAGTCTGGTTCGATCGGGATCAAAGGACACTCGAATTTTGAAAAACTGATATTTTTATAAAACCTATGGCTATTACGAACTATTATAACTAATTTTTCCAACTTCGTTTTCTAGGGCTTGAGAAAACGGCAATGCCGGACTTAAGCGGTTACGGTAAACTAGGGTTTGGTTGACTCTGGGAAATCCGTTGACTTCCGATTAGGGTTTAAACTATAATTCGAATCCAAAAATTTCGGGGATTTACAAGAATTCTCTCTATCAAAATTCTCTTGCACCAATTCCTCACAAAAATCATTCCTTATACGTAAACTATCTACCACATATCACTACTCACATAATACCCCTTTCACCTACCATCTTCATATCACATAAACCTTAGGTAAAATTTCTCATATTCACTTATCATGTTCATATAACTTAACTTGAGTTTAGTGTATGTTTCTTAGACTCATAAGAGTTAAAGAAGCAACAATTTATTCATGTTTTGTTTTTGTTCATGTTTCTACTCTTTTCTTATGTTAATATTAGTTGTTATTATATTGTTATTATTTGCTTCTAATCTAACTTATATAAAGTATTATGTATATTATATATATATTTATTTAGAGCATATAAGCTCATTTGTTATTTATTTACTTTCAAGTTATGTAATTTATTTTTTCATGTTATTATTAAGACGAGTCTTTCTACTTTAGACTTGTCCATATCAAGTCAAAACAATCTTTTATTTATTTTCTTTAATCCTTCGGACTAGCCCATTCTTAGTCCCGGGATGCCTTGATGAAGCTAAGGCTCCAAACTTGACAGGGATACCTTGATGAAGCTAAGGTTCCCAATACTTGATATTTTACTTTCTTGCTTATTATTTGTTTATGGTATTTTCTTATGTTCTTATTATTTTACATGCTCATAATACTTGCATCTACATAATGATATTGTCTCAACTAATTTTAAAGTAGAATTTTATTTTATTAAAGGAACTTAAACTAAATTTTCTATTATGTGACTTGTCACAAAATAATGAAGTTATTATCAAACAACATAGAAATAGAGTAATGCAAGTCTTCTCAAAGTTTTCTTAATAACAAGATGGTTTTACCAAGGAAACATAAGAAATAAATATTTTCTTTGTATATTATGGTAACCTAAGTTTTAATAAAATAATTTATTAAAATTAAAAGTTTTATAAAAAGCTTAAGATTTAAACTCTTTTTTCGTTTCATCAAAAACTAAGAAACAAACTAGATTTTCAAAGTTAAAATGAATTCAACCTATAAAGTTATAAACCCACTTAGGAAAAATAATGATTTTCGAATTTTTAAAGAAGGAACTCATTTTCAAAGAATATAAATAAGATAATGGATTTTGTCAACAAAAAGAATTCTTTTTAAAGAAAATAAAAAGAACAAGTTTTAGGAAACAAAAAAAAAACTTATATTCTAAATAATAGAGGCAAGACTCAATTTCTAAAACCATTCTAAATTCGTAAAGCGGTTTTCAATAGCTTAATATATTTTTGATAAATTTGATTTTTAATCACTAGAAGAAAAATTAATGCAAGACTAAAGGTTAAAGGAAAATTTACATGTTATTGGAAAAAGAAGGAAGAAATAAAATAAGAATATACTCATTTATAATAACCTATGAAAATATAAAGTTTCTTCTAAATACTTGAAAAAGAAAATGATCAAGATAAGTTTTCACACTTTAAAAAGAATGGTTTTATGAAATAAATTGTTGAGACACTACCATTAGAAATTTTGCATATAAAGTGAGCTTATCTATATACTCAAAGTATTTATCAAATATATATATATATTGTTACAAAAGGATTTTCTTTAAAATAAAGTTGAGTTAGAAAACGAATTTGCAAAAGTTTGGTAATATTCGTTTTAAATTTGTACCCAATTTTTTCGGAACCCAAATGACCTTATATGACAAAGATAACCTTAGAAATGTATAGATCTTTTCGAATAGGTAGAAAACGGTATATTATATGCGAAATTTTGAGTTAAAATGAGCAAGTTATGGCCATTTTAAATTGAAATTTCATTCTATACGATTTTGACGAACATAGTAAAATAGAATTAGAAAGTTCAAGAAGAATTTCTATGAAATACTTATCCCGAGTATTTCTTTTGCCTAGGTAACGAAAGATACGAAATTACCCTACCCGAGGATTACTACGACTAAGAAGATCGTGAAATGGATGAGTGAGTTATTGCTCTTAATTTCGTTACCTTGCTTGTGCTTGTAAAGTAGTAGCATTAGTATACTAAGAAAAGATAAAAATGATATATATTTGGGGAATTCGGGATTATGTGTTATACGTGATTCTATGTTTATGCGTGAAATGAGAATTAAGAATATCGCAACTTCAAACTGCTTGTTTAAATAATTTTGTTTACTTACTTGTATGACTGCCTATTGATTGCTAAATTGATTGATCACGTCCTAATAAACCTTAATAAGGTTTGGCTTAAGAAAAATGAAACACTCACGCATAGCATCCATCGAGTCACATCTCTTTCAAAGGTTGCTACTCCTACGCGTAGAGTTGGATTGGCTGTGATCGTATAGTGACATGGGTCATGTTCCTTCTTGGAGAATTCAAATCGCTCAGGGGAAAGCGACTCTAGGTTCGGAGTCGAGCTAACCGAACACTGTGGATGAGGACCTGGGGACTAGCAGTAGAAGATTGAGGATCTTCAACCCCGATTCCCTAACCTTTGATACGGAGGGGTAAATCCATTCTATATATGGTTTTTGGATAACTATATATATTTGCATAATCATGTGATTGTTGCATTGTATGCATAGCATATGTGTGAAAGTCTAAATGAACTTATTTGAAAATATGGTGCGAATGAAAAGGAAGATCTCACTAAGCCAGTTGTAGCTTATACCCTTATAGATTTTGTTGAAACAGGTATACCCGTGGCTTAAATTGAGGATCATGACATTAAGGAAGTCATGGAAGGATGTTAAGCTTCTATGAAGGAAATGAAATCATAAGATGTAGTAATTTTGTAAGGTTCTTTATATGTAATGACTTATATGATTAGTGATGTATATTTATTTGAAGACAATAGAGGGATATGCCCATAAGAATTGTAATTTAATATGTTTATGTTCTATGATAAGTATTCTCTTTACCTTGTTACTTATTTATTATCAATATAAATTGTGCTACTCCGATGCGTTCCCTTGGTTGTGATGTACGCCTTGTACATGATATGGAAGCCTTTGCGTGACTGAGGTAGTCATTCCTAGGCTTTAGTATTATGTATGGCGAACTGCCACGTTTAGGGTACCCCTCGGGCGTGACATAAAAGCCAATCTACTACTTATGATGTATGAAATGAAGTTTAAAAGCATGAACATGCGTTTTTATGCTAGATCTCTACTTTACCCTACTTTTACATGCATAACATGAAAACACTTCAACAAAAACTTCATCAAACACAAGATCTACTCTTGCGATGGCTGATATTCATGTAGTAGCATTTTCTTGTCCCTAGCAAGTGCTCATGGGGACTTAGAGTGAAAACACTCATGAATAATCTTGCCATTACAAGATTAAATGGTAGAGAGGCTTAAGAATCATCACTTAAGGAAGGATTTAGTGAAGAAATGAAGAAGAATGAATCTTGTTGTGTGTGTGTGTGTTGGGGTTAGAAGTCATGACAATGGGGAGGAGAAAAGGGAGGATTTAGTGAAATTGAACAAATAAAATGGAAATGGAAGAGAGAGAAAATTAAAAGACTATTTATATTAAGTGAATTAGGGTTTGTTTCTTTTATAAAAAGGAGATAAAATAAAACAATTGGAGGCCAAAAATAGGGGTTATGCGCCGGCTACAAAGGGGAAAGGAGAGAGAGGGATTTGAATTTGTTCTAAATTGTAATTTATGTATTAAAAAATATTAAATGTAATAATTGGTTAAGAGACAAAAAATCATGAAAAAGAAAATATAATTGAGTGTTTGTAAGGTTATAAGACTAGGGTATGGGTGTGTGTGTAGTAGGTTGTACTTGTAAATAGTAATAAATAATAGACAAGACATTTACTTTACCGGTAGCAAAGAAAATACGAGAAAAATGCTATAACTGTAATTTTTATAATCCGAAAAATTATAAAACGTATATTTTTGAAATCTTTACAAAATTTCGGTTCTAAAGAGTATTCCATAATATTTTTCTAAGTTTCTAGTTCCGGGGCTTGCTTTTCCATAATGGAGCTCGGAAAGCTTGGAATAGAAAATTTTTCGAAATCAAAACTTTTTATGGTTTGAAATATACTTTAGAAAAATAATCCACATTCAATTATTCTATAGAGGTTCTTTTAAATTGAAATTGAAGGAAAGCCGGACCTAGGGTTCCTAGGTTGCTCATACTAATCCTACTTAGGGTTTTGGTTTCCGATTTTCGAAGTTTACTCGGTTACTAAGAAAATCGGAGTTTACAGAACCCATGTTTAAGATAATAAACCGATTTATTAAAGTTAGGGTGCACACTATTTTCTATAAGAAATGAAATGAGGGAATTTAAGTAAATTAATTCTAATCAAATGAATATGAATAAATGTAAATAATGTGTTTTCATGTTAAATTATGAATTTTAAGATAAATAATTAATTATTTTTATTTTATGAATTTATTTAATAAAGTAAATATAATACAACATCACAAGATAGTACAAACAAATAGGAAACTAGTTTAGATTCCTTAGTCCATTTAGATGTAAAAATAAATTATATATGACATAAATAAAATAATTATATTGAATAAGTTGTTTTACTTAATAAAAGTTTAATAGATTGATTATAGGACATATTATAGAATTTATCATTTTAAATGACCTAATTACATTTAGATGACTTGACTAATTTATTATAGTCAACTTGATTAGGAAAAATTAATATAGATTTATTAACTAATATTAGCTTAGTAAATTTTTCAAAAACCAGCAATTTATACTTAGCTATCAATTGATGAACACCTATATGATCATATTAACTTGAAATTGTCTTCGATTAATATGTTAGGTTAAACCTTAAATGATAAGGAGTACGTAATTTCTAAAATATGATAAACCACGAATAATAAGGGTAATATGTTGTTTCAAATGAATATTCACTAGAAAACTTGATTTTTTTTTTTTTTTATATATGAGTTTGATATAAGTCAACAATTGATTTAAATACTTATATGGGTTAATCTCTTGAGCATATATTTATTAGGAATCTGCCTTCTACTCTATCTTCTGGCCTACTTTTTGTTTATCAAGATTTTGTACCAGGTACGCAGTGACTTGTGTGTTGCGTGCTAGGGTAGGCATTTTAAATGAGCTAATACTTAAAGACGGCCTTAATAATTACTTACTGCTTGTGCGTAACCATTTTGGAGACCTGGTCCGAGGGGCGGCAACCTTGCTAGGCAGTGCCAGCATGGTAGTTAGGCGCTTAGGCTACCATAGGAATGGTGGTACGATGGGTAGCTGATGGGAGAATGGTAGCAGGATAACATCTACGTGGATAGGAGAGAAGTAATGTAGTATGGTTCAGGTTTATGGGTAGGAGATATAGATATTTGGACTGCCTATAAAAACCCTTGAGTAGTTGCTGCTACTCAGGACCCCCAGGTTCCTAGTGTGTTGCCGAAGTGTGAGTACTCCATTATTGTTTGCTATACTTTAATTTAAAGATATAAACTGTTGATTGTTGCATTGCATTTAGAATAAGCATGTATGCCTATCTCATGTGTGCTTGTGTTGCTATTGTACTGGGCTTCGACTCATTCCTCTCTTTTTGAGGTGCTAATGATTATGACGATGATGATGATACCTATAATTATATGGAGTACGGTACGGATTTCAAGGAGTTTCTCGATGAATTGAGTGATTAGGACCCACTAGATTATTATCTTATTTCTATTTTATAAATTTCACTATCAAACTTATGTTTCGATAAGGGCCTGTCTACGAGCCCATGGTTTATACTTGAGATACCTGATACTCTTTGTTTGAAATATTTGATGATATGGATCTTATGTACACATTGATCTACCTCTGAAGTAACTTAATCGGAAAGTGTTTTGAAAAATTTATTTTCCACTGCAAAATTTTTAATTTTTTTCATAAACTAATTTAATGATTTTAGAATCTAAAATTTGTTTGACAACGATCACGATAAACTGTAGACTAGGTTAGCCTTAACGTATAATGCCTAAGCATTATACGTGGCGAACTGGACATGCCTTGGATCAATTCAGGGTATGACATATATATAAGGTTAGATTAGGGCATAATAACAACAATAATATCATTAATAATCAACATATATATGAACATAATAACAACATAGTAAAATTAGAATTTCATGTACAAGAACAAAACATGAACATGTTTTGTTTTTACTACTCATATGAGTTTCAAAACAATACAATGGTCATGCTAGTTACATGACATGAGTAAATAAAATAGGAATATGAGTTTTACCTAAAGTGTTATATGTAGGATGAAGGTAGTGAATGTATGAATATGTGGTTAGTAAGAAATGGTGGATGGTTTGTGTATAGAGGAAATTTTATGAGTGCTTGGTGACGGAGAGTTTTGATAGAGGAAAATTTTGTAAAAAGAGTTGTGAGTGAATTTGAGAGAGTTTTGTTATGCATAAAGATGGTATGAAAGAAGTAGAGTGAGAGAAGGAGGGAGAGGGGGGTATTTATAGTTGAAGACAGAGGGAAATTAGATGTAATAAAATAAATTAAAAAAAAATAAATTGATGAAGGAAAGAGAAGGGGCGATGGCCACTATTTAGAGGAAGAAAGAGTGAATTATTTTTGTTGCTTTATAATAAAAAGTAATAAAGATGTGAAGTATGGTTGATGTGAATGTGTATGGAAATTAAGAAGGTAGAAAAATATGTATATAGGTAGTAAGAATAGGTGTAAGGTATAGTAGAAATAAATTAATAGTAATGAATAGTAGTATAGGACAATGAATAGTAAACAAGACTACTGTACCGATAGTAAAGAAAATACGCATATAAATGCAATATATGTTATTTTTAATTACTGAAAAATTATGAAATTGATATTTTTGAAATCCTTGTATTATTTTGGTCTTAAGGTGTTATCGGAATATTTTTACTATTCTAAGCCTCTGGACATGCTTTTCGAGAGCTGATCTTGTTTGGGTCCAAAGTGTCACGCCCCGAGGGGTATCCTAAACGTGGTAGCCCGCTGTATACAATACTTGTAATATACGTAAATAAAGATAAAAATAAATGAATTATGAATCATAAAATGATATAGAATGATTTTAAGGTCGAAACAAGTTGCAAAGGTTTAAGTTTGATTGTATAATAAATGTTGAAGTTTGGATTTCTGCAATTTTTGACAGATTCAACGCTGCCATCTGGAGAATCTACGCCGCCGGTGTAGGGACGACGTAGGAAAGGAATAGTAGCATTTTTCTTAATGCTGGGTGGAACGCCGCTGGTGTACGTGAGAGTTTCTTTTAACGCCAGATAGGAATGCCGGTTGCGTAGGTCATGAATTTGCCAGCGTATGTTGTTGGATCGAAGTTCTAGGAATTTAAAGCCTTGATGAACGCCGCCAGTGCTTGTGTAATTTTTGCTAGTGTAAGGTATATGCTGGCACAATTTATACGTATGCCACCGGCATAGGTGTCGGCGTATGAGCAAATTCTATAAATATGAGACGCGAGTAACGGTTTTTGATAGAAACGTTTATTTATATTTTTCCTTCGTCAAAGAGAGTTTTCGAGTGTTCTTGGAGATCTAAGTTTAGAGAACCATCAAAAGTGTGATTTTGATCCAAAGTAAGTGATCTTAACCTTCTCCTATGGATTATATACAAATTTGTATAAGTTTTCTTAGGGTTTTGTTGTGTTGTTGAAGTAAGCGATCTTAACCTGTCTCGATTGGATAAGGAGTGGGTTTTGTGATTAAAACAAGTAAGTACAATGTTCTCATTCAAGATTTATGCGAATTTCATGCAAGTTCTAAGGATTTTGTGATTGTTTGCATGAAGGAAACCCTAGATTTGGGTGGAATTCGAATTTGTGAATGTGAGTGGGGTTTTAGTGATCCAAATCAGTAAGTTTCATCTTTTTGTTGATGAATTAAAACAATGTGTGATTAGATGATCTTTATATGTTCTTGTTTTCATGTAATAATAGGGTTTCGGTGAAATATTTGAAATTTGTGGAGTTTTATGTGGTTCATTATTGTTCTTGAGGATATTTGTGGAGTTTGATTGGAGTAGACGGTGCAGATAGTGGAGATTTTTTTTCAGGTTAGAATTCTTGGAGAATTCATGTCTGTTAGGATATTTAGATAATGTGATCTTATCTGTTGATGTATATATATATATATATATGTTATAACAAGATATTTGGAGTTTATGGAATTGTTGTTGGTGTTGATATAGGAGTTGTGGAGTTCGGGTTGTCTTTGTTGTTGTTGATATCGGATTTGAGGATTTGAATTGTTCTTGAAATTAAGAAATGTACGACCAATCCCTGCTTGTTGTTTTTGCTTGTAAGTTTAGTATTGAGTGAATGGTTGTAGGAACAAAATTTCGTAATAAACCTAATTATATTCGATTTAATTATTGCCTGTTTGGTTATGCTTAGCCTTGACCAGTAAAAACCTGACAGACAGTGATACTGGTGAGGCACCCTGATGATCTTGGTGTGAGGTTGTCCCTAGTGGACTCGTGCCTTGATATGATTTTGGTATAATTAGGTGTTTTGGATTTGGGGTGTTTGGGGAGTACCTACTCATCCACATATGTATATGATTATTATTTTCAAAGAGTTGTATGATTTTTAATGGGATCTGAGTAACTCCGAGTTTGGGATTGGAGTATACCTAATATTGGACTGTGTTTTTTTGTTAGCTTAAGAAAGATAATAATATGACTGTTTGCATTAGTTTAAGTTGCATGAATTATCTGCCTATTGTATATGCATATGCATTTGCTTTTGGATTGGAGTTATCATACTGGGCATAGCCGCTCATTCTTTTAAATTTCAGGTACAGGTGAAGAGGATATAATATATGATCTTTGTGGATATGAGTTATTCTTTGATAACGGGGATGGCGATAGTGGACCTGACTACCTAACTGAAAGCTAGGCTTCATATATCAAATTTCTAAGAAGAAGAAACATTTAGATCTTTTCAAGTTGTAGTTGGATGTTTAGGTTGGTTTCAATGAAAATATTTTTTTATGTAAACAGTTTTTAGTTTCTGCTGAATTTGTTGGCTATGTGATGCCGACTTGGATTTTATGCTTGAACCAAGAGTTCATATTTTATGAGGTATATGTTTTTAGTTTAAACAGGTTTCATATCCTATGAGATACCCTGTGTGTGTTTATAGGTGATAAATGTATTATTGTGGATATTATAGCCTTTGTGTGTCCTATATAAGAGATGATACATGGCAGGTTATAATACCTTTAGGTTAGGGCGTTACAGCTTAGTTGGTATAAGAGCAATTGGTTATTAATCATATAGATTTAAGATTTGATTCCTTAGGACGGTGAGATTTGAGGAGTGGGGTTGAATAATAGGTTTGTTGTTTAGTTAAGTTTGATGTTGTCTTATAGATTTAAATTTTGATCTTGAGTTGGATACCCTTATTATAATCTTGTGGTGTTTTGTTGTGTTAGAATCCCTCCAAGGAGAAGGATTCTTGAGGAGAATGAGAATTTGAGGCAGCAGCAGGATGCGTAGCAGGCTCAAAATCAGGACTTGCCACCACCTCCACCTATTGGACAGCAGGTTCCGGTTGATGCTACACAGCTTATGCAAGCTGTGAATGCTTTGTTAGGAGTGCTTGGTCAACAGTAGTAGGATATGAGGAGGACATGCAGATGGTCCAAGAAAACACTAAAGCTTGGAGACAAGAGACTCAGAGACTGAATGGGAATTGAGGGAATCGAGCTAGGCATGCAGATGTACTTGGTCTGAATAAATTTGTGGACCTGGTGCATCAGTTTGAGCTAGCACCAATAAACTTGTAAGCCCCGAAAAATTTTAGTAAATAATCCCAAGATGAACTTCGAAAATAAACCCTAAAAAAATAAAAAAAAATCACTCCGAATTAAAACCGAACTTCGATAAGTCCCAAATCCCAATCAAATCCAGAAATTTCCGAATCGTGAGAAAAATAAGAATCCTTAAAAACAAAATAGGAACTCAATATACTTCAATTCCAAAACCACTACGTACAACAAATTCTATATTTAACTCTAACTTATAAAAATCGGGTAATATAGAGCCCAAAAACCAATTATTAAAAGTAAATAATAATTAACCTTCGGAAATAAAACTCAATCCAATGAGTTCCGAAAATGTTGAGAGATATTAAATACTTATAAAAATCAAACTTAAAATAAATTTCCTAAATCAGATATGTTATATAAACATAAAATATCAGTTTTCAAATTGGCAAAAGTATAAACCGGAAAGTCAACCGGGAAAACCTAGGTCTATGAAACTCCCAAGAAACCCTGTAGCCTAGATCCGGCAATCACATATTCCTAAACCAAGGAGTTGGAATAAGAGTAAAAGGTGTAGTTGGTTCGTATTAAGTCTAAGATGCTCTGAAAGATGAGATTAACGAATTTTCAATCTATTTCCAACCCGGTCAGGTACAGACTTTGAAAGGCGTGCCCTGAGATTTGAAATACTAAAAATATGTTATTAATGCCATTAGACTCATATTTTTATAAAGATCTCTAAAATATTAGTTTTATAAATTCTCGATAACTAGAATTACCTAATCTTGAGATTTTATTGGCATTTATTACTACTGGTAATTAGCTAGTCTTTCGGTACTATTTACTATTATTCATTACATAATTTTATTATTCTCATAATGTATACCCCGGTTTTCCTAGTAATCGAATAAACTTCGGAAACCGGAGAACGAAACCCTAAAACAGTCTAGTTCAAGCTTAGTGAGAGGAGCTTAGAAACCCTAGGTATGGCTTTCCTTCGGTTTCATAACAAAAGAAGTTTTACAAAATAAATTAACGTGAATTATTGTTTTAAGGTATATTTCAAACCTTAGAAAGTTATAATTTCGGAAAAATTTCCATTCCCGGCCTTTCGGAGCTCAACTACGGAAAAATGAGCCCTGGGACCAGAAATTCAGAAAAATATTCCGGAATACTCCTTAGAACCGAAATTTTATAAGGATTTCAAAAATATAAATATTATAATTTTTCAGGCTACAAAAATTATAGTTATAGCCTTTTTTTCCGTATTTTTTTTACTACCTGTAAAGTAGATGTCTTGTCTACTATCTACCACTATTCACAAGTACAATCTACACTACACACTACCCATACCCTATTCTTACATCCTTACAACTACTCAATATATTTTCTTTTCCAAGAAATTTTTGTTTCTTATTTTATTATTACATTTATTACATTTTATTACACAATTTCAATTTCAAATAAAATTAGTTCACTCTCCCTCTTCCTCCCCATGTGGCCGGCGCAATTTCCCTCCCAATATGCCCCAAAATTGATTTATTTTATCTCTTTTATTACTTCAAATAAACTCTAAATTCACTAATATAAATAATCTTTAACTTTCTCTTTCCTTCATTTTCATTTCCATTTGTCTAAAAATCACAAAACACTCTCTCCACTCCCTCCCTATTGCCGTGAACCTCCTCCCCATTTCACACACACACAATAAGCTCTTTTCTTCTTCATTTCTTCATCAAAGCCTTCCTTAGGTGATGATTTTTAAGTTTATTACTACTTAAACTTGTAATGGCAAGACTATTCTTGTGTGTTTTCACCTTAAATCCCCATGAGCAAATGCTAGGGATAAGAAAATACTAATATAAGAATATCAAGCCATCACAAGAAATAGATATTGAGTTTAATGAGTTTTGTTAAAGTAATATTATGTTCATGCATATAAAAGTAGAGATCTTGCATGAAAAATTTATGTTCATGTCTTTAAACTCATATTCATGCACTATAAGTTGATATATAAATGTGTTAGATGAAAGATCCTTATGGATATAAGACAAGGAACTTGAAAAGAAAAGATTTTTGCTAGAAATGTTTAGTGGAAATTTCGGATGAACTTCAAGACCCATTTTAAAAACCCTTGAAACCACATTGAAACTCATATTTTACATGAAAAATGAAAGGTATAAGTAATAGGTATCTCTAAGGAATGATTTTTATAAGTTGAAATGAGTTTAGTCATGAGTAATGTCTAAAACAAGTAGTGGAATTAAGATGGAAAATTTTGAGTTAGTGATCAATTTGTGAAATTCGTAATTTGAGATGATGCATATGTAATCACCTAGTATTTAAGCTCAAATTGCATGTTTTATGTGTTAAATGAAGTCCTTAGGCAATATATATAGTAAAGCTTTAAATTTTGATGCATTAAACAAGTTTTCTCATAGGAAATATGCAAGAAATGGATTTTTCTAAAATTCGGATTTTTGTGAAAAGCTTAATTAAAAACATGCTTGGAAGGTGAAAAATGTAAGTTTTTGTGTAAAAATGAAGGTCTTGGATAGTATAGATGATGAAGACTCATTTTTATTTAGATAACAAGTAAATTCTAAGAAGGAAATCCCAAAACACTAATGAAATGTCAAACTCGGAAAAATTTAAATTCAAGGAGTAGAAATTGTTGGAGTCTTGTAAGAATTAGGAGCTTTTAAAATTTTCATTATCAAAAGTCATCAAGATCATGCATATATTGAACTCATACATGTCATTCATATTAGGAATTCATTCATACTTTATCTATACAGGAATCATCAACTAGAAAACATTTGTATTAAATGCGAAACAGTTTTTCGGAATTGGGAAAAGTTACAAAACAGATCTGATCCCTCTGTTCTGTGATCTAAATGTTTTCAAAGCTTGAAAATAATATTAGAAATAGATATATCTTTCGAAGTAGATAGAAATCAATATAAAATTTGCGAAATTCCGAGTTGAAATGACCAAGTTATGGCCATTTTAAGTTGGAACTTCTGAAAATAGTGAGAATTACGATTTTGCCTAGTCTAGATGCATAGCTTGAACTAGTTAAGTGACGGAATTCTCATTAGGTTATTCTTATTTGGTAGGTGATCCTAAGAACGACGATACCCTACTACCCAACTACTATTACTAAGAGACCGGTGTACCATGGCCGAGTGAGTATCACTTCCGATTTCAATTATTGCTTGTGATTGTAATGATAGTTGCACTAGTTGTTAAGCAAAGATAAAAACAATGATTATGCTTGATGGAGTTATTTGGGAATTATATTGTCTGCTGTTGTTATGTGAAGTGGAATTAAAGAATATCGAAGCCGGATGATAAGTTATTGCTTGTATAGAGGGGATCTAGAATTGATTGTCAGCAAATATTGCTTGGCCACCTAAAAGAATTGGATTAATTGAGTATTGGACTTCAATTATAATTTGAACTCATTCATATCACGATGGGGATGGAGCATTAGCATTTGTTGGTTTTTCGTGATCCATAAAACGAATATGTTGGTTAATCGTGATCCATAAAACTAATTATTGTTCAGTTGACCGTGAGCTTAAACGGCGTCATACCGTAGGATTCGTTAATCTGCTAACCCGGGATGGAGGGCCTAAGTCCATCCACATATGATTTCCAGCTGGTCATATGTTTGTTGAATTCACGTGTTTGATGCATTCCACTTGCTTGATTAATCACTTGTTTGAATATTTATTGAAATTGTGATATGGAAGTGTTCACTCACTAAGCTAGTGTTGCTTATACCCCAATAGTTTCCTATTGTAGTATAAATACTTATGGCTAGCTCCGAGGAGCCGAGAACATCAGGTACATTTTTTAGATATTGAGGAGCATTTTGATGAGGCTGGGATCTATAAGTAGTCGCGGACTTCCAATCATGTCTCCTAAATTAGTGTTTGAAGGATAATACAAGGGATTTTGTGAGGCTGAGAACTCTTAACGTTGTTAACGGGAGTATGCCCCCTAGTTCATGTAACAGAATAGCTCTATATGAGACGGTTATGATTTACATTCTTGTTGCTATGTATGTCTCCTTAAACTACTACGAAGCAAAGCATGGTCTCTATATGTTGAGAGTGAGCCTTACACCCGATGTTCAAACTCATAGGAAGACTAAAGTTGCCTTACTTGAGTTTAAATATTGAGTGTGGCAGACTATCACATGTAGGGTACTCTTTGGGGCGTGACAAAACCTCTCAAAGCACAGTTGTGGATGGAAGAGGTTGAGAAGACGTTTGCTGCACTGGATATTCCAGAGAACAAGAAAATTGAATATGCCTCCTATTTGCTGACTAGGAGAGCCAATAACTGGTGGTTGAGCACCAAAAGACACATGACTGGTATGATTACATGGCAAATGTTTCAGTAGGCCTACTATAGAGAATTCTTTCCCGACAGTGTTAAGCAGAGAATGCTTCAAGAATATTACACCCTGCAGCAAGAGAAGATGACAATGGACGAGTATGAGGCAAAATTGCACAGGTTGATGAGATTTCTACTGCTGCTTTGAAAGAAAGTGAAGAGGCTAAGGTTAACAGATTCATCACTAGACTAGAGCCTGAGATACAGTATCAGGTGAATTTGATGGATTTAGGTAACTATTCAGCTGTGGTGAACAAAGCCAAGATAGTGGAGCAGGGCTTGAGCAGGATTAGAAGCCATGAGCTATAGAGGAATAAGGTATTCTTAGGCAAGAGGCCAGCAGCTGGTGTACTAACACAGGATAGAGGCAAAAGGCCTATCACCTAGAATTTCAAGCCAGCATTGCAGAATATAGATAAAAGATGCATGAGATGCCTCGGACCACATGATGTGAAGGATTGCAAGTGGGTAGAGAATGCTTGCTTTTCTTGTGGAAAGCTGGGACACAAGAGTAATACCTGCACAGACAAAGTCATTCCACAGGTTTTTTGTTTCAAGTGTAGGCAGAGGGGACACAGAGCTATAGATTGTAAAGGAGGGTAGTATGGCAGAGTTTATTCTGGCCAGGGGCAGCGAGCACCAGCAAAGGTTTATGCTTTACAGCGTAGTGAGACCTCTAGTGTGGACACTGTTGCGGGTATGTTTCCTATACTCCTGCATAGTGCATATGTGTTGTTTGATATTGGTGCTAGTTTCTCTTGTGTTTCTGAATCTTTTATGTTTGTTTATGGTATGTCCGAGTTTATGTCTGGATGTGTATCTGTTTGAATCCCTTTGGGAAGTGAGTCTGTATTGAATAGAATCTATAGGAATGTGGATATTGAGATAGAGGGTAGACATCTATTTGCAGATTTGGTAGTGCTGGATATGTTAGATTTTGGTGTGATTTTGGGTGTAGAATGGTTGGCAAAGTACCATGTGGTGATTGATTCCCATAACCTGGTAGTAGAGTTCAGTTTGCCCGATGGTGACAGTTTGTTTATAAGTTGGTAGTGCAATGACCTCCAGTTCTACCTATGTAAACCCCGGTTTTTCGAGTAGCCAAGATAACCCTAGAACCAGAAACCAAAACCCTAAACCGGAATAGCTCAAGCCTGGAGTGAGAACTAGGAACCCTAATTCCGGCTTTTCCTCTGGTTCCAATTAATAAACTTTTCTAAGAAAATTTAATTGTGATTATAGTTCTTGATTATATTTCAAACCAAGAAAATATCAGATTTTTGAAAAATTTCAATTCCGGGTCATCCCGAGACCCATTATAGAAAAACGTACCCCAGAACTAGAATTTCAAAAATATACTTATGAGTACTCATTTGAACCGAAATAAAATAAGGATTTCAAAAATATATTTTTCATAATTTTCCGGTTTATGAAAAATACAGTTTTAGCCTTTTTATTCGTATTTCATTACTACCGGAAATTAAACTGTCTTGTCAACTATTCACTACTATTCATAAAGTACTACCTAGCCTACCTATTAGCCACCCTACAAGTCTAACCCTTACCATCACTCAAATCAACTCCTTTTTTCCATTACTTTTGTCCTTAACTTCCCTTACATCTCATAACAACTTCACATCATGTTAAATCAATCAACAAAGTAAAATTTTTTCAACTTCCCCCTTCCCCTACAAGCTTCAAACCGGCGCCATCTAGCCCCCTCCCCCCTTGTCCATTTTGCAATTTTTCTTACTCCTTTTAACCTAAACTCATTTCCTATTTAAACTACTTTTTCTCTCTCTTTCCTCATTCTTCACTTTTCAAATTTTACAAAGTGTAAAAAGCTCCAAAATCCTCTCCTTTTCCCTTGTTGGCCGAAACTCCCCAAGCCCCACACACATTCACACAACTTCTATTTCCTCTTTTTATCTTCCAATCCACTTCAAGTAAGTAAAGTTCCACTCCTTCCACTCATAAAACTTTGTTATGGCTAGGTGATTTTTGGATATTTCAACTAAATGTCCCCATGATCTTTTAGTAGGGATAATGAGATATCAAAACAAAAATCCCAAACCATTACAAAGTGGATCTAACTTCTAAAGAAGCTTTCATACCAAAAGCTTGATGTTCCTCCAACAAAAAGTGTTTTTAAACAAAGATCTTTTATAAAAATATAGTTTTTATGTTTTCAAAACTCATTTAAGCATTTGTTAAAGTAGATCCATCACTTTATCACTCATGATCATGTAGGCATTTAAAGTTTCATTATTATTTTGTTTTTATGTGCATTAATAGTCTTAAATACTTTTGTCTTTAGTAAATGACTTTCCTAGTATATAGATCTATAGATAGATGAGTCCATGAAGTCAAAAAGAAAAGTACTTTGCAAGAAAAAGACTTATGAAAATTCGGATGACTTTGAAAACCTAGGTCAAAAACACTTTTATCAACTTCTAAACATATATTTTATAAGAGAAATGAAGCTTATGGGTAATAGATAAGGTTTGGTAATATTTTTCATGAGTCTAAATGAGTTTTTACTAAAGAAAATGTTGGAAACAAGAAATAAAGTCCATAGGAGTTTTGAGCTAGAAGTCATGTAGACAAAATTCGTAATAATGTATGTAGGGTTAGAAAACACTATTTTTCCAACTTCAAAATGATATTTTCTTAAATAAACGAAGTCCTTAGGATATAGGTATAATAAATACTTAAAGTTTTAAGTACAAAATATATTTTTTCCTAAAAGAATCAACTTGAAAATGGACTTTTGTAAATTCGGATTTTTGGAAACCCCATAGTAAAAGACCCACTTAAAAGCTTATAAATGTGGATTTTGTTAAAGAAATAAAGGCCTTAGGATATGACTAATATAAGGGTCAAAATTTCTTCAAACAAAGTAGAGTTTTCTAAAGAAAATCCTTGTAAAATGTAGGTGTGGTCAAGTGTAGGAAATTCCCTTACTAAACATTGGTATAAAATGGTTTCTAAGAAAAGTTTATTTTCAAATTCTTTAAATCTAAAAAGTTATGAGAACATAGACTCATTAAAGTTCATATCATGACATTCATGATAGGGAAAATCATCACCATTGCATTTAGTATCATTTTATACTTAGGAATCTCAAATGCATTCATGAAAACCGCATTTTTGGAATTGATAAACCGGCTGTACAGATCTGATCCCTCAATTCCGAGGCTTAGATATTTTCAAAACTTGATTTAAACTTCATATCTAGAAAGCTCTTCCGAAGTAGATAGAAATCGGTATAAAATTTGCGAAATTCCGACTTAAAACGACCAAGTTATGGCCATTTTAAAACGGAACTTCGGAAATGACGCGAATTCCGATTTCATTAAGTTTCCTTAGAGTTTTAGTGTCTTAAGTTGATAGAATACTTATTAGGGTATTTCTTATATAAATAGGTGAACCCGTGGACGGTGACTATTTGCCTTCGGACTATTATTACTAGAAGAACGGAGTACCAATGGCGGAGTGAGTTTTTCTTCCCGATTCATTTATTGTATGTGCTTGTAAAGTAGTGCACTAGAATGTAGGTCAATTGAATGGAATATGAATGATGGGGATTAATGGGAAATTATATGATTGATGATGATGTGAGAACACAAATTAAGAATATCGAAACCGGGTGATAAACTTTGATTGTATAGTTAGCTATGATGGATTGTCTGATAAATTGATTGATCGCCTAAGTAAATTGGCTTAATCAACTACTTGGACTAATGCTAAATTGACATGTGCATATCACAAGGGGATGGAGCATAGCATTTGTAGGTTAGTCGTGAACCATAAACGACATCGAATAATCGTAGGTTAGTCGTGAACCATAAACGACATCGAATAATCGTAGGTTAGTCGTGAACCATAAACGACATCGAATAATCGTAGGTTAGCCGTGAACCATAAACGGGATATTGTTAGTACCGCAGTATTCGTTAATCTGCTAACCCGGGATGGAGGGCGCAATTCCATCCACATATGATTTCCGGTTGGTCATATGTATGTTGAACTCATGTGTTTGATGCATACACTTGCTTGATTAATAACTTGATTGAATTGCTGTGACATAAATGTTTTTGTGGGAGATTACACTCACTAAGCTAGTTAGCTTACGTCCCTACAGTCCATTCCTTTTGCAGCTTACACATTTATGGCTTAGGCGACGAGACCCGGCTGAACAGGTACCGAAGCTAGGAGTTTTCCCTAGAAGTTGTAATTTCTGTATTAGACTTCCATAGAAAACTTCTAAGACTTGGATGACTGTAATGGACCGTTAAATATTCTTTTGCGGGGAAATGCCCCTTAGAATTTGTAATATTTAATTATGTTTCATGAATTATATCCTATTGCCTATGCATGCCAAATTAAGCTTTTATCTCCATTCGGACTTGTACTCTATTGTGTAAAGGTACGCCTTACATCTATATGAGACTCTCGAATGACTAAGGTGGTAATTCGGGAATCTTATATGGCATGTGGCGGACTGTTACGTTTAGGGTACCCTATGGGGCGTGACAACCTACCTATGAATTGTGGAGAGGATCAGTTTTGGCTGCTATGGTGAAAGAAGATAAGAAGGAGATAGTGTTGTCAGATGTTCAGATTGTATGTGAGTATCCAGAAGTTTTTCCGGAGGATCTGCCTGGATTACCACCAGAGAGGGAAGTGGAGTTTGGTATTGACTTGATACCCGGTACCACACCAAAATCAAAAGCTCCTTATCGAATGGCTCCTATAGAACTTGCTGAGCATAAAGTGTAATTGGATGATTTGTTGAAGAAGAAGTTCATTAAACCTAGTGTTTCACCTTGGGGAGCTCCAGTTCTGTTTGTCAAGAAGAAGGATAGCAATATGAGATTGTGCATCGACTACAGAGAGTTGAATAAGGTGACAGTCAAGAAGTATCCTTTGCCATGAATTGTTGATCTATTTGATCAGTTGGCAGGAGCTTCAGTGTTCTCAAAAATAGATTTGAGATATAGATATCATCAGTTGAAAATGAAAGCCAAAGATATTCAAAAAACAGCTTTTAGGACAAGGTATGGACATTATGAATTTGTTGTTATGCCTTTTGGACTCACCAATGCACCAGTAGTATTTATGGATTTGATGAATAGAGTCTTCAGGGAGTATCTTGATATGTTTGTGGTAGTCTTCATTGATGCCGTGTTGGTGTACTCAATGACTAAAGAGGAGCACGAAGAACATTTAAGATTAGTTCTAACCAGATTGAAGGAAGAGAAGTTATATGCGAAGTTTTCAAAATGTGAGTTCTGGTTAGAACAGGTGTCTTTCTTAGGACATGTTGTTGATGGTAGTAGGATATCAGTGGATCCTAAGAAAGTCAAAGTAGTTGCTGAATGGCCAAGACCCAAGACTATGACGGAAATCAGAAGTTTTCTGGGAATGGCGAGATATTAGAGAAGATTTATGGAAGATTTTTCCAAAATTGCTAGTCCTTTGACTTGGTTGACACAGAATGGAGTGAAAACTGTGAAGCTAGTTTTCAATTGTTGAAGAATAAGTTAGTATCTACTCCAGTGCTAGCCTTTCCCATGAGTGGTAAGGAGTATGCTATTTATAGTGATGCCTCTATACAAGGTTCAGGATGTGTATTGATGCAGAAAGGCAGGGTTATAGCATATGCTTCCAGATAGTTAAAGCCCTATGAGAGGAATTATCCTACTCATGATTTGGAACTAGTAGCTGTTGTGCATGCTTTGAAGCTATGGAGACACTACCTATATGGGGAAGGATGTAAAGTGTATACGGATCACAAAAGTTTAAAGTACATCTTTACCTAGAAAGAGTTGAACATGAGACAGAGAAGATGGTTGGAACTGATAAAGGATTATGACATTGATATTTAGTATCATCCAGGAAAGGCGAATGTGGTAGCTGATGCTTTGAGCAGAAAGAAAATAGAGAATCTTGCATCTTGATCACGATGGAACGTCATCTCATTGATGATATGAGGAAGCTTGAGTTGGACATAGTCACAAGATGGATAGGTGAAGGATTGGCTAATATGAGAATCCAACCTACTCTTGTGGATAGAATCAAGATAGCTCAGACAGATGATAAGAGTACCTTAGATATAAAGAGGAAAATGGAGATAGGTCAAGCACCAGAGTTTTATGTGGATGATGAAGGTATCCTTAGGTACAAAGGGAGATTGTGTGTGCTAGTGCAAGGAGAACTTAAGAGGGAATTGTTGAAGGAAGCGCACTACTCTAGTTATTCCATTCATCCTGGAGGGAACAAGATGTACCAGGATTTGAAAAAGCTATACTAGTGGAACAATATGAAAAAGGAGATAGTAGAATACGTATCTAAGTGCCATACGTATCAGATGATTAATATTGAGCATAGAAAACCGGCAGATGAGTTGAAGCTTTTGCCAATACCATAGTGGAAGTGGGAACATATCACCATAGATTTTGTCTCCACTTTACCTAAGACAAGAGATATGTTTGATTCAATTTGGGTCACTGTGGATCGTCTCACAAATGTAGCTCACTTTATACCTATTAAGACTGGTTATAAGTTAGAGCGTCTAGCATAGTTGTACATCAAGGAGATTATGAGATAGCACGGAATACCAGTAACAATCGTGTCAGATAAGGATACAAGATTTGTTGGGAGATTCTTGAAAAGTCTACATCAAGCTTTGGGAACCAAAGTCATGTTCAGTACTGCTTATCATCCTCAGACTGATGGGCAATCTGAAAGGACTATACAGACTTTAGAAGATATGTTGAGAGCATGCATTTTGGATTTTAAAGGGAGTTGGGATAAATATTTGCCACTAGTGGAATTTGCCTACAACAACAATTATCAAGCATCGATTGGCATGCCTCCATACGAAGCGCTTTATGGCAGAAAGTGTAGATCACCTATTCATTGGGATGAAGTGGCAGAAAGACAGTTGTTGGGACCAGAGTTATTCCAAGATGCAATTGACAAGGTTAGTTTGATCAGGCAAAGATTGCAAGCTGCTCAAAGTAGACAAAAGAGTTATGCGGATAAACGAAGAAGACCCTTGGAATTTCAAGTGGGTGAGCGTGTTTTGCTAAAGATTTCACCAACAAAGGAAGTTGTTAGATTTGGCTCAAGAGGAAAGTTAAATCCTCGATATGTGGGACCATATGAGATTCTTGAAAGGATAGGCGACATGGCTTATAGATTAGCTTTACCGCCTGACTTGGAGGGAGTGCATAATGTGTTCTACATATCCATGCTCAGAAAGTATGTCAGAGATCCGGAAGAGATAATAGCTCTTGAACCACTGGAAGTACAGCCGAACCTTACGACGATTGAGAAGCCAATCAGAATTGTGGATTCTAAGGAGAAGATTTTGAGAAGCAAGGTGATCAAATATGTAAGAGTGTAGTGGACTAATCAAATTGAACATAAAGCTACCTGGGAGTTAGAAGAAGACATAAGAGCGAAATATCCATAATTTTTTCATTAATCCAGGTGACTTTCGAGGACGAAAGTTTTTTTAGGAGATGAGAGATGTAATATATAGAAATAAAGATGAAAATATAATGAATTATGAATCATAAGATGATATAGAATGAGTTTAAGATCAAAACAAGTAAGTTGTAAAGGTTTAAGTTTCATTGTAGAACAAATGTTGAAGCTCGGATTTCTACAATTTTTGACATATTCAACGTCGCCATCTGGAGAATCTATGCTGTCGATGTAGGGACGGTGTAGAAAAGGAACAATAGCTTTTTTCTTAACCCTGGGTGGAACGTCGCCGGTGTACGCAAGAGTTTCTTTTAACACCGGATAGGAATGTTATAAACGTAGGTCATGAATTTGTCGGCATATGTTATTCGATTGAAGTTTTGGGAATTCAAAGCCTCGATGAACACTGCCAGTGCTTGTATAATTTTTGCCAGCATAAGATGTATGCCGGCAAAATTTATACGTACGCCGCCGGCATATGAGCAAATTCTATAAATACGATACGCGAGAAACGGTTTGTGACAGAAATGTTTATTTATATTTTTCCTTCGTCAAAGAGAGTTTTGGAGTGTTCTTGGAGATCTAAGGTTTCAGAACCATCGAAAGTGTGATTTTGATTCGAAGTAAGTGATCTTAACCTTCTCCTATGGATTATATACGAATTTGTATAAGTTTTCTTAGGGTTTTATTGTGTTCTTGAAGGAAAAACATAGGAAAGATTAAGATCTCGAGTTTAATTTTTCTCGGTTGGATAAAGAGTGAGTTTTGTGATTAAAACAAGCAAGTATAATGTTCTCATACAAGATTTATGTGAATTTCATGGAACTTCTAAGGACTTTGTGATTGTTTGCATAAAGGAAACCCTAGATTTGGTTGGAATCCGAATTTGTGGATGTGAGTCGGGTTTTAGTGATCCAAATCAGTAAGCTTCATCTTTTCGTTGATGAATTTAAACAATGTGTGATTAGATGATCTTTATATGTTCTTGTTGTCATGTAATAATAGGGTTTCGGCGAAATATTCGGAATTTGTGGAGTTTTGTGGGGTTCATTGTTGTTCTTGAGGATATTTATGGAGTTTGATCGGAGTAGACGGCGTAGATAGTGGAGATTTCTTTTCAGGTTAGGATTTTTGGAGAATTCATGTCTGTTAGGGTATTTTGATAATGTGATCATATCTGTTGATGTATATATATATATATATGTTGTAATAGGATATTTAGAGTTTGTGGAATTGTTGTTGGTGTTGCTTTAGGAGTTGTGGAGTTCTGGTTATCATTGTTGTTATTGATATCGGATTTAAGGATTTGAATTATATTCCTAAAATTGAGAAAGGTACGACCAATCCCTACTTGTTGTTTTTGCTTGTAAGTTTAGTATAGAGTGAATGGTTGTAGGAACAAAATTTCGTAATAAACCTAATTATATTCGATTTAATTATTGCCTATTTGGTTATGCTTAGCCTTGACCAGTAAAAACTTAACAGACAGTGATACTGGTGAGGCACCCTGATGATCTTGGTGTGAGGTTATCCCTAATAGACTCGTGCCTTGATATGATTCTGGTAGAATTAGGTGTTTTGGATTCAGGGTGTTTGGGGAGTACCCACTCATCCATATATGTATATGATTATTATTTTCAAAGAGTTGTATGATTTTCAATGGGGTTTGAGTAACTCCGAGTTCGGGATTAGAGTATACCTAATACTGGACTGTGTTGTTTTGTTGGCTTAAGAAAGATAATAATATGACTATTTGCATTAGTTTAAGTTGCATGAATTATCTGCCTATTGTATGTCCATATGCATTTGTTTTTGGATTGGAGTTATCGTACTAGGCATCGCCACTCATTCTTTTAAATTTCAGGTACAGGTGAAGAGAATATAATATATGATCTTTCTGGATATGAGTTATTATTTGATAACGGGGATGGCGATAATGGACCTAACTACCCAGCTGAGAGCTAGGCTTTATATATCAAATTTCTAAGAAGAAGAAACATTTAGATCTTTTCAAGTTGTAGTTGAATGTTTAGGTTGGTTTCAATGAAAAGATTTTTTTTTATGTAAACAGTTTTTAGTTTCTGCTGAATTTGTTCGCTATGTGATGCTGACTTAGATTTTATGCTTGAACCAGGCGTTCATATTTTATGAGGTATATGTTTTTAGTTTAAACAGGTTTCGGATCTAATGAGATACCCTATGTGTGTTTATATGTGATAAATGTATTATTGTGGATATTAGAGCCTTTGCGTGTTCTATATAAGAGAGGATACGTGACGGGTTATAATGCCTTTAGGTTAGGGTGTTACAATACTAAAGCCTAAGAATGACTACCTCAGTCACGTAAAGGCTTTCATATCATGTACAAGGCGTACATCACAACTAAGGGAATGCATCGGAGTAGCGCAATTTACATTGATAATGATTAAGTAATAAGGCAAAGAGAATACTTATCATAAAACATAAACATGGTAATTTACAATTCTTAGGGACATATCTCTCTATTGTCTTCAAGTCAAAATAAATACACTCCTTAGAAATTTCCAAATTACTAATGCAAACCCCGGTATTCTTAGTAGTTAAGCAAACTCCAAGGATCGAGAAGCAAAACCCTAATCCAGTCCAGTTTAAGTCTAGTGAGAGAAGATTAGAAACCCTAAATCTAGCTTTCCTTCAGTTTCAACATCTAAATAACAATGTGTGGGGGGGTAAATACGAAGAAATAAAAACCACAGCAAAGAACTTTCCTGGTATAAGAAAACAATCAACCTATGTTACCCTAGTGTGTTTAGGAATAACACCCTAGAACCAGCAAGTGGGCTTTAAAAGTACAAATAGATAACTAGCTAATCTTCTAAGCATCCACCCAAAACTTAAACCCCAAAAAAAAAACCTAAAATAAGATCTAAAGTGTACGAGACTCCACATCACCACCGCTATACTACCAAATGAACCCAGCAAAGCTCAATACCAACTTTAAAAAGGAGTAACCCGTGTTTTGATAGAACTTTTGGTGAAAACGATGAAGGCAATTAGTTGTCTTAGATTTAGAAATTCTTTGTGGCTTAAGAAGTCCTACCATATCTTCAGTGGGTTATAGGACTTACATACATGGATACGATGTTAGAATATAATGAGAATTAAGAAGAGGAAATCTATGTTCTTAATGGTTTGAGAAGTTTTGTTAAAAAATTCCGAGAGATTATTTTCTTTAGCTAAAAGATGATACATAGTGTAGATTTTCTCCTCATGATGTAGAATAAGTAATGAGAAAATAAGTTTACGCACCTTCTACAACATATACATCTGAACCTTTCAGAGATAGCAAAGAAATGGAAGGACAGGAATTATTTAGAGGTCAAGATAGAGACCGGATAATTAAGTTGGAAGAACCCAGAATAAAAGTGAAAATTTTAAGATTTTAGAAAAAGGTTTGAATAATGGTAAGAGCAAGGAAGAAGGGAGATCTCAAATAACAGGAAGGGGAGATGTTGAGGAAAGTCCATTTAATATATCATGTGCAAAATCCACAGGCAAGAGATGAAAGTCTTACTATAGATTCTAAAGAAATGAAAGTATGATGTTGACTTAGGAGAGCTGATAGTGTTAGAAAGAAGTAAGTACGAAATCATTCCTAGTACAAGCTGGTTAATTATGGTTTAAGCTACTGAGGATTGTTGAGAGAAAATAGTAAGCTTTTATGAGCAATATAGGGAAAGGTGAAGTTGTCAAGAGGAACCACAATACCCCAAAGAAAATAAATTAAATTCTTGCACGAAAATAATGAAGGATGAAGACATAATGCCCATTGAGGATATGTTGAATAAGAGAGAATTACGAAAAACAGAGGATATACCAACGATGGATAGCTAATCAGATGTTGTCCCAGAATATTACCTAGGTTGACTCAGGAGGTAAGGATTGATTTTGAGAATTGATTGGATCCCTCATACATAACCAATATCAAAAACATCATATTGGATGACACTTGTGAACCCGTAGGAGCCGAAAGTTCAATAGTGAGAATAGTAGGATCATAAACTCATAGGGCTTAGTGTGCCGCCATAGAGCGTACTTGTCTCGCCTTGAAGATGAAGTATGAATCATTTGGGGCTATGCATCGAATTTATGGTAAACTCAATAAGTTAAAGTCAAGAATAGATACCATTTCTTTTCCTAGGATCAACGATCTAGTTTGATTAGTTGCAAGGAGTTTGCATGTTTCCACACATTGATTTATGCCTTGAATTATCACCTATCAAGGATAAAACCCGAGAATGTACTAAAGTTAACTGTTTGCACCAAGCATGGGCACTATGAAAATTTTTGGAGATGTCTTTCGATTTGATAATGCTTCAACAGCATACATGAATCTTATGAGTAAAGTGTATGAATTACACTTGGATAAATATGTAATATTCCTTGTTGATGACTTCATGATATGCCCAAAAACTGAGGAACAACTTTAGGAGCATCTTAGGATGACAAGACAAGCTCTAAGGGAAAATAAGTCATTTGCCAAACTGATCAAGTATGACTTTTGGCTAGAACATATATCCTTTTTAGATAAAATGTATCAAGAAAAGATCTTTCGATAATCCGAGGAAATCACAGCCATTGTAGAGTGGAGACATCTTTGGATCATGATCCGAATAAGAATCTTTTGGGAACAAACTGGCAACGGATACAGGCTGGTAAAATAACTATTCTTGTAACAACAATAGCTAGACTCTATACCCAGTTAACACAGAGTAGGTATTATTGAAAGGAGGAAAAGTCATTACTTACACGTTCTGATAACTAAGACCCCGTAAGCGGGACTACCCTGTACATGAATAGCAGTTAGCCGCAGTCGTCTCTAATTTAAAACATTAGAAGCACTTTTTATATGGACACAAAGGTGAGATATATGTAACAGATCATAAAAGCTCTAGGTATCTGTTTACACAAGAGGAAATTAAATGTGAAACAAGGAGGATGATTTGAAATTGATAGAAGATGACGATCGAAAAATCAAACGTTGTACGGAAAAAGTTAAGGAAAAATGACAATGTAAGTCATAAGCCAAAAAAGAACCAGCTAGTAAATTAGAAGGATTGAGGATTTAGATTCACTACGCAAGGTATGGAATTAGCGATATCTAAATTTATGCTGGGACTAAGCTTAGTAAGAAAATCAAGGAAGTTCAAAATAGGATGGAGTAAAGCAAAAGTTTAAGAAAGGATTTTAAGAAGTAAAATACTCTGACCCTGTAAAGGATAAGGAAAAAGTGGTTGGAAGTACAGGACGGTTGTATGCAATAGAGGATCAAGGAGCCGAGGAATGAAAGTTTGAGTGAGGTCACTACTGGTGGGACAGTACAAGGGGAAAGCATAACGAAGTATGCCATGGAATGTATGACATGTATATGGGCGAAAATAAAATATCGAAGGTCATGTGGAATATAAGGCTCTTACCTATCCCTAAATGGGATAGGGATCAGACATCCATGGATTTCAAGAAAGGTCACCCTAGGGACTTCAAAAGACTGCGATATAGTATGGGTGACCATGTATCGAATAATTAAGTCAACACCCTCTTTGCCAATCGACATCGCGCACCTTAGGAGCAAACTAGCTAAGTTCTACATTCGAGGAGTAATGCGACTACAGGAGGTACTCGCAAGAATTTTACTTAATCGAAACCCAAAATTTATAGGTTTTGGATAAAGTTACGAAAGTGTTTGGACACAAGACATAGCTTAACCTCGCTTATCACCCTCAGACCAATAAACAGTTTAAATGGACAGTTCAAACCTTAGAAAGCATGTTGAGGAAATTTGTTTTGAAAATTCAAGGGGAATTGAAATAATCACATATTGCCAAGTGAGACTTGCTTGCCACTGTAGCTATTGCCCAACCATTTGGATGCCACTCTATGAAAGCTTGTATGGACAATTGCAAAACCCCGAAAATTTTCATAATTCATAGAAAATAATCATAGAAGTCTAATATTAAAATTTAAATCCCAAAAACCAACTCAAGTTAAAACCAAATTCTAAATCAGTTCAAACACAAAAAAATTCTTAATCTTGAGAAAACGAGAACCCTTGAAACAAAATATAAAGTCCAACTATCGATTGAATCAACATCCGTACATCAATCAAATCACTTATCCGATTCCTAAAACGTAAATCAAAATGATATATTCAAATAAACACTCAAACAACGAAATGATAAGATCTTAAATCCTTCGGTAAATTTCAGAATAAAAAATTTCAAATTTCACCAAAAGTCAAACTGAGTCAACTTATAACCTTAAACTCTATTAAACGATCTCAAGAACTGAAAACTATTAAATAATCACAAATAAAATAAGATAAACCATAGATATCAAGCTAAAAATATAAAACGGTCAAAACTCGAAAATTATATGATCTTACGAATAACTCAATAAAACCGGAAGTCAAACTAGAACCCTAAAAGTCAACAAAGACTATAACAAACCTTAGTGTTTAAGATCCGGTAATCTCGCTTTCTCAAACCCTAGAAAACAAAATTAAGTTAATAGCTTAAAATAGTTTGTAATAATATAGGGTAACATAAAAATATCATATTCGCGAATTTCGAGTGTTCTTCGGACTCAAATGAGAGCAGTTCTCGAAAAGCGCGCCCCAGAGTTCGGAACACTAAAAATATTTCTTTAATACCAAAAGATTCGTAATTAAATAAAGATTTCAAAAATATCAGTTTTAGAATTTTTCAGTAGCTAAAAATAACAGATATAGCTCGATTACGCGTATTTTTATTACTATCGGTATTTTATATGTCTAGTCTACTATTCTTAGTCCTATTCCTACTATTCATTACTATTTCACTATCTCTATTTTTTCTTACACCTATTTCTTATACCTACATACCTATTTTCTTACTTTTTATATTTCCAATACAACTTTAATCACATCAAATTTTACACATTCCTTCTTTTATTACAAAACAAATAAAATAAATCAATTTCCTCCTTTTATAACAAGCACACCGGCACCTATCCCTCTCACATTCATCTAATTTTATTCTTTTTCAATTGATTTAATTACATCTAATTTTCACTCCAAAAATTCTATAAATATCCCCTTCCTTCTTCATTCTTTCACACAATTCATTTCACTACTAAAACTCTCTCACAATCTCTCCACAAATCTTCTCTTCAAGAATTCTCTCTACCAAAACTCTCTTAAACCAATTCCTCACAAAAATCATTTCTTATACATAAACTATCTACCACATATCACTACTCACATAATACTCCTTTCATCTACCATCTTCATATCACATAAATCTTAGGTAAAAATGCTCATATTCACTTATCATGTTCATATAACTTAACATGAGTTTAATGTATGTTTTTTAGACTCATGAGAGTTAAAGAAGCAACAATTTATTCATGTTTTGTTTTTGTTCATATTTCTACTCTTTTCTTTATGTTGTTATTATTATTGTTATTATTTACTTTTAATCTAACTTATATAAAGTATTATGTATATTATGTATATATATTTATTTATTTAGAGCATATAAGCTCATTTGTTATTTATTTACTTTCAAGTTATGTAATTTATTTATTTCATGTTATTATTAAGACTAGTCTTTTTAGTCTTAGACTTGTCCATATCAAGTCAAAACAATCTTTTATTTATTTTCTTTAATCTTTTGGGACTAGTCCATTCTTAGTCCCGGGATACCTTGATGAAGCTAAGGCTCCAATACTTGACCGGGATACCTTGATAAAGCTAAGGTTCCTAATACTTGATATTTTATTTTCTTACTTATTAATTGTTTCTAGTATTTTCTTATGTTCTTATTATTTTATATGCTCATAATACTTGCATCTACATAATGTTAATGTCTCAACTAATTCAAAAGTAGAATTTTATTTTATTAAAAGAACTTAAAAACCAAATTTTCTATTATGTAACTTGTCACAAAATAATGAAGTTATTATCAACAACATAAAAATGAAGTAATACAAGTTTTCTCAAGATTTTCTCAAATAACAAAGATAACTTTACCAAAGAAACATAAGGAATAAATATCTTCTTTGTCTATTATGGTAACCTAAGTTTTAGTAAAATAATTTGTTGATATTCAAAGTTTTTACAAAAAGCTTAAGATTTAAACTCTTTTTTCACTCCATAACAAAGCTAAGAAACAAACTAGTTTTCAAAGTTAAAATGAATTCAACCCATAAAGTTATAAACCTACTTAGGAAAAATAATGATTTTCAAATTTCTAAAGAAAGAACTTGTTTTCAATTAATATAAACAAGATAAGATTAAAAACAAAGGGTTTTATCAATAAAGAAAATTCTTTTCAAAGGAAATAAAAGAACAAGTTTTAAAAAACAAAAACTTATATTTTAAAATATTAAATATGAGAAGACAAGACTCATTTTCTAAAACCATTATAAATACAAAATGATTTTCAACAACTTAATACACTTTTGATAAAATTGATCTTTTATCACTAGAAGTAAAACTTATCAAAGACTAAGGTTAAAGGAAAATTTACTTGTTTTGGAAAAAGGAATGGAGAAAATAAAATAAGAATATACTCATTTATAACAATCTAGGAAAATATAAAGTTTCTTCAAATACTTGAAAAGAAATGATCAAAATTAAGGTTTTAACAACTCAAAATGAATTGTTTTATGAAATAAATTGTTGAGACACTACCATTAGAAATTTTTGCATATAAAGTGATCTTACCTATATACTCAAAGTATTTATCAATAATATTTATATTTATATATATATTGTTACAAAAGGATTTTCTTTAAAATGAAGTTGAGTTAGAAAATGGATTTGCAAAAGTTTAGAAAAATTCGTTTAAATCTGTACCCCATGTGTTTGGAACCCAAATGACCTTATATGAAAAAGATAACCTTATAAATGGATAGATCTTTTCGCATAGGTAGAAAACAGTATATTATATACGAAATTCCGAGTTAAAATGAGCAAGTTATGGCCATTTTAAGTTGGAATTTCCTCTTATATGATTTTACCGCGATTTTAAGAAAAGTTTAGAATCTCAAAGAATAGAAATTTCATGAAAGACTTATCCTGGGTATTTCTTTTGTCTAGGTGACGAAAGATACGAGATTACCCTACCCGAGGATTACTACGACTAAGAAGATCGCGAAACGAACAAGTGAGTTATTCTTCTTAAATTCGTTACCTTGCTTGTGCTTGTAAAGTAGTAGCATTAGTATACTAAGAAAAAATAAAAATGGATATATATTTGGGGAATTCTGGATTATGAGTATATATATGATTCTATGTTTATGCGTGAAATGAGGATTAAGAATATCGCAACTTCAAATTGTTTGTTTAAATAATTTTTGTTTACTTACTTGTATGATTGCTTATTAATTGCTAAATTGATTGATCGCCCCTAATAAACCTTAATAAGGTTTGGCTTAAGAAAAATGAAACCCTCACGCATAGCATCCATCGAGTCACATCTCTTTCGGAAGGCCGCTACTCCTATGCGTAGAGTTAGATTAGCCGTGATCGTGTGGTGATACGAGCCATATTCCTTCCTGAAGAATCCAAATCATTCAGGGAAAGCGACTCTAGGTTCGGAGTGGAGCCAACCGAACGCTGTGGGTGAGGACCTGGGGACTAGCAGTAGAAGGTCGAGGACCTTCAACCCCGATTCCCTAACCTTTGATATGGAGGGGTAAATCTGTTCTATATATGATTTCCGGATAACTATATATATTTGCGTAATCATGTGATTGTTGCATTATTTGCATAGCATATGCGTGAAAATCTAAATGAACTTGTTTGAATATATGGTACCAATGAAAAGGAATATCTCACTAAGCTAGTTGTAGCTTATACCCATATAGATTTTGTTGAAATAGGTATACCCGTGGCTTAAATTGAGGATCATGACATTAAAGAAGTCATGGAAGGATGTTAAGCTTCCATGAAGGAAATAGAATCATAAGATGAAGTAATTCTTGTAAGGTTCTTTATATGTAATGACTTATATGATTAGTGATGTATATTTATTTGAAGACAATAGAGGGATATGCCCCTAAGAATTGTAATTTAATATGTTTATATTTTACGACAAGTATTCTCTTTGCCTTGTTACTTATTTATTATCAATATAAATTGCGCTACTCCGATGCGTTCCCTTGGTTGTGATGTACGTCTTGTACATGAAATGAAAGCTTTTGCGTGACTAAGGTAGTCATTCCTAGGCTTTAGTGTTGTGTACAGTGGATTGCCACGTTTAGGGTACCCCTCGGGGCGTGACAGTTTAAGTTGGTATCAGAACAACAAAGTTTTGGGAATTAGGAAAAAGGATATTAGAAGTTTAGAGTGATAGGACTTGATTTTATGTCTAAGAACCCTTATATCTAAAAATAGAACTCTACCCTAGAAAATATTAGAAGAAGGCAAGAAATACTTATACAAGAAATGGAGGATATTTAAGAAGATATGAAATGGAAGTATCGCATAAAAAGGATTTACCCTAGAATAATGACCCAAGATTAAGAAAGGTAGAAATGACTTATAGATAGAACTTAGCAGAACAATGTAGAGAAATCATGAAGGAGACTTAGAATTGAGATATAGAATGAATAAAGTAAACCTACCTTAGCAATTTCAATAAGCCTTGATGCATAGTAACCCTATTCAACTCCCAGCTAAGGCCAATTAGGAACAAGATAAGTGTCACGCCCCATAGGGTATCCTAAACGTAATAGCCCGCCACATACTATATAAGACTCACGAAATCCCTATCCGAGCCTTTCAGGAGTCTTGTATAGATGTAAAGCATCCCTTTACGATAATAGAATACTCAAGCAATGGAGTTAAGAAGTTTAATGCGGCATTCACTGGCCATAGACAATAAACCAAAACACATATATATACATTACAAAGGTCTAAGGGACATTCCCCCGCAAAATAATATCAAGTCCATTACAGTCATCCAGAGTCCTTTAGTTTCCATCGAAAGTCTAAACAAAATCGAAGTAAACTTCTAAGGGAAACTCCTATCTCCAATACCTGAGTTGTGGCTTGCCTCGGCCTAAGCCAAATGAACTCGTGCTGCAACAAGTAAAAACTATGGGGGCATAAGCTAACTAGCTTAGTGAGTATAAACTTCCATATCACAATTAAGACAAATCATTCAAACAAGTGATTATTCAAGCAAATGATATGCATCAGACAAATGAGTTCAACAAACATATGACCAGCCGAAAATCATATGTAGATGGACTTGTGCCCTCCATCTCGGGTTAGCAGATTAACGAATCCTGCGGTACGACGCCGTTTAAGCTCACGGTCAACTGAATAATAATTCATTTTATGGATCACGATTAACCAACAATTCGTTTTATGGATCACGATTAACCAACATATTCGTTTTATGGATCACGATTAACCAACATATTCGTTTTATGGGTCACGAAAAACCAACAAATGCTAATGCTCCATCCCATTGTGATATGCATGAGTTCAATTATAATTAAGGTCAAATATGGATTATTCCAATTCTTTAGGTGTCCAACAATTATCCGCAGACAATCAATATAAATTCTAACTAAACAAGCAGCAGCTTAACACCTAGTTTCGATATTCCTTAAGTTCAACTTCACATATCAATAGCAGACAAATATATAATTCCCATATACTCCATCATGCATATCAAGTTTATCTTTGCCTAAACAACTAATGCCACTATCAATACAATCACAAGCAATAATTGAGAGCGGTAGTAGTACTCACTCGGCCATGGTTCGCCAATCTTTAGTAATAGTAGTCGTCGGGTGGTAATGTATCGTCTTGCTCGGGATCACCTACCAATTAAGAATAACCTAATAAGAATCTCATCACTAAACTAATTCAAGCTATGCATCTAAACTACACAAAATCGGAATTTTCGCTATTTGCGGAAGCTCCGACTTAAAACAGCCATAACTTGGTCATTTTAACTCAGAATTTCGCAAATTTTATATCGATCTCTATCTACTTCAAAAGATTTATATATTTAGTATTATTTTCAAGTTTTGAAAACATTAAGGTCACGGAACAGTGGATCAGATCTGTTCTGTAACTTTTCCAATTTCAAAAAATTGTTTCGCATTTGATAAAAATGTTCCTAGTTGATGATTCATGTATAGATGGTATATGAATGAATTCCTAATATGAATATCATGTAATGAGCTCAATATATGCATGGTTTTGATGATCTTTGATTATGAACTCTTATAAACTTCTAATTGTTAAGAATTCCATGATGATCACTTATACAAAGCTATTCTTTCCAACTTTACATTTCCTAGGGTTTTTATGATTTTATTCTTGGAATTTACTTGTTTTTTAAATAAAAATGAGTTCTCAATGTCTATACTAATTATAACCTTCATTTATGCATAGAAATTCACATTTTTCATTTGGCAAATATGTTTTTGAACAAGCCTTTCACAAAAATCCAAATTTTGAAAATTTCCTTTTCTTGCATTTTCTTTATGAGAAAACTTGTTTAATGCATCCAAATTGAAGCTTCATTATATCTATTGTCTAAGGACTCCATTTGACTCATAAAACATGCCATCTAAGCTTGGATACTAAGTGTTTATGTAGGCATCATCCTAAAATACGAATTTGACTATTAATTACTATGTCAATATTTTTCATTCTAACTCCACTACTTGTTTTACATTTTTCTCATGCCTAAACTCATCTAAACTTATGAAAATCATTCCTGAAGGACATCTATTACATATACCTTCCATTTTCTATGAAAAATATGAGTTTTGAAGTGGTTTTGGTGGTCTTTAAAGTAGGGTTCCAAAATCATCCGAATTTTCAACTAGCATTTCTAACAAAATATTTTCTTTTTCAAGTTTCTTGTCTTCTATACATGAGATCTACAACTTAACATATCTATACATAGGCAAGGCTACATTTTTATGATCATCAACGCATGAAAATCAAAATAATCATATGAACATAAATGTAGATGAAGATGTGAATGTCTAAACACTAGATCTACCAAATCATGCATGATTCATGAGTTTCATGGCATTAACATAAATATCTATGCAAGATTCCTACTTTACATGCATGAACATCACATTATCTCATCAAAAACTCCTCTAAACTCTAGATCCACTTCTTGTGATGGCTTGATATTCTTGTACAAGTGTTTTCATGTCCCTAGCATATGCTCATTGGGATTAAATGTGAAAAATACACATGAATAGCTTTGCCATTACAAGATGAGATAGGAATAAGGTTTAGAATCATCACCTAAAGAAGGTTTGAAGATGAAATGAAGAGGAGTTGAGTTGTGTGTGTGTGAGTGTGGGAGGAGGAAGGGGTCACGACACTAAGGGTAGGAGAAAGAGAGGGTTTTCCACTTTGAAAAATTTTTAGAAGAGTGAAAATGAAGATAGAGAGAGAAAAAAAAAAGCTTATATATGAATAGATTAGGGTTTTTAATTGATTAAAAATAGCAAAAATAAAACAAATGAGAGGGAGAAAGGGGGAGAGGGCGCCGGTCAAGAGGGATGATTTGAATTTTGACAAATTTTGTATTTTATGTAATTAAAATGTAATAAATGTAATAATTAATTAGGAAACAAAATTCTTGGAAAAGAAAATTGTAATGAGTAGTTGTAAGGATGTAAGAATAGGGTATGGGTAGTGTGTAGTGTAAGTTGTACGTGTGAATAGTAGACAAGACATCTACTTTACCAGTTGTAACGAAAACACGAGAAAAGGCTATAACTATAATTTTTGTAGCTCGGAAAATTATAAAATTGATATTTTTGGAATCCTTATAAAATTACGGTTCTAATGAATATTCCGGAATATTTTTCTGAGTTCGTGGTCCCGGGGCATGCTTTTCCGTAATTGAGCTCGGGAAGGCCCGAAATTGAAAAATTCCCGAATTTAAAACTTTCAAAGGTTTAAAATATACTTTGGAAAAATAATTCATATTCATTTACTTTGTAAAACTTTTTTTATTATGAAACCAAAGGAAAGCCGGATTTAGGGTTTCTAAGCTTCTCCACTAGACTTAAACTAGATTGTGTTAGGGTTTCGCTTTTCAACTCCCAGGGTTTTGTTAACTACTGAGAATGCTGGGGTTTACAATAAGTGTAATGCCTCTTTTATAGGTAAGGCCCCTAGGTAAATAATATTAAGTACTTGCGTTAACCTTTAATCAGACGAACAAAAATCTGTAACGCTTCTCTTTTCCTTAAAACAAACGACATATGCGTAAAACTCGAATTGAAGAAAATATCTAATACGACCGTTTCGTTTGGTTCAAGGAAGCTACCCGAGGAAATTATGCCATGATCAAGCTTCCCTCTTGAAGAACAACAAGAACAAGGAGCAACCCCACCACAAGATCTAACTCAAGAACTCTTGACCACCATGAGATGTCTAAAAGAGACGATAAGAGCATACATACAACAAGTACCCACAACCTCTGCACCCGCTCCAGTTATAAAACCCTAACTCGGAGCAACACCAATAGTGCAAGTGCCTTCCTTCATGGCCAATCCAGAACATAAGGCTAAGAAGCATAAACAACTCCAACCTCTTAAAGGACCCATAACTCCTAAGTTCAAATGTTGGAAGTGTAAAGAAGGACATTTTCCCAAAAGTTTCCCACGACTGCAGCACAAGTGTTACTTTTGTGGAATCAAAGATCACACAATCCTTAATTATCCTAAGAAGAATGGCATTATCTATTCTGGTTATGCAAAGGGAAGACACAGTGCCAACATTTACCCAACAATATAAGAAAATGCTACGTATGTAGCCGCCTCATCTACAGGACCACGGATTACCCTAGAGAAGTTAAAGAAACGTGCTACATGTGCAAGGTGTGGTATCTCTATGTACGTGAAGTTCTAAAGTCGCAAGGTCTATGGGACGACCCCACCAAAGGAAATGACTCATCCAAGAAAGAATATGGAACTTCGCCTAGGGATCCTACCACAAAGGAAAAGAAAAAGCTCCTGATGATGAAGATGAGGGATCAATAGGCTCAAGTAATCAAGGAAAAGTTCCTACCTTGTAAAGAGCAATCCGAAGCAGACGGAAGCTAAACCTCTCGTAAAAGCCATAATATATTGATAGGAGTAAAGCTTTTGTTAAAAGATTAACGATGATGTATATGTTGTCTATGTAATGATTTGAAATTTTAACCATGTTTTGCATCCTTTCTTTGAACTTTTGTAAAGGAAGTATTTAAGTCTTTCTTCTGTTTCCATGTATTTGTTTTAATAATATGAATTTCCTTTTTCATTATTATGATTTCAATCAATTTTCAGTATTTCTTCTATATATATATTTGCTTATTTCCGTACTCGATTGCTATTAGCATGTTTCTTGATTGTTTTTCTGAAAAACGTCTAAGACTTAATAAAGTTCAAGAATCTCACACTAGCTTAATAAAACTATAGAACAAATAGGCGACGCATTCATGCACAACACAACCCAGAAATACCCCCTAAAGAACCTGAGAACCCGGAAGAACCTCGACAATCAAATCAACCAAGAATGGACCAAGCTAACATTGAAAACTTGCCAACCTCATAAGGAACTTCGCACAACAGGCTCATGCTATGCCTACACCAGTACCTGCACAAGAAGCGGCACCCGAAGTTCCAACGCTACCGATTGAAATAGCACCAGCTGAGCCGCTATTACCAAAACCTTATCAAAGTATGTTGCCAGAGTTCATCAAGTACAATCGATATTTTTATGGAGCTTTTGGAAAACCGGATGAAACCAAGGATTGGTTAGCACAAATAGAGCGATCCTTCAATGCTTTTGAAGTCCCACAATACCTTCAGCTTACATAAGATACTTTTATGCTGAGATTCAATGCTAGGATATGGTGGGAATCCAAAAGTAGGGAGCTGCTACTGCCAATCACATGGGAGATATTTAGGCATGAATTCTTGGAGAACTTTTTTCCTAGAAGCTTGAGAATCCAATATAGTGCAAATTTCTTAAGTATCTCTCAAGGAGGCCAAAGTCTTGAACAATACGAAACAGAGTTTAGTAAGCTGTTACAATATGCCCCTGAATCAAATAAGAATAGTGAGGAACTCAAGAGGCAAGTGTTCTTAGGAGGATTGGATGAAGACCTTCGTATCAAGTTGATAGAGTTTGACATCAAAGATTTTCGAAAATTAATGGAAAGAGCACGGATTGTGGATGGTGCTAAGAAAAGGAGAAGGACGGAAGGGAATGTCATGATAATTGAGGAAGAATCTATAAGTGAACCTAGTTTAAGCCTCAAAGTCAATGAGCTCGAAACTTCAGTCAACCCAAAAAGAAAGAGGGACAAAAAGAAACAGGATATCCAATGTTGGAAATGCAAAAGAGGACATCAACCAAGACAGTGTCCTAAGCTACAACACAAGTGTTACTACTGCAGAAGTCGAATCACAAAGTCCTGAGATGTCCAAAGAAAACCTCTGCCACTTGCCTGATCTACAAGGAGCCAGGACATGTTGCCAAGAAGTGCCCTAAGAATAAAAATACGGATAACACAAAAAAGGGAAATAACAGCAAAGAAGGGAGATACTCGGCAATACCCCTACAAGGAGTACGTGTGTACAACCTACAAGGACAATGGGTTTGCGAGGAAGCCAACCACAAAGAGATAGAATTCGCTACATTAGAAGAGGACGATAGTCACGGATACGATTCGATATCAGGTTACCGACATACCCTTAGATAATAAATTTCTTGTTATACCGTTAGGACCAAAGGAACAGTTCGCCAGTAATAACCATAGATTATGTAATCATCACCTTCCTAATACAGAATGAATAAATATAAGATCGTCAAAGATTTAGCACATATCAAAAGAAGAAAGCAAATCAATTGCCATCTACCTTGAATACACCGAAAACAAAGTACATCAAAAGCTGAACTATTACTACCTAAAGGCTAGAACCAGTGATGATATAATCCCAACAGACAAATTCCAAATTTTCCATCTTGATCTCAACCTTATCAAGATAATCACGTAATTAAACAACGATATCCTTAAGAATGGAATGAGTATGAACATCGCGTATTTTATACATGCATGTCATATATATACTCACGTAAGAATGGGAAAGCGAATTCACAACCTTCCTTGTTAAGTGAATGTACTAGTGTCGTGTCAATTGAGTCGTCATCAGTTCAAAATTGAGTCAAGTCAAAGTCGTCAATCATCTGTCGTGTTGGTCGAGTTTGAAATTCTTCAAAAAGGTCAAGTAAAGTGAAGGTTGAAAGTCGCTAAAACCAAATCTTATTGATTTCATATATATGCTATATTGCATAGAATATTAAACACACATAATTAACGAAATTCCCAATATCACCGACTAAAGATAAACGAGGAATAAAAATTACGAAAGAAGAGATACTAAAACAACGATAAACTTTCAAACCCCTTTTGTGGAAGTAAAGAAGGTATCAGATATATGAAGACTAAGGAAATGACATAATGAAATCATAATACCGTTCTAACAAATAAAAGTGAGACGAGATCCTAACTATCAAGAATATTGATGAAATACGACATAAATCTCTTATCAAGTTCTACAAATTTACCTACGTATAACAAGTTTTGAGGACAAAACTTTCTTTAAGGTAGGTAGGTTGTAAACCCTCGAAAATTTTCATAATTCATAGAAAATAATCCTAGAAGTCTAATATTAAAATTTAAATCCCAAAAACCAACTCAAGTTAAAACCAAATTCTAAATCAGTTCAAACACAAAAAAATTCTTGGTCTTGAGAAAACAAAAACCTTGAAACAAAATATAAAGTCCAACTATCGATTGAATCAACATCCGTACATCAATCAAATCACTTATCCGATTCCTAAAACGCAAACCAAAACAATATATTCAAATACACGCCCAAACAACGAAATGATAAGATCTTAAATCCTTCAGTAAATTTTAGAATCAGAAATTTCAAATTTCACCAAAAGTCAAACTAAGTCAACTCATAACCCTAAACTCTGTTAAACGACCTCGAGAACTGAAAACTATTAAATAATCACAAATAAAATAAGATAAACCATAGATATCCAGCTAAAAATATAAAACGGTCAAAACTCGAAAATTATATGATCTTATGAATAACTCAATAAAACTAGAAATGTCACGCCCCAAAGAGTACCCAAACGTGACAGTCCACCATACTCGATATTTAAACTTAAGTATGACAACCTTAGTCATCCCTTAAGTTTACATATCGGGTGTAAGGTGTACTTGCACAACTTTTAGGATCATACTTTGAATTGAATAATCTAAAGAAGGCATACATCAGCATTAAGAATAGAAATCACAACGAGATAAATAAATTAATTCTTTACAAAAGTCAAGGGGGCATACCCCCATCAAAATAATAATAATGGAAGTCCATCCGTTCTAAATTCACATTTACAAATACTAGGGTTTATATCAAAGAGATTTGCCTAGAAGCCTACGCCTCTAGCTAGGTCCCGACTTCTTCAAAAGCTTCTTCATCCAAAAGATAACCCTGTGAAATGTGTTCTCTCGGAACAACCAAAAATAGGAACACCACAACAAAACTATCGGGGTGTAAGCTATAGGCTTAGTGAGATTCAATTCCAAATATTCAATACTCACAATAGTATATATGAGGCAAGTCATTAGCAATCATATGAATGCACAAGCATATGAGCATACAATACATAAGACCATCCGGAAATCTTATGTTGAATGGATTTATGCCCTCCATTCGGGGTTAGTGTTTCAGGCCCATACAACCATCATTTAAATACTTCTCACTTCTTATTATGGTTGATATAGGTGCCCATCCACCACTTTTTTAAATTTTTACTGTGGTTGATACAGGTGCATACCCACGCACATTTTATTTCGGGCCCATCCGCCAACAACCGAGTTTACCGGCCCCTCATTGCCCGAATTAATATGCCTTCTTCCCACAAAGGTATAATAACTCATGCAATGTGACTCACTACGTCATATGCATGTAGAGTTTATTCATATAGTCGAGGCATATTAATTAGGCAGATTAAGTGCGATCATAGAGAATTTCAGACAATCCAAGTCTATTCTAGCTCATACAATGATTTATCAACAAGTCTCCTCTCGATATACTTATCATTCATTCAACCAAGATTGTATCGCAATCATCGAAATTTTATCTTTTCCTAATTCTAATGCCACTACGATTACAAGCACATACATGAGCACAACTATTTAAGAAATGAACTCACTCAGCCATGGAGAGAAATCCACTAGTCGTAGTAGTCCTCGGGGAGTGGAAATCCGTCCTCCAAATCACCTAAGTACAAGGTGTAAACCCCGGAAATTCTCAGTAGCTAGGAAACCCCGGGAATTGGAAGCGAAACCTTAATCCGATCAGACTGAGTTAGTAAGTAAAGCCTAGGAACCCTAAATCTGGCTTTCCTTCGGTTTCATAGTAAAATAAATATTATGAAGTAAATGAATTTGAATTGTTGTTCCAAAGTACATCTCAAACCTTTGAAAGTTTTAAATTCGGGAATTTTTCAATTCCGGGCCTTCCCGAGCCCAATTACGGAAAAGCGTGCCCCGGGCCACGGATTCAGAAAAATATTCCGGAATATTCATTAGAACCGTAATTTTATAAGGATTCCAAAAATATCAATTTCATAATTTTCCGAGCTATAAAATTACAGTTATAGCTTTTCCCGTGTTTTCGGAACAACCGGTAAAGTAGATGTCTTGTCTACTATTCACAAGTACAACCTACACTACACACTACCCATACCCTATTCTTACATCCTTACAACTACTCATTTCAATTTTCTTTTCCAAGAAAATTTGTCTCTTAAATAATTAATACATTTATTACAATTTCAATTACTAAATTACAAAAAAATCAAATTTTAAACACACACACACACCCATGAGTAATGGCCGGAGCCCCCCGCCCCCCCCCCCCCCCCCCCCCCCCCCCCCCCCCCCTAATTTCCCTCTTCCATTAATTATTTTACTCCATTTTATACAACTAAACCCTAATACATTTGATATATATACTTATTTCTCTCTCTCTCTTCATTTCTCTCTTTTCAAAATTGGAAAAAAGGATCAAACCCTCTCTTCTCTCCCCTCATTGCCGAGCACTCCCCTTCCCCATTCCCTCTCATTTTCCACTTTGTTTCTTCTCCATTCCACTTCAAGACTCCATTGGTATGTGCATGTGAGCCTTGGTTCTTCCTATTCTTGTCATGGCAAGACCATATCTTGTGTATTTCCTCATTAAAACCCCATGATGCTCATGCTAGGGACATGGAAATGCATGAACAAGAATGTCAAGCCATCACAAGACATGGATCTAGTGTTTAGATGTGTTTTGTTAAGATTTCAAAATGTTCATGCATGTAAAGTAGTGATCTTGTATTTATATTGTTGTTCATGCCATGAGATCCATGTTATATACATCATATGTAGTAGATCTAAGGTTTAGACATTCACCACTTTATGTACATGCATGATCATAAGTTCATTTTTGTTTATGTGCTTTGTTGATCATATAAATGAGTCTTGTTCATGTATAGAGATGTTAGATAGTATATCTCCACATATAGATGGCAAGAACATTGAAAAAGGAAGGACTTTGTTAGATATGGAAAGTTGAAAATTCGGATGAAATGGAAACCCTACCCTAAAGACCTCCAAAATCAATTTTAAACTTATATTTCATAAGAAAAATGAAGGGTATGTGTAATAGACATGTTGAAGGAATTATTTTCATGAGTTTAGATGAGTTAGGCATAATAAAAATAAGAAAAACAAGAGGTGAAGTTAGAATGAAAAGTGTTGACTTTAATTGTGTAGTCAAATTCGTAACTTTGTGTAATGCCTAAATAAACACTTAGTATTTAAGTCTAAAATGAATGTTTTATAAGCTAAATGAAGTCCTTAGATATGTATACATTGAAGCCCCAATTTTTAATGCATTAGACTAGATTTCCCTTAAGAAAAATGTAAGAAAAGAAAATTTGGAAAAATTCGGATTTTTACAAATAGCTTAATTGAAAACATGTTTGCCAAATGAAAAATGTGAATTTTTGTGCATGAATGGAGGCCATGACTATTATAGACTTTGAGAACCTATTTTTAGTTAAATAATAAGTAGATTACAAGATTAAAAACCAAAGAAACCCTAAGGAGTATAATGTGGGAAAATAACTTCTTAGAATTAGTTTATGAAACTTTCCCCAACACTTAGGAGTTCCTAAAAGTTTATTACTACAAAAATCATCATGACCATGCACAATTGAGTCATTACATGGCATACACATTAGTAATTCATTCCCATATCATTCATGCATGAATCATCATCTAGGAATACTTTTTATCAAAGGCAAAGCAAATTTTCGAGATTGGGTCAATTGCGGGACAGAACTGATCCCACTGTTCCGTGACCCTATTATTTTCAAAACTTGGATTTAATACTTGAATTAGATAGATCTTTCGAAGTAGATGAAGATCGATATAAAGTTTGCGAAATTCCGAGTTAAAATGACCAAGTTATGGCCGTTTTAAGTCGGAACTTCCAAAATAGCGAGAAATCCGAATTCAACTAGTCTAGATGTATAGTTTGATTTAATTACATAGTGAGAATCTCATAGGGATTATTCTTGTTTGGTAGGTGATTCCGAGCAGGACGACACTCTACCTCCCGATTATTATTATTAAGAAGTTTGGTGTCCCATGGCCGAGTGAGTTTACTTCCACTCTCAATTAATGCTTGTGAATGTAATGTAGTGGCACTAGTGATGTAGGCAAAGATAAAAGGAATGTACAAGCATGATGGGGTATGTGGGAATTATTTATGTTGTTGATGTTGATATGTGAAATGGAGCTTAAGGTATATCGAAACCGGGTGTTAAGATATTGACTGTTTTACTAGAATCTTATGATGAATGTCTGCGAATACTTGTTGGTCACTTAAAAGAATTGAATTAATACTATTCGACTCCGACTATAAATTGAGTTCATTCATGTCACAATGGGGTGGAGCATTTGCATTGGTTGGTTTTTCGTGACCCATAAAACGAATGTGAGGTTAATCGTGATCCATAAAACGAATGTGAGGTTAATCGTGATCCATAAAACGAGCTTTTAATCAGTTGACCGTGAGCTTAAACGGCGTCGTACCGCAGGATTCGTTAATCTGCTAACCCGGGATGGAGGGCGCAAGTCCATCCACATATGATTTCCGGTTGGTCATATGTTTGTTGATCACATTTGTATGGTGCATACACTTGCTTGAATAATCACTTGCTTGAACGATTGTATTTAATTGTGTTATGGAAGTATTACTCACTAAGCTAGTTAGCTTACGCCCCTATAGTTTCTATCTTTTGCAGCATGAGTTTATATGGCTTAGGCCAAGACAAGCCACAGCGCAGGTACCGGAGATAGGAGTTTCCTATAGAAGTTTGATTCATCTCTTTTTGTATAGACTTCCATTGGAAACTAAGGACTCTGGATGACTGTAATAGACTGTTATTCTTTTGCGGGGGAATGCCCCTTAGATTTTGTAAACTTAAGCATTATGCGTTTTGATTTATTATCTATGGCTAATGCATGCCTCATTAAACTGTTTAACTCCATTTGTTGAAGTATTCTATTGTCGTAAAGGAACGCTTTACATCTACTTAAGACTTCCGAAGGCCCCGGGTAGGGAACTCGAGAGTCTTACTTAGTATGTGGCGGGCTGTTACGTTTAGGATACCCTGCGGGGTGACACAAGGAATACCCGAAATGAGTATTTCTTATAAGGTTCTAATAATTAACAATTCTAGCTACTAAGTTCGTCAATTTCCGCATAAGATAAGTCCTAACTTTAAATGACCATATCTAACTCATTTAACTCGGAATTAAGCATATAATATATTCGATTTCATCTACTTCAAAAGATCTATCTATTCCTAATTTTATTTTCAATTTTTGAAAAATATTTAGACCACGAAAAAAAGGAATCAGTTCTGGTGGTTCGAAACTCATTTTCCAAAAAATAGTTTTGTGGATGTTTGTGATGTCTCTAGCATATAGTTTTAGCTACACATGCAATATTGATGATTTCCTATCATGAATGATATGATATGAACTTGATGCATGCATGCCTTTGACATTATTACAAAGAGGAAAATTAGAAACTTCTTATTTATGAAGATCCATGGCTACACTTTCATGAAAACTAGATTCCTAACTTTGACTATCTCATTTGTTTTGAAGTTATTTCCTTAAGAAATTCAATTTATCCTTATCTAAATTGAGTCTTAATTATACCTATTACCCAAGCCTTCATTTCTACACAAAAACTTACCTTTTACACCTAGCAAAGATGTTTTCAAATAGGATTCATCAAAAAATCCGAATTTCTTGAAATTAAATTTTTGAATGATTCTATTGGGAAAACTTGTTTAATGCATCAAAAATTAAGGCTTTGAGATACCTATTACTTGAGGACTCCATTTGATACATAAAACTTCTATTTTGGACTTAGATGATAGGTGTTCTTATGACCTATATTCAAATTACGAATTTATATGTTGAATACTAACTCAAAATTTTCCATCTAGATTCCACTTCTTGTTTGATACATTAATCTCGTCAAAACTCATTTCAACTTATAAAAATTACTACCTAATGATACATATTACCTATATCCTTCATTTTTCACAAAACATGAGTTTTAAAGTTGATAAAAGGGTTTTTAAAATAGGGTTTTAAAATCATACGAATTTGACTTTGAGTACTACAAACAAAAACTTTTTCCTTTCAAGTTCATTGCTTCATTTACTTAAGGATCTACCAACTACCACATCTATACACCTAAAACAAAGCCTTCATGAGTATGAATGCATGAAAATATAAATCATCCATAAGATCATAAATGTCAAGCATGGTATAACAATCTAAAAGCTAGATCTACTGCTTATGATGTATGAAATGAAGTTTTAAAGCATGAACATGAAATTTTTTTGCTAGATCTCTACTTTACTCCACTCCTACATGCATGAACATGAAATATCCTCAACAAATACTTGATCAAACACAAGATCTACTCTTGTGATGGCTTATTATTCATGCAGTAGCATTTTCTTTGTCCCTAGCAAGAGCTCATGGAGACTTTGAGTGAAAATACTCATGAATAATCTTGCCATTACAAGATTAAATGGTAGTAAGGCTTAAGAATCATCACCGAAGGCTTGAAATAGATGAGAAATGGAGAAGAAAAATGAAGTTTGTGTGAGTGTGTGTGTGGGGAGTGGAGTCACGGCAAAGAGAGAAGAAAAGAGAGGATTTGTGAGCTTTGAACAATTGAAAATGAAAAATGAAAAAGAGAGAAAATTAAAAGACTATTTATATTAAGTGGAATTAGGGTTTGTGTGTGTTAAAAAAAAATAAAACAAAACATTTTGGAGCCAAATTGGGAGGGTAGTGTGACGGCCATGTAGGGAGGGAGAGAGAGATATATTTGATTTTATATGAAATTGAAATTTGTGTAATAAATTATATTAAATGTAATAATTTGTTAAGAGACAAAAATTCTTGGAAAAGAAAATATAATTGAGTGTTTGTAAGGTTGTAAGACTAGGGTATGGGTGTGTGTGTAATAGGTTGTAATTGTGAATAGTAATAAATAGTAGATAAGACATCTACTTTATAGGTAGTAAGAAAAATACGGGAAAAAGGCTATAACTGTAATTTTTATAACCCGAAAAATTATAAAACATATATTTTTGAAATCCTTATAAAATTTCGGTTCTAACGAGTATTCCGAAATATTTTTCTGAGTTTCTAGTTCCGGGGCTCGTTTTCCGTAATGGAGCTCGGGAAAGCCCAGAATAGAAAATTCTTCAAAATCAAAATTTTGCATGGTTTGAAATATACTATAAAAAAATAATCCACATTAATTTATCTTATAGAGATTCTTCTATATAGAAATCGAAGAAAAACCGGAATTAGGGTTCTTAGGTTGCTTGTACTAATCCTATTTAGAGTTTTGATTTCTGATTTATGAAGTTTACTCGGTTACTAAGAAAATAGGGGTTTACAACCTACCCACCTTAAACAAAGTTTTGTCCTCAAAACTTGAACGGCTTACCTGATTCTTTAAATAGGTTTGGATACTTCTGCCGCATCTCATTTTCTGCTTCCTAAGTTACTTTCTCGTGTGCATGATTCCTCCAAAGGACCTTTACATACTTAACTTCCTTATTCCTTAATTTTTATACCTTTTTATCCAAGATCTGTATCGGGTGCTCCTCATAAGTGAGGTTTTCCTTTGGTAACATTGGTTCCAATTCTATGACCTGATCCGAGTCGACTACATGCGTGCGAAGAGCAGAGACATGAAAAACATTGTGCACTCCCGAAAGATTTAGTGGCAATGAAAGGCGATATGCTAACTCTCCCACCCGTTTCGACACTTCAAATGGACCAATATACCGGTGGCTCAACTTTCCTTGTGAGCGAACTCGGTGAATATCTTGATAGGGTTTATCTTTAAATATACATGATCTCACTTGAAACTCGAGAACCCTTCTTTTTAAATCTGCCCAACTCTTTTGTCTATCTTGGGTTCATCTGTTGTTGGATTATCGAACCTTGTTGGCAGCATCGTGTACAAGATCGGGTCCAGAACCATCTTCTCTACATCATCCCAAAAAACGGGATCTACACTTCCATCCATATAAGTCTCATAAGGCGGCATCTTGATGGTCGAGTGATAGCTATTGTTGTAAGCGAACTAACCAAAGGTAAGTGCGCTTCCCAACTTCCCTTGAACTCCTCACACATGCCAAAGCATATCTTCCAAAGTCTGAATGTTCTTTCGGATTTTCCATCAGTCGGATGATAAGCTGTGCTAAATTGCAACTTCATTCCCATACACCTCTGCAAGCTTACCCAGACCTTGGACACAAACCTTGGGTCTCGATCTGATACAATCCCAGTTGGTACTCCGTGTAAGCGAACAATTTCCTTCATGTAAAGTCTCGCCAATTTATCCATGGAGTAAGTCATACTTATTGGCAAGAAATGAGTAGACTTAGTTAATCGGTCCACCATAACCATAAGCATCATGACTTGACGGTGTCTTGGTATAGGCAAAGGTTTTACAATCCATCAGCCTTGATGTTCTACTTCACTTGTTGGCATGTTGGGCACTTGATCACAAAATCTGCCACATCACATTTCATTCCATTCCACCAATAAATGTCCTTTAAGGTTTGGTACATTTTGTTTCCTCCCGGGTGTATGTATATCCAGAATTGTGTGCTTCACTCATAATTTCTTTCCTCATTTCTTCATCATTGGCACACACAATCGTCCTTTCATCCTTATCACGTCGTCTTCATCTACGGTAAATCAGTATATCTCCCCTCCTGAACTTCCTTCTTTATCCTTTGAATCACATCATCATAACGTTGAGCCTCTTTAATCCTTTCCACTAAAGTTGGTTCCAACACCAAATTTGCTATTTCCATTTCTCCGTTTTGCCCAACAAATTCGATGCTTAACTTCTCGAATTCCTTTATCAATTTTTCCCGGTCTATCAAAAGAGTTGCAACTTCACCATGATTCTTACGACTTAAGGATCAGCAACCGTGTTTACCTTCCCCGAGCAGTAATTAATTCCCAAATCATAATCTTTGATTAACTCCAACCATCTTCGTTGCCTCATATTCAGCTCTTTTTGAGTGAACAAATACTTAAGACTTTTATGATCGATGTAGATCTCACACCTTTGTCCATAAAGGTAATGTCTCCATATTTTCAAGGCAAAGACAACTGCGGCCAAATCCAAGTCATGCGTGGGATAATTTTGCTCATGTGGCCTTAACTGCCTTGATGCATATGCAATCACCTTCCCTTCTTGCATGAGAACGCATCCGAGACCATTTCTCGAAGCATCACTGTGTACCATGTAGGGTTTCTTGGGGTTTGGCAAAACCAAGATCGGAGCAGAAACAAGTCTTTGTTTTAATTCTTGAAAGCTTTGATCCCGCTTTTCTGTCCAAACAAACTTTTCATTCTTTTGCATCAACTAAGTTAACGACTTGGCTATCTTGGAAAAGTCCTAGACAAATTTCTGGTAATATCTCGCTAAACCCAAAAAGCTTCTTACTTCAGTCACGGTCTTAGGTGGCTTCCATTTCACCACCGACTTAATCTTTTCAGAGTCTATAGATATGCCCTCACCAGACATAACATGTCCCAAAAATGAGATCCTATCTAACCAAAAGTCACACTTGGAAAACTTGGCATACAATTTATGTTCCCTTAAGGTTTGTAATGCCATACGAAGATGCTCTTCGTGTTGCTCCCTCGTCTTCAAGTAAATCAAAATATCATCAATAAACACAATCACACACTTATCCAACAAAGACTTACATACCCGATTCATTAAGTCCATAAAAGCAGCAGGAGCATTTGTTAATCCGAAAGACATCTCTAAGAACTCATAATGTCCACAACGAGTCCGAAAAGCAGTTTTTGGTACATCTTCGGGTCTGACTCTTAACTGGTGATACCCTAATCGTAGGTCAATTCATGAAAATACACTTGCTCCTTGTAACTAATCAAAAAGATCATCAATCCTTAGAAGTGGATACTTATTCTTGATGGTAACTTTATTCAATTCCCGATAATCAGCACATAACCTCATTGACCCATCCTTTTTCTTAACAAATAGCACAGGTGCACCCCATGGTGACACACTTGGTCTTATAAATCCTTGGTCCAAGAGTTCTTGTAATTTCCTTTGTAATTCCTTCAACTCAACAAGGGCCATATGGTAAGGCTCTTTGGATTCGGCTCGGTATTCGGCACCAAGTCAATCTCAAAATCAATTTCTCTCTTAGGAGGCAAACCTGGTAGCTCATCCGGAAAGACATCGAAAAATTCCTTGACAACTGTTATATCCTTGATCTTAGATAATCCTTCCTCTTTTTCCGTTGCATTAAGGAAACTTTCACTTTCAATCTCAACCTCTCCATTTACGATCAATTCAAATGAGCCTAGGTCTGTTCCTTTTGAAGATACGGTCTCACCCGTGAACTCAACATCCAATCCAATTACATCCTTAAAATTCACTTCCTTCTTTTGATAGTCCACAATGGCTTTAGCAATGGCTAGCCAACTCATTTCCAAAATCACCTCATATCTACTCATCTCCAACACTATTAAATCACACCTCGTACCATGCCCATGAATCTCCATTGGACAATCCTTAAACATCTCATTTGTTATCATAATGCTTCTAGTAGAGGTTTTAACACTCAAGCTAGAGGCAACAGTGACTATTGGTAAACCAACTTGTCTACCTAATCTGGTGGTGATAAACGAGTGTGTGGCTCCCGTGTCAAACAAGGCATAAGCAGTCGTTTTAGCTAGCCATATGTGTCCTGCGTCGAACACTTACTAATCACTAACTTCATACCATTCTAGCTTACTTTCCCTAACTTTCTTAATTTAACTGAGCTTGTTTTTCTTTCATTAAACTTGAATCTTAAAAACTTAAAAATAGCAGATAAACAAGAGCAAAAAGTAGGAGATGTACCTATAACAAGGCTGAAGTTCGGACCACTATCTTCCTCGAGAGCAGCCAATCCACAATCTTCATCTCCCATCTCCTCACATACCTATCGTCCTTCGAGGTTATATATCCTCATCCCATGCATCGCTGATGCAGAGCGGCTACCATTATTTCCACCGATCCCATTTTTGGGTCTTGCCACTGCCGATCCTCTAAAAGATCTAGCTGGGGCATGCTTCCTTTGTGGGCACTCATTGGCAAAGTGACCCTTTTGCTTGCAAACAAAACATATAGTGGTAGCCTTCCTTAGGCAATCAGTAATCTTGTGAGATGGTTCGCCATAGAAATAACACTTATCCCTCAACTGTGGGCATCTCTTGGGGTAGTGCTCCCCCTTACATTTCTAGCAACTAACACCTTTAGGGGTAGGTTGTCCCCCACTAGTGTTACTTTTAAAGCCAAAAGATGGCTTGAACTTTCTTTGAGAGAATTCTGATCCCCCATAAAACTTCCTTCCAAATACCGAAGGTGTCCTTTCTGCACTCTTGCCCTTTCTCTTCTTAGCCCCTTCCACTATTCGAGCTCTTTCTACTAGTTCTCTGAATGATCTAATATCGAATTCCTCCAGCCTCATCCTCAACTCCTCATCCAAACCATTCAAGAAAACTTGTCTTTTTAGTATCTCACTATACTTGTAAGAATCCGGAGCATACCTGCAGCAACCTACTAAATTCAGTTTCATATTGCTCCACCGTTCAGCCTTTCTGAGCAATGTGCAAGAAATCCGCACTAAACTGCACCCAGAGACTACCAGGGAAGTAGTTTTCCAAAAACTCATGGCGGAACCTTTCCCAAAATTGGTGGCATGAGTTCCCTTTGCTTAGAGTCCCACCAAACTCGTGCGTTGAGCCGGAGCATGTAAGTGCCGCTGTAATGGTTGTGCTATGGGTATGGTGATGGCTTATAAGCATGTAAAAAGGGTTGGGCGTGTTTGCATGTGGGGCCCCATGATAAACCCATGTGGGACAAGCTTCATCCTGGGGTCTGAGAGGTGCCACTGAGATGGTTCACCTGGCGAAGGATCATGGGGCCCCAACATGCAAACACGCCCAACCCTTTTTACTGCTTATAAGCCATCACCATACACCCATAGCACAACCATTACACACTAGATGTAATGGTTGTGCTATGGGTGTATGGTGATGGCTTATAAGCATGTAAAAAAGGGTTGGGCGTGTTTGCATGTGGGGGCCCCATGATCCCTTCGCCAGGTGAACCATCTCAGTGGCCACCCTCTCAGACCCCAGGATGAAGCTTGTCCCACATGGGTTTGGCTCAACCCTTTTTACATGCTTATAAGCCATCACCATACACCCATAGCACAACCATTACAGCCGCAGTCAATTCTCAAGTGGTGTGGCACCTCAAATGCATCGAAGGATCACTCTATCTGAGCTAACCAATCTTCAGCCTCATCCGGTTTTCCATAAACTCCTTCAAAGTACCTATTACTCCTAATGAATTCAGGTAGGGAGCTCTTATATGGCCTCATTGGGGGTGGAGGAGGCAAAGGCGCAGTATGAGAATGCGCGCTTTCTTGTGCTGGCATCCGCACAGAAGCTTGCGGTGCTGATGGTGGCAGAGCTGGAGCTGGTGCCTGTGCCGGTAATGTCACGCCCCGAGATAGGGTGCAACAGCCCACCCACAAATCACTAAGTGTAATTCACGAAAGGCTCCTACAAACTACGGTGAGTTCCTAACATATTTTAGTTTTCAAAAACTCTTTAATTAGTTTTCACAAATATTTAACTGCAGCGGAAATAAAACATTTGATACCGATTTCAAAAAGATTGCTCACAAAAGTAAATAACTCATAAAACCATAGTATCGAAATAAGAAGTGGTAAAAAAAATAATAATCTTGCATACGCAGGCACTCCAAAAGTAAATAGTATCTCAAAAACTATATAAGTATCTCAAAAACAGTAGAGTCCTCACTAGGCTCTCCAAAAGAACAGAACAATAAGCATAAAACGATGCCCGCATCTAATCGTAGAACTCGTCAGCACACTCCTTGAAGTCGGTACCATACCCCAAGAAGTCATAGCGGTCATCAGAATCATAGCCATCATCACCAGAAACACAATCAGTACCTGAAATGATTAGAATGAGCGGCGAAGCCCAATACACAGTAACGCAAGCACATGTGACGTGAATGCAAGCATACTTATTCTTCCAAGCATAACCAATAAATTGAGGTATTTAATTAAGCCAGCATAGGAGCACTCACACTCCGGATCAAACACGGGGCAGGGAAATCCTTTCGTGCACGCGCACATGATAAGGGGGATGTGATATGACAAGCCGGTGTCACATCCTGGAAGCTTGGTCCTTAGACCCTGGAAGATATGGGCCGAAGACCCTGGAAGAAACTAGGGTCATCCGGGTTTTGCATCCGTTATCTGACATTAACTGAACCAATCCATCTACACAGTGAAGGTACGGGCCCATTACCGTAGTCTTCCAACTATGCAACTTCTCTTCAGTGGGGTTAACCATTACCCCGATACTGTACTGGCCCGTCAGCTAGCCATCGTACCACCAAGGGTGGCCTAAGTGCCTACACTCTACCACATTAGAGTTAGACTCTAATGGGGTCGTCGGAACTCTCTGGCCTGAGCCCGACCAAACACAAGTAATTAACCATTAAGCCGTCTTTAAGTTTTTAACCATTTTAATCCCTGTCCTAACAAGCAACACACATGTTCCTGCGTACCTTGTATAACAGAAGGAAACTCGAAGAAGTCTAAAGGATAACAGAAAGAAGAATCTGTTGACAAAAGATTTAACAGAATCAAGATTAAGCATTTACAAAGAATTATATTAAGTATTAAGCTTTTAGAACAACGCCTTAACCTATAAGACTTACAAAATTTTAGGGGTGAAATGGGCTTGGAGTAGATTGGAGTAAAGCCCATTAAGAAATATGTAATTGAATATCTTATTTAGAAGTAATGGCCTTGAGGGTTTACTAGTTAAGCCCATTAATAACTATTAATCATTTCACTTTATTAGGTTAATGGGCCTTGAAGTAGGCTTGGTCCCATTAAGGAAATATATAAAATATATATAAAGCTTAGAATTAAATTGGGCTTCATGATTGGGCTTAGGTCCAATTAGGAGTTTAATTAAGTTATTGGACCTAAATAATGTGATAAGCCAAAAGATTAGAATCATGTCTTATTAGGAATATTGGGCCTTGAGTGAACCTGTAAACCTCGGTATTCTCAGTAGCTAGGAAACCCCGGGAATTGGAAGCAAAACCCTAATTTGATCAGGTTGAGTCTTGTGAGTGAAACCTAGGAACCCTAAATCCGGCTTTCCTTCGGTTTCATAGTAAAATAAATATTATAAAGTGAATGAATTTAAATTATTGTTCCAAAGTACATTTCAAACCTTTGAAAGTTTTAAATTCGGGAATTTTTCAATTTCGGGCCTTCTCGAGCCCAATTACGGAAAAGCGTGCCCCGGGCCACGGATTCAGAAAAATGTTCCAGAATATTCATTAGAATCACAATTTTATAAGGATTCCAAAAATATTAATTTTATAATTTTCCGAGCCATAAAGATTACAGTTATAGCTTTTCCCGTGTTTTCGGAACAACCGGTAAAGTAGATGTCTTGTCTACTATTCACAAGTACAACCTACACTACACACTACCGATACCCTATTCTTACATCCTTACAACTACTCATTTCAATTTTCTTTTCCAATGAATATTGTCTCTTAATCAATTATTACATTTATTACATTTTCATTTACTAAATTACAAAAAAATCAAATTTTAAAACACACACAACACACCCACAAGGATGTGGCCGGCGCCCCTCCCTCTTGCTCCCCCTCTCAATGAGTTATTTTTACTTCTTTTATTTACTAAACCCTAATTCCCTTAGTATATACTAAATGTTCTCTCTCTCTTCTTCATTTCTTCCATTTTAAACTTTTGAAAAAGAGAAAAACTCTCTCCTTTTACCCCCATTGTGCCGTGAGTTTGCTCCCCCTCCCCATCCTCACTTTCCAACTTTGTTTCTTCTCTTTTTCACTTCAAACTCCATTGGTATGTTATTTAAGCTTTGTTCCTTCCTACTCTTATAAGGCAAAGCTATATCTTGTGTTTTTCTCATTTAATCCCAATGAGCTCATGCTAGGGACATGAAAACACATGAACAAAGATATCAAGCCATCACAAGACATGGATCTAATGTTTAGATGTGTTTTTGTTAAGATCTCATCTTGTTCATGCATTTAAAGTAGTAATCTTGCATATATAATTGTTGTTCATGCCATGAGATCCATGATTTATGCATCATACTTAGTAGATTTAAGGTTTAGACATTCACAACTTCATGAACATGTATGATCATAGAGATATTTTATTCCATGCATGGATGATCATAGTAATGTAGTCTTGTTCATGTATAGAGATGCTAGATAGTGGATCTTTACAATATAGGAAGCAAGAACATTGAAAAAGGAAGACTTTATCAAATATGAAATGTTGAAAATTCGGATGAAATGGAAACCCTACTTCAAAAAACCCCCCAAAATCCTTTTTAAACTCATATTTCATAAGAAAAATGGTGGTTATATGTAATAGATACCTTGAAAGATTGATTTCCATAAGTTTGAATGAGTTTAGGCATGATAGGAATGTAAAACAAGTGGTGGAGATAGGATGAGGAATGTTGGAATGTTGATCAATAGTTGAAATTCGTAACTTAGGTTCATGCCCACAAGAACACATGGTATTTAAGTCTAAAATGGATGTTTTATAATCTAAATGAAGTCCTTAGATAAGGTATACATTGGAGCTTCAATTTTTAATGCATTAGATAAGTTTTTCCTTAAGAAAAATGCAAGAAAATGAAATTTAGAAAATTCGGATTTTTACAAAAAGCTAGTTCAAAGACATGTCTTCCAAATGAAAAATGGGAATTTTATGCATGAATGGAGGCCATGATTAATATAGACCTTGAGAACCTATTTTTAGTTAAATAATAAGTGGATTACAAGATTAAAAGTCAAGGAAACTCTAAGGAGTATAATGTGGAAAAATAGCTTCTTAGAAATAATCTTTATGAGAAGTTCCCAACACTTAAGGGTTCATATGAGTTTATTATCACAAAAGTTATTATGACCATGCATATATTAAGTTCATCACATGGTATTCATGTTAGTAATTCATTCCCATATCATTCATGCATGAATCATCATCTAGGAACACTTCTTATCAAAAGCAAAACAATTTTTGAGATTGGAACCCTTGTGGAACAGATCTGATCCCACTGTTCTGTGGCCTTACTATTTTCAAAACTTGAAAATAATACTTGAAATAGATAGATCTTTTGAAGTAGATAGAGATCGATATAAAATTTGCGAAATTCCGAGTTAAAATGACCAAGTTATGGCCATTTTAAGTCGGAACTTCCGCAAATAGCGAGAAATCCGAATCCACATAATTTAGATGTATAGATTGATTTAGTTACATGATGAGAATCTTATTAGGATTATTCTTGCTTGGTAGGTGATCCCGAGCAGGACGACACTCTACCTCCTGACTACTACTATTAGGAAGTTGGCATCCAATGGCCGAGTGAGTCTTACTTCCAATCTCAATTAATGAATGTGATTGTAATGTAGTAGCACTAGTGGTGTAGGCAAAGATAAAAGAAATTGTATATGCATGATGGGGTATATGGGAGCTATATATGTTGTCTACTGTTGATATGTGAAATGAAGCTTAAGGAATATCGAAACCGGGTGTTAAGCTTTTGACTGATTAGCTAGTACCTTATGATGAATGTTTGTGCATACTTGTTGGTCACTTGAAAGAATTGAATTAATGAATATTCGGTTTCAAATGTAAATTGAATCCATTCATATCACGATGGGGTTGGAGCATTTGCATTGGTTGGTTTTTCGTGATCCATAAAACGAATATGTTGGTTAATCGTGATCCATAAAATGACTTGTTGGTTAATCGTGATCCATAAAACGAAGTATTATTAGTTGACTATGAGCTTAAACGGCGTCGTACCGCAGGATTCGTTAATCTGCTAACCCGGGATGGAGGGCGTAAGTCCATCCACATATGATTTCCGGACGGTCATATGTTTGATGATCACGTTTGTTTGATGCATTCACTTGCCTGGATAATTACTTGTTTGAATGAATTATGCTTAATTGTGTTATGGAAGTTATTACTCACTAAGCTAGTTAGCTTACGCCCCCATAGTTTCTATCTTTTGCAGCACGATTTTATATGGCTTAGGCCGAGACAAGCCACAACGCAGGTACCGGAGATAGGAGTTTCCCATAGAAGTTTAATCCATTTCTTTTTGTGTAGACTTCCATTGGAAACTAAAGACTCTGGATGACTATAATAGACTGTTATTCTTTTGCGGGGGAATGCCCCTTAGATCTTGTAAACTTTAATTTATGCGTTTTGATTTATTATCTATGGCCAATGAATGCCTTGTTAAACTGTTTAACTCCATTTGTTGACGTATTCTATTGTCGTAAAGGAACGCTTTACATCTACTTAAGACTTACGAAGGCTCTGGGTAGGGAACTCGAGAGTCTTACTTAGTATGTGGCGGGCTGTTACGTTTAGAATACCCTACGGGGCGTGACAGAACCTATTAGGCCCAATAAGTAACTAAGTTATAATTCAAGCTATAGGGCCCATGAAATGTATATGGACCCATTAAGAGTCAATACTCTTGGATCTTAGATGATGTGCTTAAAGTATTGGGTGTAAGGTCCACTTGGAGTAAAAGTGGGTAATGGACCTCATTTTTATATTTTAAGCCCATGGGGTTTAAGCTAAAGTTATGGGTTTGATTTTTAGATTTATTTTAAGGGATATGGACCTTGATATGATATGGATAGGCCCATATTAGAATAGGTTCAGATTGATACAAAATATTTAGGTTTGGTTATAGGCCCAAAAACCACTCTATAGTTCCAGCCCATAATAAAGTATAGTATATCCTCACATTTTAGCTATTTAGGCCTTCAAATCATATCGGATTTTGTAAAGTAAATTTCTTTTGAAAGATAATCAATAAAAATACTTCCATGAATTTTTATATGATTTTTGGATCTCAATAACTATTTTTAAGAATTCGTTTTTCACAAAGGACCAAATCTGTCCAATTTTTCCCTGAAAATCAAATTGTGCATACTGTCACGCCCCGAAGGGTACCCTAAACGTGGCAGTCCACCGTACACAATATTAAAGCCTAAGAATGACCATCTCAGTCACGCGAAGGCTTCCATGCTATGTACAAGGCGTCTAACACATAAAGGAGACACATCGGAATGATACATTTTATGTTGATACAACTGAGTAACAATGTAAAGGAAATACAATTTACTATACTTCAGATACAAATCACTATACTTCAAAATACAATTCATTCAACTTCGATTACATTCATCCACAGACTTCCCTACATAAACTATTACAAGACAAATCATAATCTAGCTGATAACTTCAACATTCGCATTCTTTGCCAACATCCCGGAGTCATTCCCGGCTCCAATCAATTCAGTCCTCACTTTGCATTCTTGAGATAACCTGTTCATTTAAACAACTATAGGGGTATAAGCTACACTAGCTTAGTGAGAATTCCCTTAATCCCGTACCATAACAATCAAGTTATAATCAATCATATGCTATGCATGAACAAGCACGTGAGCAAGCAATTATGCATGGGTATCCGGAACCCACACACAGAACGGATTTACGCCCTCCGTATCTTGGGTTAGGAATGGTATTGAGTCTACACGACCGCATCTAGTCCCCAAGCCCTCGGCTCTTAGCACTCGACTCGGCTAGGCTCATCCAGAATGCATCCACATGCGCCTTAGTACCCCTGAATGAGCTCTGGCACCGGGTTCGTTATCCAAACGAGTCATCCACGGACCATACCGATCGACCTGCGTAGGAGTAGCATGCTACCAAATGCAATATGTCCATGCGATGCATGACCAATTTAATTTTTGCTTAGGTCAAAAATATTTATACATTCTTTAGAGTGACCAACAATATCACACATATAAAGAAATAATATGAACGGTGCAGTTATCCAATCAAATCGTGGATTTCGATATGCTTTAGTATTCTTTGGCATACATTCATCACAGTCTCATCATATATCCCATCCCCATTCATATCGATTTTTATCTTGTTCCTATAATTCTAATGCAACTAACTACAAGCACAATCAAGGTAACAAAACAAGGAGAAAACTCACTCGGCCATTGGATCACCGGTCTTCTAGTAATAATAATCCGGTGGTAGGGAATCGTCGATCTCGGGATCTCCTAAAAAGGAAGAAATACTCTAATAAGTATTTCAACTCAAACTAATCTAAACGATCTTATACGAATTCGCGTCCTAAGCGGGAATTCCAACTTAAAACGGCCATAACTTGGTCATTTTAACTCGGAATCTCGCAAATTATATATCGATTTCTATCTACTTCGAGAGATCTACCTAATTCTAATATTATATTTAAGTTTTGAAAACATTGAAGCTTCGAAAAGGTCGGATCAGATTAGAGCAGCAACAATTTCAATTTCCGAAAAATAGTTTTGTAAGAGTTTGAAATGTTCCTACTATATAAATTGGCTATACATGCAATATGAGTGATTTCCTAACATGAATGACATGAGATGAGCCTATTGCATGCATGATCTTGATGATTTTACTAAAAGAAAATTTTATAACTTTTTATTTTTGCAAGACCATAATGACAACTTACTTATGAAAAATCTAGTTTTCTAACTTTTATCATTTCCATTTGTTTTGGATTTGTTACTTAAGAAAATATAATTATTTTTGTTAAAATTGAGTCTTCATTATATATACTACTTATGACCTTCATTTCTACATAAAAATTCCCATTTTACACTTTGTAAATATGTTTTCCAATATGATTTACTCAAAAATCCGAATTTTAGAAAATCCACTTTTTTGAATGATTCATTTGGGGAAAACTTGTTTAATGCATTAAAATTTAAGACCTTATGATACCTATTACTTAAGGACTTCATTTAATACATAAAACTTTCATTTTGAACTTGGATAATAGGTGTTCTTATGGCCTTCACTCAAAATTACGAATTTCACAAATTGGTTACTAACTCAAAATTTTCTCATCTTGATTCTATTTCTTGTTTTATACATTAATCTCATCAAAACTCATTTCAACTTATAAAAATCACTACTTAATGATACCTATTACCTATATACTTCATTTTTCACATAAAACATGAGTTTTGATGTTGATAAATGGGTTTTAAAAATTGGTCTTGGTTGGGATCCGAATTTACAAAATTCATTTTTGGACATATCTTTTGATAAAACCTATCTAAACTTATGAAAATCCATTCCTTACATATCATATCTTAAGAGCCCTTCATTTCTTAATAAAAACTTTATTTTTGAGTTGGAAAACATGTTTTTGCACTAGGCCTTGGCCAAAATCCGAGAATAGAACTTTGTTTTGAAAATTAATCTTTGAAAATCATCTTTGAACCATATAAAATGAAGTCTTGATGCTATATATATATTAAGCCTTCATTTTCTTATGTAAAAATTACATTTTGACACTTGAAAAGTAGTTTTTAAATATGGGTCTTGCCAAAATACGAATTTCACAATTTTGTTTGAGTTCATAACTAAGATCTATACTTAATACGAACATAAACATAAAACAAATGCATGGTAATAAGCTATAAACATCATGGATCTAAACTTCATTTATCAAAATCTTTCATTTATGGTATCTATACCCTAAGCCCTTCATTTTAAATGAAAAATATACATTTTGAAGTTGAAAAACCACTTTTCTAAATATGGTTCCATTTTCATCCGAATTTTCAAAAGTTGTTTTTGTTGAAAATAAAATAGATCTTGGCTTTCCTATAACTTTCCTACCATCATCAAGCTATAGCAAGTTGTTCATGAACATAGACAAAGATCTAATGCATCTATGAACTCAAAACTTTAGATCTAGTTTTCTAAACTAGTTTTACATGCATGAATCACTAAGATAGACATGTGAATGCTAGATCTATGCATAAATCATAAGGAATAACAAAAATAACAACTTAAATACAAGCTCTATGGCATAAACAAAAATCAAAGCTATAAAAAGTTAGATCTACAAAATAAAACAACTTTAAACAAGGAAATAATAACAATACAAGATAATAATAATGGAGAAGAGGAGTGTTTCATTTTTGGCATCATTATCCTTAGCTTTTAAGCTAATGGAATGTCATTTGATGCATGAAACTCTCATTATACTTTACCTATATCACCTATGGAAGCTTAAAAGAAGGTTCACTTAAGAAATCTTCAAGAAATATGTGTGGGAGCTCCAAAAAAAAATAGGGGCAGCAAGGTTTTTGTAAGAACAAGAGATAAAGAAGAAAGAAAGAGAGGAAAAAGAAGGAAAAGAGGGAGTAAAAGAGATATGGTTTCAAATGAATGAAAAGGAATAAATGAAAGGCATTAAGTGGAGAGAGAGGAGGGTATTAAATGAAAAAGAAAAAAAAAAAAAACAAGTGCAGAATTTTGGGGTGTTTCCACGTGAAAGAGAGTGAGAAGAGAGAGGGCTTGTTTGAATTTTTGACAAAAAATTGAATTGTGTAATAAAGGTGTGTGTAGCTTCTTTAAGAAGGAGTAGACAATAATTAATTTAGTCAAAATATGAATAAATAAAAGACAATGGCAGCCATAAATGAGTCAAAAATCTGCCATCAATTGTGGGATAATGTGTAGAAAGATTGAAGTGAAAAGGAAGTGATATGTGTAAGGTGTACTTGAAGGTATGGGTTGTAAAAGTACTTTATTAATAAAATAAAATAAAATTGGAAAATTTATTCCAAATATTGTAGCAGATTTTTCATATTAAAATTAAATAATTATTTGAATTATTTTAGTATTTTAACAAATATGTTACCGGTATGATCAAAATACGCGAATATGGGCTATAAATAATATTTTTATAACCCGAAAAATTCTAAAAAATTATTTTATGAAAATAACAATATTTTTAAAATATTTTTCAATTATTAAATTAATTTATTTTATTTTTAGTATCGGGTCTTAAACAGAATCTGATCCCGTAAAGACCCGAAACGAACTAAATTTTAGAAAAACAAAATTTTCTATAACATATAAAATATTTATCTAAAAATATAAGACTTTATAGAATAATAAAATTTTGTAATAAAATAAAAATGAATAGTGCAAAAGACTAATCAATTACCGGTAATAATGGAAATACGATAAAAAGGTTATAACTGTAACTTTTATAACCCGAAAAATTATATAACTGATATATTTAGAAATCTTATGAAATTACGAGTCTAACGGTACTATTGGTATATTTTTGTATCTCGAGCCCCGGGACACTTTTCGAAGTCTGTATCCGAACGGGTTCGAAATAGGTCAAAAATTTACCAATCTGATATTTTTAAACAAACTCATATTACTATGAGCTATTCTACATATTTAAACTACTCTCGGCCTCTAGGGTTAGGGGCGCTAGATTGCGGACTTACGCTATTGTATTCCGGTTAGGGTTTCCGGGTGATTTTCCGGTTTAGACCTTTGCCAATTTGGAAACTGATATTTATGTTTATACAACATATTTAATTTGAGAAATTTATTTTAAATTTTATTTTTGTAAGTATTTAATATCTCTTAATGTTTTTGGAATTCTTGAATTGAGTTATATTTTCGAAAGTCAATCGTTATTTGCTTTTTAATAATTTGTTTTTGAGCTTTCTCTTACCCGTTTTTATAAGTCGGAGTTAAATATGGAATTTTTCGTACGTCGTGGTTTTGAATTTGAAGACCATGAGTTCTTATTTTATTTTGATTTTCATTTTCTCATGATTAAGAAGTTTTTGTTCATTCATGGTTTAGGACTTGTCGAAATTCGGTTTTAATTTGGAGTGATTTTTAGGGTTTATTTTCGAAGTTCATCTTGAAATTATTTACTGAAATTTTCCGGGGCTTACATCCTCCCCACCTTAAGGAAAGTTTTGTCCGCAAAACTTGTTACGTGTATATCGTTTGTCGAGAAAAGATTGTAATTTGAGTTATATTTCTAGCACCGGTTTATGCTTTGGTTTGTATCATTTCTAAATTTCACATGATAGATATTTTACGAAATATAGCACATACAATTTAATAAGATTTGGCTTAGCGATTCCAACCTTCCTCACACGACTCTTTTGGAAAACGACACGGACTTGACTCGAGACCATAGACGACTCGACTCGACACTAGACGACTCATGACCACGACCTTTCATGACTCGATTACTTTGACCAACGAAGGTTGTGGATTCGCTTCTCCATTCTTATGTAGCTGTATATACAATATTGCTTTATGATTCATATTCCTTAAACAATATGGTCATCATCGTTTTAAATTCTTATCATCGTGATGGGATTGAAATCAAGAGATCTCATTGCTTTATTGTATAATTATTACTTGTGAAGATTTATGGAGTTTGGTAATTGAGATTTGATCGAAATTTTAACTTTTGTGTAACGATCGTCATAGATTTCGATCTTTCAAAGTTCTTTATTTACAAGAAGTTGTATGAGGATTGTCTTGGAATTCGTTAAATTAATCGAGTTTTGTTTTAGTTTCCATCATTGGCTCATTCTAGCTTTTAATGGTCTCGGGCTTTCCTATTTTTAGTCTAGCCATTTAATCCGAAGGGTATTTCTAACAACCTATCTCTTTGATTCTATTGACAGGAAAGAATATGCGGTAGTCTAAGGGTATAGCGCTAACCTGATACCGAGTTGCATTTTGATCCTCGCTTCCTTCCATGGCAAAGGATTCCAGCTCCTCATCACTAGCTTCTTCATACACTCCATATGTGTAGGGTTGTGGACTAGATTTCGGATGTAGTTGTTCTTGAAGAACCTCGATTCCTTTTTCCTTTGTTGCTTTTGTTCCTATTACATCTCTCCTCTTCTTTCTTGGTTGATCCAGAAGCAACACGCAAGTTATCCCGTTCAGGGCATGTTTTAGCTAAATGTCCCGTTTTTGAGCAAAGAAAGCATGCTTGTTGTCTTTTTAGGACACTTCTCAACTTTGTGACTGGGGTCCCCACAGAGGTAACACTTGGATTGAAGTCGTGGACACCGTATAGGGTAATGTTGTCCCTTACATTTCCAACATTGTAGCTTATCCAATATTACGTCTTCTTCCTTGTTTGGGTCATCATCCAAGGGAAGTGTTCTGACATTTTGACTCGGGGTCATTGCAGCATAGAACTCCATTTCCTTATTACTTCTTTCTTGCCTCTTCCTTTGAGCATTTTCTATTATCCGTGCTCTTTCTAGCAATCCTTGATAACTCCTAATATCAAATTCCTCCAATCGAGTCCGAAGATCTTCTTTCAAACCATTCAGAAACACTTGTCTTTTGAGTTCCTCACTTTGTTTATATGATTCCGGAGCATATTGCAACAATCTACTGAACTCGGTTTCATACTGTTCCACACTACAATCTCCTTGTGAGATATTGAGGAAATTTGCACTGTACTGGACTCTTAAGCTCATGGGGAAATATTTGTCCAAAAACTCATATTTAAACATCTCCCATGTAACTGGAGGCGTCAACTCTCTTTCCTTAGATTCCCACCATACTCGGGCATGTAAGCGGAGCATATAGGTTCCATAATTGACTCTCAGACGGTGTGGTACTTCAAAAGCATTAAAGGACCTCTCAATATGTGCCAACCAATCCTCTGCCTCATCTGGTTTTCCAAATACTCCGTCGAAATACTGGTTACACTTTATGAAGCATGGTAAGAGACTTTGGTGGTATTGAGGTGATGGTGGCTCATCTTGCGTCGTTTCTTGCTCATATCTTATAGGTGTAGATGTTGAACTGACTTGAGTTTGTTGCATGTAGCTTCTGATCTGACTAGTAAGCCGTTCAATCTCTATTGAAGCATTTCCCCTTGGTTAGGTGGTTCAGGTATCGCTTGGTTCTCGGGTCCTAAAGGAGTCATGACGGGTTCTTGTTGTGGTTGGGTATCTCCTACAATTTTATTAAGCTCATGTGAAATTCTAAATCTTTTATTACGTCTTAAAGCGTTAAAAGAGATTTAAGGAAGCTTATCGGAAATATAGAACACGGAATTGCGGAAATAAAAACATATATAAGAAATATTGAAATTCCACTTAAAGCAAAATCAGTAATAGAAACTTCACAATATCCAAAACGAAATACATGAATTCAAGAGAAGATGTAAATCTTCCATTACAAAAGTTCAAAGAAAGGATGTAAAATATACATTGGAATTAATTTATGAACTAGATGATAACACATTGGTTTATTTTCAAAACATTTTTGTCTTTTCAAAAAGTTATTTGCTCCTAACGCTCAACACAAGAGATCTATTGATATTTCTAGGAGACTGACTTCTTCCAAGCAAGGACAGCTATCCACTTGTTAATTCTTTGGGGGCATTTCTTCGCCAATGTCCCGGCTGTTTACAATGAAGCACTTTAGGGTTTTTTCTTGGACAGTCCATAATCTTATGCTCGGGATCTCCACAGAGGTAACACCTGTGCTTCAGCTGTGGACATGTCTTGGATAATGACTTTCCTTGCACTTCCAACAAGTGATCTTACGCTTTTAAAAGGTTCATTCTTAACTGTTAGGCTAGTTGTCTTATACCTTCTGACTTTGGAGCTTGGACTAGCCATAACAGAAGGAGTCTCAATTCCTTGCATTGTCACTTGGTGGGGTCCTTCCACCTGAACCGGCACATTCCTAATAAGCACTTGTTGTAAGAGGAGCTTTTGTGTATCCACCAAACACCCTAGAAGGTCTATGACTTGTTGCATTGGATCTTGTGGTGGTGGAGTGTCTCTCACTTGTTGTTCATCGGGAAGGTTAGTCGACTGTTGCATGTTCTCCTCAGGTCTCCTAGAAACAAGACGAAACGGTCACATTAGCCTAATTATACTATCACAAGTTGCTTATGGTTTAGAAAAAGAGTTATAACTTTTTATTTTTTTAAACTTTTTATTTAGAAAAACGGTGAAAGCACGCAATTTATCCTTCCCACCTAGTGGTCTCCTAGGTCAAGGGGAAATCTACCATTCTATTATCGGTTTGAACCAAAGGTCGGGTAGGGTCACTTATTCTTGTATTTTGCAGTTGCTAGAATAGATTCGATCGTCCCATCAAATAGTTTCAATCTTCCTTCCTTATATATCTATTTCTATGTTCTCCAGAAGTCTCCAAGATAGAATTCAAATCCATAATGATCGAAAATCATACCTTAAAGGTCATTGAGCTAAATCTAATTCTTCTTTACCTAAGGGTCATCTAACACTTATCTATTCATTTCTAAGATCGTATCTTAACATTCATTTATCCTAAAGTCTTTCCACCTAATTCCCAAAACCTTGTCGCTCTGATACCAACTAAACTGTCACGCCCCGAAGGGTACCCTAAACGTGGCAGTCCGCCGTACACAATATTAAAGCCTAAGAATGACCACCTCAGTCACGCGAAGGCTTCCATACTATGTACAAGGCGTCTAACACATAAAGGAGACACATCGGAATGATACATTTTATGTTGATACAATTGAGTAACAATGTAAAGGAAATACAATTTACTATACTTCAGATACAAATCACTATACTTCAAAATACAAATCATTCAACTTCGATTACATTCATCCACAGACTTCCCTACATAAACTATTACAAGACAAATCATAAAACTAGCTGATAACTTCAACATTCGCATTCTTTGCCGAAATCCCGAGTCATTCCCGGCTCCAACCAATTCAGTCCCCACTTTGCATTCTTGAGATAACCTGTTCATTTAAACAACTATAGGGGTATAAGCTACACTAGCTTAGTGAGAATTCCCTTAATTCCGTACCATAACAAACAAGTTATAATCAATCATATGCTATGCATGAACAAACACGTGAGCAAGCAATTATGCATGGGTATCCGGAACCCACACACAGAACGGATTTACGCCCTCCGTATCTTGGGTTAGGAATGGTATTGAGTCTACACGACCGCATCTAGTCCCCAAGCCCTCGGCTCTTAGCACTCGACTCGGCTAGGCTCATCCAAGAATGCATCCACATGCGCCTTAGTACCCCTGAATGAGCTCTGGCACCGGGTTCGTTATCCAAACGAGTCATCCACGGACCATACCGATCGACCTGCGTAGGAGTAGCATGCTACCAAATGCAATATGTCCAATGCGATGCATGACCAATTTAATTTTTGCTTAGGTCAAAAATATTTATACATTCTTTAGAGTGACCAACAATATCACACATATAACAAAATAATATGAACGGTGCAGTTATCCAATCAAATCGGGTTTCGATATGCTTTAGTATTCTTTGGCACACATTCATCACAGTCTCATCATATATCCCATCCCCATTCATATCGATTTTTATCTTGTTCCTATAATTCTAATGCAACTAACTACAATCACAATCAAGGTAACAAAACAAGGAGAAAACTCACTCGGCCATTGGATCACCGGTCTTCTAGTAATAATAATCCGGTGGTAGGGAATCGTCGATTCGGGATCTCCTAAAAAGGAAGAAATACTCTAATAAGTATTTCAACTCAAACTAATCCAAACGATCTTATACGAACTATCAAATTCGTAATTCGCGTCCTAAGCGGGAATTCCAACTTAAAACGGCCATAACTTGGTCATTTTAACTCGGAATCTCGCAAATTATATATCGATTTCTATCTACTTCGAGATCTACTAATTCTAATATTATATTTAAGTTTTGAAAACATTGAAGCTTCGAAAAGTCGGATCAGATTAGGCAGCAACAATTTCAATTTCCGAAAAATAGTTTTGTAAAGTTTGAAATGTTCCTACTATATAAATTGCTATACATGCAATATGAGTGATTTCCTAACATGAATGACATGAGATGAGCCTATTGCATGCATGATCTTGATGATTTTACTAAAAAAATTTTATAACTTTTTATTTTGCAAGACCATAATGACAACTTACTTATGAAAAATCTAGTTTTCTAACTTTTATCATTTCCATTTGTTTTGGATTTGTTACTTAAGAAAATATAATTATTTTTGTTAAAATTGAGTCTTCATTATATATACTACTTATGACCTTCATTTCTACATAAAAATTCCCATTTTACACTTTGTAAATATGTTTTCCAATATGATTTACTCAAAAATCCGAATTTTAGAAAATCCACTTTTTGAATGATTCATTTGGGGAAAACTTGTTTAATGCATTAAAATTTAAGACCTTATGATACCTATTACTTAAGGACTTCATTTAATACATAAAACTTTCATTTTGAACTTGGATAATAGGTGTTCTTATGGCCTTCACTCAAAATTACGAATTTCACAAATTGGTTACTAACTCAAAATTTTCTCATCTTGATTCTATTTCTTGTTTTATACATTAATCTCATCAAAACTCATTTCAACTTATAAAAATCACTACTTAATGATACCTATTACCTATATACTTCATTTTTCACATAAAACATGAGTTTTGATGTTGATAAATGGGTTTTAAAAATTGGTCTTGGTTGGGATCCGAATTTACAAAATTCATTTTTGGACATATCTTTTGATAAAACCTATCTAAACTTAAAAATCCATTCCTTACATATCATATCTTAAGAGCCCTTCATTTCTTAAAAAAACTTTATTTTTGAGTTGGAAAACATGTTTTTGCACTAGGCCTTGGCCAAAATCCGAGAATAGAACTTTGTTTTGAAAATTAATCTTTGAAAATCATCTTTGAACCATATAAAATGAAGTCTTGATGCTATATATATTTAAGCCTTCATTTTCTTATGTAAAAATTACATTTTGACACTTGAAAAGTAGTTTTTAAATATGGGTCTTGCCAAAATACGAATTTCACAATTTTGTTTGAGTTCATAACTAAGATCTATACTTAATATGAACATAAACATAAAACAAATGCATGGTAATAAGCTATAAACATCATGGATCTAAACTTCACTTATCAAAATCTTTCATTTATGGTATCTATACCCTAAGCCCTTCATTTTAAATGAAAAATATACATTTTGAAGTTGAAAAACCACTTTTCTAAATATGGTTCCATTTTCATCCGAATTTTCAAAAGTTGTTTTTGTTGAAAATAAAATAGATCTTGGCTTTCCTACAACTTTCCTACCATCATCAAGCTATAGCAAGTTGTTCATGAACATAAACAAAGATCTAATGCATCTATGAACTCAAAACTTTAGATCTAGTTTTCTAAACTAGTTTTACATGCATGAATCACTAAGATAGACATGTGAATGCTAGATCTATGCATAAATCATAAGGAATAACAAAAAAACAACTTAAATACAAGCTCTATGGCATAAACAAAAATCAAAGCTATAAAAAGTTAGATCTACAAAATAAAACAACTTTAAACAAGAAATAATAACAATACAAGATAATAATAATGGAGAAGAGAGTGTTTCATTTTTGGCATCATTATCCTTAGCTTTTAAGCTAATGGAATGTCATTTGATGCATGAAACTCTCATTATACTTTACCTATATCACCTATGGAAGCTTAAAAGAAGGTTCACTTAAGAAATCTTCAAGAAATATGTGTGGGAGCTCCAAAAAAAAATAGGGGCAGCAAGGTTTTTGTAAGAACAAGAGATAAAGAAGAAAGAAAGAGAGGAAAAGAGAGGAAAAGAGGGAGTAAAAGAGATATGGTTTCAAATGAATGAAAAGGAATAAATGAAAGGCATTAAGTGGAGAGAGAGGAGGGTATTAAATGAAAAAGAAAAAAAAAAATAAAACAAGTGCAGAATTTTGGGGGTGTTTCCACGTGAAAGAGAGTGAGAAGAGAGAGGGCTTGTTTGAATTTTTGACAAAAAATTGAATTGTGTAATAAATGGTGTGTGTAGCTTCTTTAAGAAGGAGTAGACAATAATTAATTTAGTCAAAATATGAATAAATAAAAGACAATGGCAGCCATAAATGAGTCAAAAATCTGCCATCAATTGTGGGATAATGTGTAGAAAGATTGAAGTGAAAAGGAAGTGATATGTGTAAGGTGTACTTGAAGGTATGGGTTGTAAAAGTACTTTATTAATAAAATAAAATAAAATTGGAAAATTTATTCCAAATATTTGTAGCAGATTTTTCATATTTAAAATTAAATAATTATTTGAATTATTTTAGTATTTTAACAAATATGTTACCGGTATGATCAAAATACGCGAATATGGGCTATAAATAATATTTTTATAACCCGAAAAATTCTAAAAAATTATTTTATGAAAATAACAATATTTTTAAAATATTTTTCAATTATTAAATTAATTTATTTTATTTTTAGTATCGGGTCTTAAACAGAATCTGATCCCGTAAAGACCCGAAACGAACTAAATTTTAGAAAAACAAAATTTCTATAACATATAAAATATTTATCTAAAAATATAAGACTTTATCAGAATAACAAAATTTTGTAATAAAATAAAATGAATAGTGCAAAAGACTAATCAATTACCGGTAATAATGGAAATACGATAAAAAGGTTATAACTGTAACTTTTATAACCTGAAAAATTATATAACTGATATATTTAGAAATCTTATGAAATTACGAGTCTAACGGTACTATTGGTATATTTTTGTTATCTCGAGCCCCGGGACACTCTTTTCGAAGTCTGTATCCGAACGGGTTCGAAATAAGTCAAAAATTTACCAATCTGATATTTTTAAACAAACTCATATTACTATGAGCTATTCTACATATTTAAACTACCTCTCGGCCTCTAGGGTTAGGGCGCTAGATTGCGGGACTTACGCTATTGTATTCCGGTTAGGGTTTCCGGGTGATTTTCCGGTTTAGACCTTTGCAATTTGGAAACTGATATTTATGTTTATACAACATATTTAATTTGAGAAATTTATTTTAAATTTTATTTTTGTAAGTATTTAATATCTCTTAATGTTTTTGGAATTCTTGAATTGAGTTATATTTTCGAAAGTCAATCGTTATTTGCTTTTTAATAATTTGTTTTTTTTTTTTTTGAGCTTTCTCTTACCCGTTTTTATAAAGTCGGAGTTCAATATGGAATTTTCGTACGTAGTGGTTTTGAATTTGAAGACCATTGATTCTTATTTTATTTTGGGGATTTTCATTTTCTCATGATTAAGAAATTTTTGGATTCATTCATGGTTTAGGACTTGTCGAAATTCGGTTTTAATTTGGAGTGATTTTTAGGGTTTATTTTCGAAGTTTCATCTTGGAATTATTTATTGAAATTTTCCGGGGCTTACACATACTTTACTAAAATGGGTATATCTGGGCATCCGAATGAATTTTTGAGTTATTCCAGTTGGGTTAGAAACTAGACTCATAGAGATTTCTATTGGTACCTAATTCACATCATAGGAAGCTGTATGGGCTGAGTTATGATAATTTGAAATTGGGCTAACTAAGAAGAACAAAACAGAATCCACTGGTGGTATGTTTTATTGCACAATTAATAATCCATCAATTCTTAACCTTTTTAAGTGATTCTTGAGCCTAAATTATACTAATTTTAAGGAAAAAAATCCTGTAAATTTCACGGTTTTTAAAGCTCATTTACTATGCTAAAACTATTTTTGAAGTCGGGTTTTAAAAGGGGAAAACAAAAATTTCAGAACATAGCCCAAATACAAGTTTAAAACACATAACTTGGCCTACAACGTGATCAGAATACCATTGACATAATATCACACCTAAACATGATACTAAAATGTCAATAATCATGATTAATCATAATCTTATCACAACACAAGTTAAAATCAAGTTTAGGCTCAAATCGTCATATAACTTCACTTTTAACATGAATCAATAAAAGATATCAACATGGAACATCTATAACATGAATTTCTAAACATGTACAGCAGGTTCTTCATATTATAAATACATGCTCATCAAGTGATAATCAATATATATTAAGGATTCAACATATATAAGATGATTATATGCAATATACTTCACTATAACATCATTAACACCTAAATCTAACGTGATTATCCAAAAATCATCAAAATATATCATCATATACATATACATCTTACACGTGCAGCAAGTGTTCAAGAGGTTCATAAGTGTTTTTCTAGTCTTAAATCAAATAAAAACATAATCAATCAAAGAATCAAAATTTACTTACTTAATACTCTTAAAATCAAGTTAAACTTCAATACACAACCACTACTTCAAATTAAATTTGATGAAGCTTCAAACCCTCAACAAAACTTCCACTTAAAGCTTGACCCCAAAATCTGATTTTTATGATTTTAAACCTAGAAGAATCAATATATCATTAGAGATCAACAAAGGGTTTTAAATAGAGTTGATTTTGAGGAAAAGTTAAAATGGAACTTAACTTTGATGAAGATACTTGGAGCTTGAATTTCCCTCTTTGTGCCGTGGGCTTTTCCTTGCTAAATGGGGGTTATTTTATGTTTATTTCACTCTTTGATCAGCTATGTAAGGTTACTGGAAGTTTGGATGTGTTTAGATGAATAAAAGAACCATTTTTGGTAAAGATCAAAGGTATATGACTAGAGATTTGTCCTAGGTTTCTCTCAAATGTGTAAGATGAAATAAAAATGACATTTTTGTTTGTGGAGACAACTGACCGTAGGAGTGTGGCGTGTGGATTTGTGTGTGGTTGGGTTAGGGTTTTGCCAAATAAAGAAGCTTTTATAGATAGCGACACTAGGTTAGTGATTAAATGAAAAGCTAGGATTTAATCTTGAAGCATGTGAGTGAGTAAGTGGGTTCTTAAGCATGTGAGGGTTTGAGAAAACATTCTAGAATATAATTTAGGTATTTTAAATCATCTTTTGGGATTTAGGAATGTTAATTAGTGATTTTACACTAATTAACCTTGATTTAGGACTTTAGAAGGAATTATTGAATTTAAGAGTCTAGTTAGGATTTTAATCAACTAACTAGAATTTTTTTGATGAAAAATATATGGAATTGAATAATCAAGGAGTTTAGAATGGAATTGAGTGATCTCTAACACATAATGATCCAATTACTAACTCAATTAAATTAATTACTCAACTAAAAGTTCAACTACTCAGAGGTTTGAACTTGACCCACTAGTTTCTACACTTTACTGAAAAGTTTTAATTTTTTTTTTCCATATTTACAAGCTAATTCCTTTCTTTCCTTTTTAATTACATCTATATTTTTAGGGTTTTTCAGGTAAAGTCTGCTGAATTGCTTCAAGCACTTGAGTCATTTGTGCCATCTGTCCAAGCATGGCTTGCAAGGCTACTTGAGTAGCATCGGCGGGAGGGTTTGGACGTAGGGCAGCTTGTTGCCCTTCTTCCATATTAGGTTGGTTGGAGGCGCTTTCCTCCTAATGTCTCCTTCTCCTACCATGGCTATTTCAAATTTTATTTTGTCTAGATAAGTAATCTTCTCACTATTTTATTAACGTTTTCAAACGATAAAGCGGAAATAACGGAAACTTGTAGTAAAAATGGAAAATAAAAGTACAAAAAGGAAATCAGGAACTTAAGCAATAAAATCTTGAAATCACATAACATAATCATAACTTTACAAAAATTAAAACAGCACATGCAAAAATCCTCACATGTAACATTTCAAGTATAATCTTGTGTTTTATGCAACAATGAAACAACCAACATTAAATAATAAGAACGCGATCCTAAAAACAATCAAGACCACCCAAGCAATATTCTGTTAGAGTCTTATTGGGTCGCCTATGGATGTTTCGCGATGCTAAGCCGATTACTTCCTAGTGGTTACTATCCACAAGAGATAGGAAATAGGATTCTATAACTCGTACCCTGGTCATCATCCTATCTAAGTCTTTCTTTTTAATTCTATTCTATCTTTTCTTTTTATCCTTCTTTAAGGCTATTTAATTATAGTTATGATTATAAACTCTTAACCTGGCTCTGATACCAACTTAAACTGTCACGCCCCAAAGGGTACCTAAACGCGACAGTCCACCACACTTGATATTTAAACTTAAGTATGATAACCTTAGTCATCCCTTAAGTTTACATATCTGGCGTAAGGTGTACTTGCACAACTTTTAAGATCACACTTTGAATCGAATAGTCTAAAGAAGGCATACATCAGCATTAAGAATAGAAATCACAACGAGATAAATAAATTAAGTCTTTACAAAAGTCAACGGGGCATACCCCCATCAAAATAATAATAATGGAAGTCCATCCATTCTAAATTCACATTTACAAATACTAAGGTTTATATCGAGGAGATTTTCCTAGAAGTCCACGCCTCTAGCTAGGTCCCGACTTCTTCAAAAGCTCCTTCATCCAAAAGATAACCTTGTGAAATGTGTTCTCTCGGAACAACCAAAAATAAGAACACCACAACAAAACTATCGGAGTATAAGCTACAGGCTTAGTGAGATTCAATTCCAAATATTCAATACTCACAATAGTATATATGAGGCAAGTCATTAGCAATCATATGAATGCACAAGCATATGAGCATATAATACATAAGACCATCCGGAAATCTTATGTTGAATGGATTTATGCCCTCCATTCGGGGTTAGTGTTTCAGGCCCATACGACCATCATTTAAATACTTCTTACTTCTTATTATGGTTGATATAGGTGCCCATCCACCACTTTTTAAAATTTTTACTGTGGTTGATACAGGCGCCCACCCACACACATTTTAATTTCGGCCCATCCGCCAACAACCAAGTTTACCGGCCCCTCGTTGCTCGAATTAATATGCCTTCTTCCCACAAAGGTATAATAACTCATGCAATGTGACTCACTACGTGATATGCATGTACAATTTATTCATATAGTCGGGGCAAATTAATTAGGCAGAATAAGTGCGATCATAGAGAATTTCAGACAATCCAAGTCTATTCTAGCTCATACACTGATTTATCAACAAGTCTCCTCTCGATATACTTATCATTCATTCAACCAAGATTGTATCGCAATCATTGAAATTTTATCTTTTCCTAATTCTAAGGCCACTACGATTACAAGCACATACATGAGCACAACTATTTAAGAAATGAACTTACTCAGCCATGGAGGGAAATCCACTAGTCGTAGTAGTCCTCGGGGAGTGGAAATCCGTCCTCCAAATCACCTAAGTACAAGGAATACCCGAAATGAGTATTTCTTATAAGGTTCTAATAAATAAACAATTCTAGCTACTAAGTTCGTCAATTTCTGCATAAGATAAAGTCCTAACTTTAAATGACCATATCTAACTCATTTTAACTCGGAATTAAGCATATAATATATCGATTTCTATCTACTTCGAAAGATCTATCTATTCCTAATTTTATTTTCAATTTTTGAAAAATATTTAGACCACGAAAAAAAGGAATCAGTTCTGGTGGTTCGAAAACTTCAATTCCAAAAAAATAGTTTTGTGGATGTGTGATGTCTCTAGCATATAGTTTTAGCTACACATGCAATATTGATGATTTCCTATCATGAATGATATGATATGAACTTGATGCATGCATGCCTTTGACATTATTTACAAAGAGGAAAATTTAGAAACTTCTTATTTATGAAGATCCATGGCTACACACTTTCATGAAAACTAGATTCCTAACTTTGACTATCTCATTTGTTTTGAAGTTATTTCCTTAAGAAATTCAATTTATCCTTATCTAAATTGAGTCTTAATTATACCTATTACCCAATCCTTCATTTCTACACAAAAACTTACATTTTACACTTAGCAAAGATGTTTTCAAATAGGATTCATCAAAAAATCCGAATTTCTTGAAATTAAATTTTTGAATGATTCTATTGGGAAAAACTTGTTTAATGCATCAAAAATTAAGGCTTTGAGATACCTATTACTTGAGGACTCCATTTGATACATAAAACTTCTATTTTGGACTTAGATGATAGGTGTTCTTATGACCTATATTCAAAATTACGAATTTCATATGTTGAATACTAACTCAAAATTTTCCATCTAGATTCCACTTCTTGTTTGATACATTAATCTCGTCAAAACTCATTTCAACTTATAAAAATTACTACCTAATTGATACATATTACCTATATCCTTCATTTTTCACATAAAACATGAGTTTTAAAGTTGATAAAAGGGTTTTTAAAATAGGGTCTTAAAATCATACGAATTTGACTTTGAGTATTACAAACAAAAACTTTTTCCTTTCAAGTTCATTGCTTCATTTACTTAAGGATCTACCAACATCTATACACCTAAAACAAAGCCTTCATGAGTATGAATGCATGAAAATATAAATCATCCATAAGATCATAAATGTCAAGCATGGTAAAACAATCTAAAAGCTAGATCTACTACTTATGATGTATGAAATGAAGTTTAAAGCATGAACATGAAATTTTTTTGCTAGATCTCTACTTTACTCCACTCCTACATGCATGAACATGAAATATCCTCAACAAAAACTTGATCAAACACAAGATCTACTCTTGTGATGGCTTGAATTATGTAGTAGCATTTTCTTTGTCCCTAGCAAGAGCTCATGGGGACTTTGAGTGAAAATACTCATGAATAATCTTGCCATTACAGATTAAATGGTAGTAAGCTTAGAATCATCACCGAAGGCTTGAAATAGATGAGAAATGGAGAAGAAAAATGAAGTTTGTGTGAGTGTGTGTGTGGGGAGGGGAGTCATGGCAAAGAGAGAAGAAAAGAGAGGATTTGTAGCTTTGAACATTGAAAATGAAATGAAAGAGAGAGAAAATTAAAAGACTATTTATATTAAGTGGAATTAGGGTTTGTGTGTGTTAAAAAAAAAATAACAAAACATTTTGGAGCCAAATTGGGATGGTGGTGCACGGCCATGTAGGGAGGGAGAGAGAGATATATTTGATTTTATTTGAAATTGAAATTTGTATAATAAATTGTATTAAATGTAATAATTTGTTAAGAGACAAAAATTCTTGGAAAAGAAAATATAATTGAGTGTTTGTAAAGTTGTAAGACTAGGGTATGGTTGTGTGGGTAATAGTTTATACTTATGAATAATAATAAATAGTAGATAAGACATCTACTTTATAGGTAGTAAGAAAAATACGGGAAAAAGGCTATAACTATAATTTTTATAGCCTGAAAAATTATAAAACAAATATTTTTGAAATCCTTATAAAATTTCGGTTCTAACGAGTATTCTGGAATATTTTTCTGAGTTTCTAGTTCCGGGGCTCGCTTTTCCATAACAGAGCTCAGGAAAGCCTGGAATAGAAAATTCTTCGAAATCAAAATTTTGTATGGTTTGAAATATACTATAAAACAATAATCCACATTAATTTATCTTATAGAGGTTCTTTTATATAGAAATCGAAAAAAAGCCAGAATTAGGGTTCCTAGGTTGCTTGTACTAATCCTATTTAGGGTTTTGATTTCCGAATTATGGAGTTTACTCGGTTACTAAGAAAACCGGGGTTTACATAATTTCCACTCCAAAATTCTATAAATACCCCATTTCTCCTTCATTCTTTCACACAACTCATTTCACTACCAAAACTCTCCTAAAATCTCTCCACAAATCTTCTCTCCAAAATTTCTCTATACCAAAATTCTCTTAAACCAATTCTTCACAAAAATCCTTCCTTATACAAAAACTATCTACCACATATCACTATTCACATAATATCCCATTCATCTACCGTCTTCATTGTCACACCTACCCCCCACTACCGAGGTTCTGGATGTGATGCCAGAGCAGACAGCTACCACAGGCCCCCTAGTGATAATGGCCGACATCCACCTTCAGATGAGACCTCAACCAACGCATGCCCTGCAGGGTATCACGTGCACTATAGGTATTGTTACCCTCAGGCAGAGTTGAACCCAATCTGCAGACTCTAGGATTCAAACCCCAGAACTAAGGCTTTTGCCTGCCCCAAAGGTAGTACCTCTCACAGTTGAGCTGCCTTTTATGACACACCCCCCCCACAGGCAATGGCAATGTGATGCCAGGGCAGACAACTGCCACAGGCCCCCTAGTGATAATGACCGACACCACCATTGCATCATGGTGACCCCAACCAACGCATGCCCCGTAGGATACCACGGGCACTATAGGATTATTACCCTCAGGCAGAGTTGAACCCAGTCTGTAGCCTCTAGGGATCGAACCATGACCTGAGGCTTTTGCCTGCCCCAAAGGCAGCACCTCTCACCAGTTGATAATCTGTCTGAGGGTAATAATACCTATAGTGCCCGTGGTATCCTACGGGGCATGCGTTGGTTGGGGTCACCATGATGCAATGGTGGTGTCGGTCATTATCACTAGGGGGCCTGTGGCAGTTGTCTGCCCTGGCATCACATCGCCATTGCCTGCGGGGGCTGGGTGTTGTGACATTCATATCATATAAACACTTTAGGTAAAACTCCTGATCAACTGGTTGAGAGGTGCTGCCTTTGGGGCAGGCAAAAGCCTCAGGTCATGGGTTCGATCCCTAGAGGCTGCAGACTGGGTTCAACTCTGCCTGAGGGTAATAATACCTATAGTGCCCGTGGTATCCTACGGGGCATGCGTTGGTTGGGGTCACCATGATGCAATGGTGGTGTCGGTCATTATCACTAGGGGGCCTGTGGCAGTTGTCTGCCTGGCATCACATCGCCATTGCCTGCGGGGGCGGGGTGTGACATTCATATCATATAAACACTTTAGGTAAAACTCCTATTCCTATTTATTTACTCATGTCATGTAACTTAACATGACTATAGTGTTATTTCGAAACTCATATGAGTAGTAAAAGCAACAATATGTTCATATTTTGTTCTTATACATGAAATTCAATTTTTATTATGTTGTTATTATGTTCATATATATGTTGATTTTATTGTTATTATTATGCTAATTTCTTATTCATATCTAACTAAATATATTTATGTATTTATATATAATCTTTAAAGCATATAAGCTCACTTGTTATTTATTTATTTTCAGGCTTTGCAATTTATTTATTTCATACTATTTTAAGACTAGTCTTTCTAGTTGTAGACTTGTCCATATCAAGTCAAAACAACCTTTTCTTTCTTTTATTTATTATTTTTGGGGATAGACTATTATTAGTCTCGGGATGCCTTGATGAAGTTAAGGCTCCCAATACTTGACCGGGATACATTGATGAAGCTAAGGTTCCCAATATTTGATATTTTTATTATCTTGCTTATTATTTGCTTCTAGTATTTTTCTCATATTCTTATTATTTTACATGCTCATAATACATTCATCTACATAATGATATTGTCTCAACTAAAATTAAAAGTAGAATTTTACTTTATTAAAGGAACTTGAAACTAAATTTTCTATTATGTGAATTGTTATTAAATAATGGAGATTATTATCAACAACATAGAAATAGGATGATACAAGTTTTGTTCAAAGTTTTCTCAAATAACAAAAATAGCTTTACTAAGGAAATATAAGAAATAAACACTTTCTTTTTATAATATGGTAACCTAACTTTTAGTAAAATAATTTGTTAGCATTTAAAGTTTTCACAAAAAGCTTAAGATTAAACTCTTTTTAACTCCATAATAAAGAAGTAAACTAGTTTTCAAAGTTAAAATAAAATCAACCCATAAAGTTATAAACCCACTTAGGAAAATACTGAATTTCAAGTTTCTAAAGAAGGAACTTATTTTCAAAGAATGTGAATATGATAAGATCAAAAACAAAGGATTTTATCAATAAAGAGTATTCTTTTCAAATAAAATTTGTAGAGGAAATAAAAGACCAAGTTTTAGGAAATAATAACTTAGATTTTGAGCAAGAAATATAAAAGAAAAAGAGTCATTTTCTAAGATCATTCTAAATACAAATTTATAAATAAGTCATCAACAACTTAATAAACTTTTGATAACTTTGATCTTTTATCACTAGAAGTAAAAAATTATAAAGGACCAAAGTTAAAGGAAAATTTGCTTGTTTTGGAAAAAGGAATGAGGAAAATAAAATAATAATATACTCATTTACAATAACCTAGGAAAATACAAAGTTTCTTCAAAATACTTGAAAAGAAATTAGTCAAAGTTAAGTTTTAAAACTTCAAAATGAATTGTTTTATGAAATAAATTATTGATACACTACCATTAGAATTTTGGCATATAAAGTGAGCTTATCTATATACTCAAGGGATTTATCAATCATATATTATATATATCTATATTTTTTTCTAAAGGAATTTTTAATGAAGTTGAGTTGGAAAATTACTTCACAAAATATAGAAATATTCATTTTGAATCTGTATCCTATGGTTTCGAAACCCAAATAACCTTATAGGAGAAAAATAACCTTACAGATGGATAGATCTTTTCGAATAGGTAGAAAATGGAATATTATACGCGAAATTCCGAGTTAAAATGAGCAAGTTATGGCCATTTTAAATTAGAATTTCGCGTATAATATACCATTTTCTACGTATTCGAAAAGATCTATTCATCTGTAAGGTTATTTTTTTCCTATAAGGTCGTTTGGGTTTCGAAACCATAGGGTACATTTTAAATTGGAATTTCATTCTATGCGATTTTGACGAACATAGTGAAATAGAATTAGAAAGATTAAGTAGAATTTCTATGAAATACTCATCCTAGGTATTTCTTTTATCTAGATGACGAAGGATATGAGATTACCCTTTTTGAAGATTGCTATAACTAAGAAGATTGCAAAATGGATGAGTGAATTATTCCACTTAATTTCATTACCTTGTTTGTGCTTGTGAAGTAGTGGCATTAGTATAATAAGAAAAGATAAAAATTAATCTGCATGGGGAATTCGGAAATATGTATATGTGATTCTATGCTTGTGTGTGAAATGAGAATTAAGAATAGCGCAACTTCAAACTGCCTGTTTAAGTGTTTTGTTTACTTACTTGTATGACTACTTATTGTTTGTTAAATTGATTGATTGCTCTCCCTAATAAACCTTAATAAGGTTAGGCTTAAGAAAAATAAAATGCTTACGCATTTCATCCATCGAGTCACATCTCTTTCAGAAGGTTGCTACTCCTACGTATAGAGTTGGATTGGCTGTTATCATGGTGGGACACGAGCCATGTTCCTTCCTAGAGAATCCAAATCGTTCAAGGAATGCGACTCTAGGTTCGAAGCCGAGCTCACCGAATGCTTTGGGTAGGGGCTTGGGGACTAGCAGTAGAAGGTCGATGATCTTTATCAACAATTCCCTAGCCCTTAATACAGAGGGGTAAATCTGTCCTATATATGGTTTCTAGATAACTGTATATATTTATGTAATTACGTGATTATTGCATTGTATGCATAGCATATGTGTGAAAATTTAAATGAACTTGTTTGAAACCATGGTGCAAATGAAAAGCAATACCTCACTAAGCTAGTTGTAAGCTTATACCCCTATAGATTTTGTTGAAATAGGTATAGCTGTGGCTTAAATCGAAGATCATAATGTTAAGGTAGTCATGGAAGGATGTCAATGTCTTATGAAGGCAATGGGAACATAAGATGAAGTTACTTTGTAAGGTTTCTTATATGTAATGTATGCTATGTTAGTATTTTTGAAATTCTAAGAAGTGTATTTATTTTGACTTGAAGACAATAGAGGGATATGTCCCTAAGAATTATAATTTACCATGTTTATATTTTATGATAAGTATTCTCTTTGCCTTGTTACTTAATCATTATCAATGTAAATTGTGCTACTCCGATGCGTTCTCTTGGTTCTGATGTACACCTTGTACATGATATGGAAGCCTTTGCATGACTGAGGTAGTCATTCTTAGGCTTTAGTATTGTGTATGGCGGACTGCCACGTTTAGGGTACCACTCGGGGCGTGGCATTAGGGTTTTGGGTTGACTCTATTTAAATTTTTGTAGTAATTGAATTTTTTTGCTCTAAAATTCATTGAAGGGTTTAAGATATTAGTATTTTTGTCGTTGAGTGTTATTTGAATATATCGTCTCAATTTTCGTGTTAAGGATCAGATAAAGGAATTATTTCACGTGAAGATTTTGAATCGAACGATTATTTGATTTTCATTTTGTTTTTGAAGGTCCTCTCTTTCTTAAGGTTAAGAAATTCTGTACTTGATCTTATTTAGAATTCGATTTTAACGTTCATTGGCTTTAAGGGTTTCAGTTTCAGTATTCAACTCTAAGATTATTTTCGAAGAGTACCGAAAAATTTATTCCTATCTTCAAGGAATTCATTGAGGAAGACTCTTTTCAAACCATCCTAGCCCATTCCCAACATGAATTATTCCTGCATAAAAACTATAGGGGTAGGAGCTAATCCATAATGTCACGCCCGCCGCTGTACACAATACTAAAGGCTAAGAATGACTACTTTAGTCACTCAAAGACTTTCATATCATGTACAAGGCGTACATCACAACCAAGGGTACATATCAGAATAGCAAAATTTACATTGATAACGATCAAGTAACAAGACAAAAGAAAATACTTATCATAAAACATAAACATGATTGTTTACATATCTTAGGGGCATACCCTCGCTATTGTCTCTAAATCTATATAAATACATTCCTTTAGGAATCTCCAAAATACTAATATAGCATACATTACATATAAGGAATTTGCAAAATAACTTCATCCTATGTTCCCATCGCCTCCATAAGAGTTTAAAATCCATCTATGACTTCCTTAAAGTCATGGTCCTTGAATTGAGCCATGGGTATACATGTTTCAAAAAAATCTATAGGGGTATATGCTACAATTAGCTTAGTGAGATATTTTTTTCATTCACACCATGGTTTTAAACAAGTTTAATTAAATTTTCACGCATATGCTATGCATGCTATGCAACAATCACGTGATTACACAAATATATATAGTTATCCAGAAACCATATATAGAATGGTTTTACCCCTTCGTATCGAAGGTTAGGGAATTTTTTATGAAGATCCTCGACCTTCTACTGCTAGTCCCTAAGCCCCCGCCCAAAGCGTTTGATTGGCTTGACTCCGAACCTGAAATCGCATTCCCTGAGCGATTCGAATTCTCTAAGAAGGAAAATGACCCATGTCCCACCACGATAACAGCCAATCTAACTCTACGTGTAGGGGTAGTAGCCTTTCGAAGGAAACGTGACTCGATGGATGTTATGCTTGATCGTTTTATTTTTCTTAAGCCATATCTTATTAAGGTTTCTTAGGGGCGATCAAACAATTTACAAACAATAAGTAAGCATAAATGCAGATAGACAAAATACTTAAATAAACAATTCGAAGTTGCGATATTCTTAATTCTCATTTCATCACGTGAGTATAGAATCACATATATACATATCCTTAAATACCTCATACATGTTCAATTTTATCTTTTCTTTATATTCTAATGTCACTATTCTATAAGCACAAGTAAGTAACGAAATTAAAAGGAATAACTCACTCGTCCATTTCACAATCTTCTTAGTCGTAGTAATCCTTAGGAAAGTAAATCTCGTATTTCGTGTCACCTAGATAAAAGAAATACCCGGGATGAGTATTTCATAGAAATACTACTTAAATTTTTAAATTCTATTTTACTATGTTTGCCAAAATCACATGGAATGAAATTCCAACTTAAAATGGACATACTTGCTCATTTTAACTCGGAATTTCGCATATAATATACCGATTTCTATCTATTCAAAAAGATCTATTAATTTATAATGTTATTTTTGTCATATAAGGTCGTTTGGGCTCCGAAACCGTAGGGTAAAACTTCATTACGAAAATTATAGTTTTTCAAAACATAAGTTTGTAAACTTTTTTTTTTTTCGAAAATTCTTGAAACAAAATGTAGATATTTGTATAGTTGGAAAAATCCTTTGAATATATATATAGACTCATATTGTATGCAATATTCTAATAGTGTTGTCTCAACTATTATATTTCGTAAATAATGTCTTACGATGTTAAAGACTTGTATCTTAACAATTTCTTTCCTAAGTGTTTTGAAAGAATTTCATAATTTCTTGAGTTATCATAAGTATATTCTTATTTTGTTTTCTAATTTATTTTCTAAAATAAATTTTTCCTTAGCTTTGATCTTTTATAAATTTTACTTTTAGTGATAAAATATGAAGTTTTAAAGAGTTTTATTAAGTTGTTGATAACTTATAATAATTTGAGTTGGGTATATTTTCTTTTAAAGAAATGATTTTGATAAACAAGTCTTTTTATATTTTCATTTTCCAACTTCTTTAAAAATAAACTTTATTTCTAAAACTTAGTGTTTTAACTCTTTGACCAATTTTACTTGGAAGGAAATCATGTTTTAATATTTTCTTAAATTTTTTATAATATTTATTGTTTTTGAAACCTCTAGTGTTTATATTCTTTTATTTATTTGAAATTGAGTTTATCATTTAGAAACTTTAGCAAACTTTTATTTTTTCTAAGTGAGTTTATAATTTAGTGAGTTGATTTTATCTTAACTTATAAAACTTAGTTTAGTTATTACTTTTCATTATGGAGTTGGTTATAAAAATTCCTACAAGTAAGCTTTTTGAGAAAAGTTTAATTATCAAATTATTTAATTACTTAGTTTTAATAAACTTTATCTGACTTATCATAATAAAAGAAAATATTTATTTTGTTAATTAACTTCTTTGAGAAAACTCATTTTTATTGTTATTTAAGAAAAGTCTTGGTGGGTTTGAAAGAGGTTGTAAAAATAATTTTTCCTAGATGGGTGATAACAAAATCTTAATATATAAAGAGAGTTTGGTTTCATTTTTCTTTTGTTTCCTTGGTAAAATTATCCTTGTTGACACTTAGGAAAAATTTGGGAAAGTTTGAGAAGAAGTTTTAAAAATACATTTTCTAAGTTGTTGTTGATAAGTTTCTTTATTTTAGTGACTAGTTACATAATAAAAAAAGTTTTACTTTCAAGTTTCTCTATTAAAGAAAAATTCCACTTTGAATGTTGTTGAGGCAATATCATTATGAGGATGTATGTATATGAGCATGTAATATGAAAACGATGAAGATATAAGAAAAAGGTAAGAAGCAAGATAATAATATTAAGTATTGGGAGCTTTAGCTTCATCAAGGTATCCCGATCAAGCATTGGAAGCTTTAGCTTCATTAAGGCAACCTGGTCAAGTATTGGGAGCCTTAGCTCATCAAGGTATCTTGGGACTAAGAATATACTAGTCCCAAAAAGAAAAAGAAAAAGAAAGAAAAGAAAAGGCAATAAAAGCAATAATAGAAGCATTAAAAATAATAAAAGTAAGTTAGAGAAAGTTGGTGAGCATTAGGCTCTAAAAATATATAGATACACATATATTTAGTATATATATATATATATATATATAGAGAGAGAGAGAGAGAGTTAGATTAGAAGCATAATAACATAATATTAACAATAATAACAACATATATGATCATAATAAAAAAATAATAAAATCGGAATTTCTTGACATATGCAAGAACAAAACATGAACATGTTGTTGCTTTAAATACTCATATGAGTTTCAAAACAACACCATGGTCATGCTAAGTTACATGACATAGGTAAACTAAATGGTTGGTAGAAGTTTACCTAAAGTGTTTTTTGGTATGAAGATGGTAGATGAATATGTTATTATGTGGTTGGTAGTATGTAGTGGATAGTTTGTGTATAGAGAAGGATTTTATGAAGAATTTGTGGAAGGGAGTTTTGGTAGAGAGAAATTTTGGAGAGAGGATTTGTGGAGTGATTTTGGGAGAGTTTTGTTATATGAAATAAATGTGTGAAAGAAGTGGAGGGAGATGGGGTATTTATAATTGAAGATAGAGGGAAATTAGTGTAATAAAATAAATTGAAAAAAAAAAAAATAGATGAGTGGTACATAGTGTTTTGGGGGGGGGGGGGGGGGGGGGTGGGTAGGGTGGGGTGGGGGTGGGTGGGCTACTTGTTCTTGTAGAAGAGGAGGAAGAGAGATGATTTTGTATTTTTTGTAAGAAAATAATAATATGTAAGATATGATTTGATATAAGATGTATTGGAAAGGTAAAAAGTAAGAAAATAGATGTATAGACAATAAAATAGGTAGTAGAAAAAAGTAGAGCTAAATGAATAGTATAAAAGTACTATGAATAGTAGACTAGACAATTAAAATACCGGTAGTAAAAAATACATATAAATACGATATCTGTAAGTTTTAGTTACCAAAAAATTCTAAAACCAATATTTTTGGAAACTTTATATTTTTACGAGTCTATTGGTATTGTCGGAATATTTTTGCCTTCTGGTGTATCAGGGCATGGTTTTCGAAAACTGATCCTGTTTGGATCCGAAAAACACTAAAAATTTGTGAATCTGATATTTTTAAGCTTCTCTATTATTACGAACTATTATCAACAATTATTTCCATTTCGTTGTTTAGGTTTTAAGAGCGCGGATTGTTGAATCTTAAATATTAGGGTTTGTTATAGATTTTGTTGACTTTTAGGGTTCCGATTTGACTTTTGGTTTTGTTGAGTTATTCGTAAGATCGCAAAATTTTAGGGTTTTGTCCGTATTATATTTTTAGTTCAACATCTATGGTTTATTTCATTTTACTTATGATTATTTAATATTTTTCAATTCTCGTGGTCGTTTAACCGAGTCTAAGGTTATGGGTTGACTCAGTTTGACTTTGGTGAAAATTGAATTTTTTTACACTAAAATTCACTGAAGGATTTAAGGTCTTAGCATTTTCTTGTCGAGCGTTATTTGGATATATCATCTTGATTTGCGTGTTAGGAATGGATAGATGATTTAACTGGTGTACAAATGTTAAATCAATCAATTCTTGGATTTTCTATTTTGTTTTGAGGGTTCTCTTTTTCTCAAGGTTAAGAATTTTCGTATTTGACCTTATTTAGAATTCGTTTTAACTTAGGTCAATTTTCAAGGTCTTGGTTTTAGTGTTTAACTTCTAAGATCATTTTCTAAGAATAATGAAAAATTCAAGGGTTTACACATCTTAGTGAATAACATGACCAAACCACACATCAAATACATGTTGAATGAGTTTAATTAACAAAACATATGCAATACAACACTCAACCATATATTATATAAATATATATATTATTGAACATAACCTCTCTTGAGATTTACGCCCTCTCTTGGTGGTTGGAGGACAGTTAAAGTCATTTACGCCTAGAAGAATCTAAGAACTAAGGAAGAAGGATTTCCTTTTTAAAGTTATTTATTTATATAAATATATATATGAACATAACCTCGACTTTACCTTAGAATCTCGTAAACTCCACTCGGTACTAACATTACAGGATTACCCATATAATTTAAAAGAAATTGAGAAGAAAATGGTGAAAAATTTCATTTGGAAAGAAGTTCCAACCTTTCTCTGATGTCATCTTGAACCTAAAATGTAAGTAAATTTGATCAAGTTGAGAAACCTACGTAAACTCGATGAAAAAATGAACATGAAAACAGAGCATGAGCATGAAATGGAAATGAAGAATCTATTATTTTTATGTTATTCACCAATTGTATGGTGGGTAAAATATAGATACACAATGTTCAGCATGTGTAAAGTTCACACATGTAACATAAAGGGTTAATGATAAAAATGGTACATGAACTTTCGCAAAATATTCAATCAAGTATTTTAAGTTTTATTTTGAGCAATTTGGTACATAAACAAAGTTTTCATAAACTTTTTTTTATATATGAAATTTGGTTTTGATAATTTTGGTTTCTGAACAAAGTTTTAGTGGTCAATCAGGTATGAAAAAATCTACGAAAACTTTTTTCAGATACCAAAATTTTCAAAGTCAAACATTAGCTATGAAAAATATCAACGAAAATTTTGTTCAGATATCGAATTGTTTAAAATCAAAATTTGTGTATCTAATTGAATTTGTTGTGAAAGTTTAGCTACTATTTTTGACAATATTCCTAGAGGTGGGCCTACAGGTATGGTAGGCTAGGGCGGGCTGGCTTGCAAGTTAAATAGGTCGTATCCTAGCTGGTCAAAAATTTCAAGTCTGGACCTAACCCGTGAGCTAAAACAGGTCGGTCCACGGGCCAAATGAATTTATTTTTCATTTTTGAATTTTTTATGTTAGTTTATGTTAAAAATTAGAAAATTTATATATTTTAGGGTTTTATATATGTTAACGATTAACTTTATTGCTATTTTGATTATTTATATATAAAAATAAAAATTTTAAATGCTTTATTAGATACTAATTATGTTTAGATCAATAAATAAATACTAAAAAAATATTATATTGCTTGTGGTGCATATATCAATTTATGAAAATTGAAAAATATAAATATAGATGTAAATTAAATTTCCAAGAAGCCAGATTTTTTGTTGCAGCTTTTCGTTTGTCTTGAGGTCTTCATTACAGAACTCACCAATAGATATCCCTATCCCCAGCACGCTCGTTAGTAAGATATTTATTATACGTTGGATATTATTTTTTTGCACCTGGTTGACTTTCACTTGGTAATTTTTTCTACCTTTTATTATGAACATATATAACTTTAACAAGTACTTTAAAAGAACTCTTACATCTTCGTGAAATTTTAAACAAAAATGCTACATTTTGTCATCGGGTTATATATATTATTATATATATATATATATGGATCTTTTCAATGTGTCAGTACTAGTTTTGAGTTATTAACTTTTTTTTTTTAATTTAGATCCTTCATATTTTTCAACTTCTGTAAAATAGGACTTTTTGTTAATTTCATTAAATTTTTTACCTTATATTAATTTTTATTGATTTTATTAATTTAATAAAATCATATTAAATATAAATAATCACTAATATTATTATATTATTATCATTCTTAAATTTTACCTGTTTCTTTTATCATTATTTTATGTGTCATGGACAGCCCACTTTGGTCCATGGACTAAACGGGCTAGCCAATTTGATTTGTATTTAAATGAGTCAAAACATAATTTTCATAAACCTTTTTAAAATGGATAAATAGATCAACCTATGAACCGTGATCTATATGCGTAGCTCTAATTATTCTTAAGATAAGTCAACATCTTATCTCCAAACATGGCATAGGTATACGTGTACAGTGGTGATTAGACTCCGTAGCTTCCTACGTTTGAGATTTGAATATTTCTAGTATGAAAAGCTTAGGAAAGTGGAAAAGAGGCATTCAAGCCTCACAACGCCTTGCTATTGTGTAATGATGCTGGTTTTACTATGTCTTACTACGTAGTAGATTTTTCGGCCAGTTACTACATAGTAGTTTATAACAAATTTATTTGATGCATAGGGATATTTGTAACCACCTATAGCAGTTATTCTATCAGGGTAGGTTAATATTAATTTTTCATTTGATGTTGTCTATAATTTCATAATCTTATATAACGTATTATTTCTAATTAATTTTTTTATTATTATAAAAGTACGTGGTGCATTAGTGTGCCCCCTAAATTTGAAAGGTAACATATTATATACACTATGGAACAACATTACAAAGGTTTCTTTGGCATATCTTTACTCATAATTCTTCTTGAATTCTTAATAAAATTTACTAATTCAATAATTTATGTTTAAAAGGCCAATACACTAGGAGATAGGAAAGTGAACATTGATTATTCTACTTTCGTTGTTTTTTCTCAATCAAAGCTAAAACCAAAAGGGAATATATATATCAAAAGAACGCAACCGCAGGATTAATATAGTCGATTGTAGATAAGCGAAGAATATAGCTTTTGGTAGATTCATTACCGAAGTTTTTTTTGAGATTATTCCAACGGGAAACCGACCACATGCACATTGATTCCACAAGATAAAATAGTTGGTGTGAACGTGCGTGCTTCTGAAAGAATGGGCATCTCGAATCTAATTAATTACAGATATCCACGACCACATGCCTGACTTGGGATGTGGGTCAAATGTCAAACCTCTATATGCTGCCTTTTCTCAAGTTTTTCCGATTTTCCGTTGAAGCAATTAATTCTACATCATCATGGCGCAGGTGAAGAGTACCATCGAGGAAGTTGAAGGATTTGAAAAATCGAGTTAAGTGGGGCATGCCGAACTGATCATTAAATTATATGTATGGTTTTGAGTTACAATCAGGGTCCGCAACAACATGATAAATGCCTTTTACTTTAATGGGTGTGCGGCGCACTTGTGTTAATAAGCTTCGATTATTTGACTCGTTTAGTTTAAAAAAAAAAAAAAAAAAAAAAAAAAACAACAGCAACAATAACAAAGGAAGAATAGGAAAGCAAAAGGAAATATGTATTATTTTACATTAAACGTGTTTAATCTACTTCGTACATTTTTTAAAGTTTTACTAACTTGCCATATTCAGTGTAAGTTTTCTTTTTTTTTTTCTTTTTCTTTTCAATAAGCGTTCCTAAGGGAATTTAGCTATAGATGAGCCAAAAGAAACAAAAGGGAAAAAATAAAATTAAAAAGAAATTAAAAATTCCGAAGTGTCTTTTCTTTTAAATAATTATTTGTATATTTGTTTTTATAATCTTCTTCTTCTTCTCCTTTTCCATTTTCCTTGTCGAAATCCCATGTACACCGCATTTCCTATTTCTTGACTTTGAAATATAGCAAGTGGGCTTTCAAGTTTGTTCCTTTCATAGTTTTCGAAGATATCGTTGAACATAATTTCCTTCTCTAGGTTGCGTATTCTTTTTATAATTTCCTTTTTTAAGTTGTGTACATATGTTAATTACTTATTATCTTTATTGCACCATTCTTATTTTTATTGGAAAATTCTATGGCCGCTTACCTTTTTAGGCACAAACTCTACTGGTGCAGACGAGCATAGTCAAATTGCACTTTTAAAGGTTTAGACTTGGCTCATTTAACAAATCAACAAGCTTAAATCAAGTTGAACTTTTGATAAACCTAAAATTCATAGGCTCAACCACAAACCAATTAAGGATTCGTGAGCTCGAATCTGGACTCATTTAGCTAGATGAGTCTGAGCTCGGCTTATTTATGTAATAATTATATTTATAATATTATATTAACATATTATATTTACTATATAAATATATTAAATGAACCCCTAACAAGCATGTTCACTAATCTAAAGAAAAGTTTAGACTTAGCCTGTTTAGCTAAACGAGCTTAAATTTGAATAGCTCATGAGTAACTAGGCTCGCCTGCAGCCATAACGACCTCTATGATTATTGAACGGCTAAAACTTATTCCACCCATGATCAAACCCTCAATATTTCTTTACATTAATCTTTTAAAATCAATTTATTGATAGCAACATAGGATGTGAGACCTTATGGGACTGTAAATATTTTATTTCTTTATTCGTAAATTACACATTCTTTTGTTTTATTTGATAAGTTTTCTCACATTAGATCTTTTAAAGAAAATTAAAAAATAATAATAATTGAACACTTTCAAAAGTTTAGGATTTTTCAAATAACATAAATTTTAGAATTTAAGGTTTTTCAAAATTAAAAAAAAAGAAAAAGGCAAAAGGATAAAAATATAATGTGAAATAGTTTTTCTTAACTAAAAAAGACCAACACACTAAAAGCTTTATAAAAGTGGAAAAAAACTCCAATGGTCTAATTCTATATAGGCAAATGTAAAGTGACCATAAATGGAACTATAATATACAAATAATTAATCTATAATGAAGGGTAGTATTATTATATAAGATTGTTTAAGAGGTTAATTTTGTCATTTAACAGACGGATTTGGACCCGAGGATGTTGTTCGCAAAGAATAAGAAAGGGAGGATTTAGGCTGGCTTTAAGCTGCCAGCTTTAAAATACAAGGTTGCCGGCTTAATATAAACATTGGAGCTTCGAATGATTTGCAAACAAAAGTGTGAAAGATGACAGCGTATGGGCGCAAGCCAACTAAAGGCCGCTGTAAGCCCCGGAAAATTTTAGTAAATAATTCCAAAATAAACATCGAAGATAAACTCTAAAAATGACTCCAAATTGAAACCAAACTTCGACTAGTTCTAAATCACGAACGAATCCAGAAATTTCTTAATCTTGAGAAAACGAAAATCCTTAAAAATAAAATAAGAACTCAACAGTTTTCAAATCCAAAACCACTACATATGATAAATTCTATATTTAACTCTAACTTATAAAATTGAGTAATATATTACTTAAAAACAAATTATTAAAAAGTAAATAACGATTAACCTTCGAAACTAAAACCCAATTCAAGTATTCCGAAAACGTTAAGAGATATTAAATATTTACAAAAATAAAATTTAAAATAAATTTCTCAAACTAAATGTGATGTATAAACATAAACCCTCAGTTTTCAAATTGGCAAAGATCTAAACCGAAAAGTCACCCAGGAACCGAAAGTGGAATACAATAGCTTAAGTTCGGCAATCTCTCGCTCTTCCCCTAGAGGTCAAAGTGTGGTTTAAGTGTGTAGAGAAGCTCGTAGTAATATAAAGTTGCTTAAAATATCAGATTGGTAAATTTTTTACTTATTTCGAACCGTTCTGATACAAATTTTGAAAAGCATGTCTCGGGGGTCGAGATAAAAAATATACCATTAATACCATTAGACTCTTTTACATAAAGATTTCAAAAATATCAGCTTTATAGTTTTTAGATAACTAGAAATATCTGATTTTGCGATTATATTCGTATTTCTTTACTACCGGTAATTAACTAGTCTTTTGCACTATTTACTATTATTCATTACATAATTTTATTGTTCTTGTAAATCGTTATATTTTTAGATAAATATTTTATACATCATAGAAAATTTTGTTTTTCTAAAATTTAGCTTATTTCGGGTTTCTACGGGATCAGTTTTTGTTTAAGACCCGATATTAAAAATAAAATAAATTAATTTAATAATTGAAAAATATTTTTATTTTCATAAAATAACTTTTTAGAATTTTTCGGGTTGCAAAAATATCATTTATAGGTCATATTCGCGTATTTTGATCATACCGGTAACTTATTTAATAATTCACTAAAATAAATTAATTAATTATCTTATTTTAATTATGAAAAATCTTCTAAAAAAATTTGGAATGCCTTTTCTATTTTTTTATTTTTATTTTATTTATTAAGAAAGTACTCTTACAAACCCATACCTTTAGTACACCTTTTACACATCACTTGTTTTTCACTTCAATCTTTCTACACTTCATGGCAGAATTTTGACTTCTTTTGCTGCCTTTTGTCCTTTGAATTACTCCCAGTTTGATTAAAATAAATCTCTTCCAATCCTTCTTCAAGAAGCAATAAATACAAATTAATTACACATTACAATTCTAAGTCAAAAATTAACTAATTCCTCTCCCTCTCTCTTCTATCTTTCATGCCAATCCTAGTGGGAGTATTTGTAAGCCCCTAGATTTTTCGATAATATTAGTAAACCCTAAGAACCGGAAGTTGAAACGAAACCCTAAAGTTAACCTAGTTATGTGAGTAGTTTAGTAAATATGGATCCGGCACTCCCGTGTTCTTAAAACCTAGAAAACGAAATTGAAATAATTGTGGAATATGGTTCGTAATAATATAGGGAAGCCTAAAAATATCAGATTCGAATTTTTCTAATGTCCTTCGGATCCGATCGGGATCAGTTTTCAAAACCGTGCCCTGGAGCACCGGATAGCAAAAATATTCCGACAACACCAATAGATTCGTAAAAATATAAGGTTTTCAAAAATATCAGTTTTAGAATTTTTCGGTATCTAAAAATAACAGATATAGGCCTTTTACGCGTATTTTCTTTACTACCGGTATTTTAATTGTCTAGTCTACTATTCATAGTACTTTTCTACTATTCATTACTATTCACCTATCTCTACTTTTTCTTACACTCTATTCTTACACACTACCATACCTATACTTACAATTTACCTTCCCATACAACTTTAATCACATCACACTTTACACATTGCTTCTTTTTATTACAAAACAACAAAATTAATCAATTTTCCTCTCTTCCCCATGCCCTTGCCGTCCACTCTCTCTCTCCTCTTCCTCTCAATTTGTTTTCTTTTCCAATTTATTTTATTACATCTAATTTCCACTCCAAAAATCTATAAATACCCCCTTCCTCTTCCATTCTTTCACACAACAAAAATTCATACTAAAACTCTCCCAAAATCACTCTACAAAAATCCTCTCCCAACATCTCTCTCAAGTTCTCTTTTTCCTTAGAAAATCCATTCCCACATAATACTACAACCCATTCTTTTCTTCTTCAACCAACACATAAACTTTAGGTAAAACTTCTCTTATTTACTCATCATGTTCATATAACTTAACATGAGTTTAGTGTATGTTTTTTAGACTCATTGAGTTAAAGAAGCAACAATTTATTCATGTTTTTTTTTTTTTGTTCATGTTCTTGTTTTCTTTATGTTACTATTATGTTGATATTGTTATTATTGTTTCTAACCTAACTTATCTAAGTATTATGTATATATATTTATTTAGAGCATATAAGCTCACTTGTTATTCATTTATTTTCAAAGTCTTGCAATTTATTTATTTACTTGTTTTATGTAAATATTAAGACTAGTCTTTCTAGTCTTAGACTTGTCCATATCAAGTCAAAACAATTTTATTTCTTTGTTTTTCTTTTCTTTGAGGACTAGTCCATTCTTAGTCCCGGGATACCTTGATGAAGCTAAGGTTCCCAATACTTGACTTTACTTTTATGCTCTTACTTCATTTATGTTGTTTTTATATTTTTCATAGTCAAAAACTCTCATTCATACATGAATATGTTGTTATTGTCTCAATCATAATAGAAATGAGTTTTCTTAAAATAAGAATAAGAACTCTTTTTAAATATAAATTTTGTCACATAAGAAGCTATTTTCCTTAAAAGGTTTGAAATTTATCTTAAACAAATATTCTTCTAAAGTTAGATAAGCTAGCTTAAGTTTTAGTAATAATATGTGGTTTTCACCAAAGAAATACATAAAGTAAAGTTATTATAAAATCTCTTTTCAAAATAAGAAAGTTTCTTTAGACTTAAACAAAGGATTTCTTAGATTCAATTGTCAAAGTTTTCCACCAACACTAAAGTCTAAGATAAGTTTTTCAAAAATAACTTATAAGATGATTTCTTTTAAAAGTGGAACTAACCATAAAGTATTTAGAAAGACCTTGTTTTCCAAAACGCTAGAAATAAAATTCATGGAAATCTTGAAAGATTAAAATAAATTTTTTTTTAAGGAATGGAGTTAAAAGGAGGAAATACTCATTATGATAACTTAGGGAATTTTTTCAAAAATAAAATTCTTTTCAAGCCTTAAGCTTATCTCACTTTCAAGACAATTGTTTTACAAAACCATTGTTGAGACAACACCAAATTCATATAGTATGAGATTATACATATATGTATATACATATATTCAAGGGATTTTTCAATCATACTATATATCTATACTTTTATACAAAAGCCCTTGAGTGAAGAAATGTTTGAAAACTCTAGTTTTGAAGTTTGGAAAATTCGTATCAAATCTGTACGCTGCTATTCCGAGACCTAAATAACTTCTTTTGATAAATGTAACCTTAGAAATAGATAGATCTTTTCGAGTAGGTAGAAATCGGTATATAATATGCGAAATTCCGAGTTAAAATGAGCAAGTTATGGCCATTTTAAGTTAGGATTTCCATTCCATACGATTTTTACGAATTCTTTAAGAGAGAAGTATAGAATTTGAATAGATCTTGGATGAAATACTCATGTTGGGTATTTCTTTTGTTTAGGTGTCGAGGATCACGATCTTGTCTTCCCCGAGGATTACTTCGACTCCTAGAGCGCTATGGACGAGTGAGTTTCCTTTACGCTTATGTATTCGCGCATGTGCTTGTAGAATATAGCACTAGATAGGAAAAGATAAAATTGATATGCATGTGGGATATTGTGGGAATTATGTATGTGATTCATTGTGTGTGATCAATGAACGATAAGTATATCCGAACCCGATTTGTGATTGAGATAAATGTTTCCATGTATGTATTGTTATGTGTGCAAATATTGTTTGATCGTTTTAAATGATTTAATACCATATTGAAATCCCTATATAATAAATTGCTCATGCATATCACTTAGAATATCATTTCGAAGTTTTTGCTACTACTCCTCAGCGTGGGACCGGAAAGATAAGCTGCCTAGCTACATCTTGAAGGTTAAGACATACGGGGAATACGGCCTCAAGGTATAGCCGAGCCGGATCGATCGCTTTGGGCATGGAAGGCCCGGGACTAGTAGTACGGTTCGTTGGAACCCCAGACGCGCGCAAACTTGAGGAGGTTGTTCGGGACCCAGTTCAAAGCATTCCCTAACCACCGATGGAGGGGTAAATCCATCAAACATACGAAACCGGATAGTCGTATGTAATGTTTGATCATATGGTTGTTGCATTCATATGCTTGATTAATAAACTTGTTTGATTGTTGTTATGAGTACTATTGCGTAAAGAATATCTCACTAAGTTAGTCATGCTTATACTCCTATAGACTTTTGATATTGCAGGATTATCTTTTGCACCCGAGACCATCTTGATTTCCCGGGTAGAATCCTTATTTTTGAGAAGCTTTTGGAGGCAATCTATTTTGAAGTTATAGAGTAGACTTCTTCTAAAATCTTCTAGCTTTAGTTATGTTATATTTAGAACCATGTTATTATGAATTATCGGGGGAATGCCCCTTAGAAGCTGTAAGACTTTTATTTCAATGAAATATATTGAGTGTTATTTTGCATGTTCCGCTGCCAATGTCTTAAAATGCATTACTCCACCGGTCTCCCTTTGTTGTGAATGTACGCCTTGTACCGATATGGAAGCTTTCGAGTGACTGAAGTAGTCATTCTTGAGTTTTAATATTGCGTACGGTGGGCTGTCACGTTTAGGGTACCCGCTAGGGCGTGACAATATTGGCTACCACTTCTTTTTTTTTTTTTTTATCCCGTTTAAGTGTCTTTAACTCATTCTATCTTTCTATGTACACTATCTTTCATTTACATCTTCAATCCTTTACCATTCCTTACATTTTTCTCTCCATTTTCCTCTCTTTCTCTCTTCATTTTCTCTTATTCTTACAAGAGAAGCTTGCTACCCCTATTCTTTATTGGAGCTCCCACACATATTTCTTCAAGATCCTTTGGTAAAAACTCTTATTCCAAGCTTCCATAGATGATGTAGGTTGAGTATAGTGAGAGTTTCATGCATCAAAGGACCTTCCATAAGCTTAAAAGCTAAGGATGATGATGCCAAAAAGAAACACTCATCTTATTCATGATTATTCTCTTGTAATAGTATTATTTTCTTACTAGAAGTAGTTATATTTTGTAGATCTAACTTTTATGTAACTTTGATTATGTTTATGTTTATATATATGAGTTTATAGTTTACGATCATTGATTTTTTTTATATTTATGTTCATAGTAAGTATAGATCTTGGTTTTGCACTCAAACAAAAATGGTGAAATTCGTATTTAGGCAAGACCCCTATTTAAAAACCACTTTCCAAGTATTAAATGGAATTTTTACTTGAGATAATGAAGGCTTAATGGGTATATATCATCAAGACTTCATTTTATATGGTTCAAAGGTGATTTTCAAAGATTATTTTTCAAAAGAAAATTCTATTTCGGATCTAGACAAAGGCACAACTTAAAAACATGTTTTCTAACTCAAAATGAAGTTTTTATTCAAGATATGGAAGGCTCTTAAGATAGGATATGTAAGGAATGAAGTTTCATAAGTTTAGATGGATTTTATCAAAATAGATGTCCAAAAACAAATTTTGTAAATTCGGATCTCAACCAAGACCAATTTTGGAAACCGATTTTTCAACACCAAAATGAAGGATTTGTTTAAAAAATGAAAGGCTTATGGAATAGGTATCAATAGGAGATGTTTTTGATAAGTAAATGGTAGATCTACTAATAGAGATTCTCAAAATAAGAAGAGATTGCAAAGTATAAAATTTGAGTTTTATCCTAACATTGTGAAATTCGGATGGTTTCAAGACCCTGCCTTAAAAACCCTTTTATCAACTTCAAAACTTGTGTTTTATATGAAAAATGAAGAGTATAGGTTATAGATATCATCAAGAAATGATTTTTATAAGTTGAGATGGGATTTAATGAGAAAAACATGTAGAACAAGGAGTAGAAATAAAGTAGGAAAATTTGAGTTGTTTGTCATTTTAAGAAATTCGTAATAATGGAGTAATGGCATGAAAACACTTACTTTCCAAACTCAAAATAGAAGTTTTATTAAAGAAATGAAGTCCTTAGTGGCTACGTATGGTTGAGCCTTAAGTTCTAAGTATCAAATGAGTTTACTTAAAGGAATCACCACAAGGATAATTTTTACAAAATTCGGATTTTGGGATGAACCATATTTAAAAACATGTTTACAAAGTGTAAAATGGAAATTTTTGTTGAAAAACAAAGGCTTTAAGGAATATACATAATGAGGACTTAATTTTAACAAGACTAAATAAATTTTATCAAGGAATTTTTCTAAAAACAAGTGGGAATTGTCAAGAATACAAGACTAGCCTTTCTAAGATGATTTTTCATAAAGTCTTACAAAGAAAAAGTTTTCTAAAAATTTCTTTTATTCAATATCATTAAGAACATGTATATATATATATATATCTCATGACATTTCATTTATGATAGTAACTTGTTTATATTGCATGTATACTTGCTTTGGATAGTAGAAACTTTATAAACTTTCACAAAATCAATCTTCTAAATTGGATTCACTACTGATCTGAACTAATCAGATCTTTTTGAAGCTTAAAATTTTTCAAAACTTCTATATGATATTATAATTAGATAGATATTTCGAAGTAGATAGAAATCGGTATATAATTTGCTAAATTCCGAGTTAAAATGACCAAGTTATGACCGTTTTAGGTTGAAATTCCCACTTAGGACGAGAATTACGAATTTGATAGTTTGTATGAGATAGAGTAGATTAGTTTTGAGTTGAAATACTCATTTGGGTATTTCTTTCCTTAGGTGTCTTTGCTTTCGAGGATTCGTTGCCATCCGACTATTACGATTAAAAGACTGGAGTCCATTAGACATGTGAGTTTTCCTCTTATTTTGATACCTTGTTTGTGCTTGTAGCTAGTTGTATTAGAATTATAGGAACAAGATAAAAACCGATATGAATGGGGATAGGATAGATGATGAGACTTTGATGTATGTATGCCAAACAATACTAAAGCATATCAAAACCATGAATCGATTGGATAACTGCACTGTTCATATTATTTTTGTTTATGTGTATAATATTGGTTGATCACTCTAAAGAATATATAAATAATTTGACCTAAGCAAAAATAAATTGGTCATGCATCGCATTGGTTAAGTTGCATTTGGTAGCATGCTACTCCTACGTAGGTTGATCAGTATGGTCCGAGGACTCATTTGAAGAATGAAACCCAGTATCAGAGTTCATTCATAGGGAACTACAGTGCATCGGGGATGCATCCCGTGTATGAGCCTAGCCGAGTCGAGTGCTATGAGCTTGGGGGGCTTAGGAACTAGCAGCAGGTTGCGTAGACTTTCAATACCATCCCTAACCCTAGATACGGAGAGCGTAAATCCGTTCTATATATGGGTTCCAGATACCCATACATAGTAATCTGCTCATGTGTTTGTTCATGCATAGCATATGAATGATTTATAACTTGCTTATTATGGTACGAAATTAAGGAAACTCTCACTAAGCTAGTGTAGCTTATACCCCAATAGACGCTTGAATGAACAGGTTAACTCAAGAATGCGACTTGAGGACCGAGATGTCTAGAGTCGAGAATGACCTTGGGGCTTCAGTAGGAAGTAAAGATACATGAAGATATTAGCTAGGTTTTGTGAATTTCTTTGTAATAGTTTTATGTAGTGAAATCTTTTGATGAATTGTAATTGAAGTATAGTGAATTGTATTTCCATTATATTGTTACTTAAGTTGTATCAATATAAAATGTATCACGTCGCGAAGGGTACCCTAAACGTGACAGCCCGCCACATATAATATCAAGACTTAAGAATGACTATCTTAGTCATGCGAAAGTCTTAGTTTTACATGTAAGGCGTCTAGCACGGTAATAGCAGACGCCTTTGGGAAGCATAGTTTAAGCAAGTAGAGATGAACATACAAGAATCCATAAATAAAATATATTATATCATTAATAACCAAAGGTCAATTACATGATTTCATAGGGGCATACCCCCACTAATCCCAAGGATCGTGATAGTCTTTACAACATCCAAAATACCACATTAAAGATTTCAAAGGAATTCTAATCTAAGTCTTCGAGCAAATTTCCTCCAAAAGCTTCAATATATAAAACTTACACGGAAACGGAGAGGCTTCGGGCACAAAAACAGGTGTTCCTGAGAATACAAATACCTATAGGGGTGTAAGCTTATGGGCTTAGTGAGTAAATCCAAAATTCATACTCAAAGTAAATTATCAACCAAGTTTATTAATCAAACATATAGAATGCAACAACCACGTGAGCATACAAGACATATGACTTTTCGGGAATCATATGTTGAATGAATTACGCCCTTCATTCGGGGTTGGGTATTCAGGCCAATTACAGCCACAACTTTTAAAACACTTTTATAGATCTTACTGGCTCCTATCCGCCATAAAAAACTTGTAGTTATTATAGGCTCCTACTAGCCACCAATTTACGTAGTTCTTACTGGCTCGTACTCGCCACTCACATGATATACCGGTTATGTCTAGCACCACTATTATACACTTGTCCCACCAATTGTATAGTAGTGAATGAAATGTGACTCAACATATAAAGTGCATGCATAATTTCTTAATTAAAGTCTAGTAGTTATATTTATCTTCTTTTAAGTGACCAACCAATTTCAAACACTTCAAGATAGTAATGAACAAACAACTTTATTAAAAACAAATCAAGTTTTGATATACTTAATATTCGTTAAACATGTTATCATTCAACTTCCATTTGATTTTTGTCTAAATTCTAGTGCAACTAATTTTACAAGCACAATTATAAGTATGAAAAATAACGGGGAATGAACTCACTCAGCCATGATGACACCTTTCTTGAATTGGATGAGTCATTCGGGATTTCCACTAATCGTAATAATCTTCGGGATATGAAAAATCCTTCTCGAGATTATCTAATCAAGAAAAATACCCAAAATGAGTATTTCATGAACTTCTATTCTTGAAGATTCTAAACTTTTCTTAAAATAGCGGTAAAAATCGTATAAGAGGAAATTCCAACTTAAAATGGCCATAACTTGCTCATTTTAACGCGGAATTTCGCGTATAATATACCGTTTTCTACCTACTCAAAAAGATCTATCCATTTCTAAACTTATTTGCAAAAAACTAAGTCGTTTGGGTCCCGAAAAAGTAGCGACCATATTCTCCACGAATTTGTAAAAACTTGATTTCCTCTTTTTAAATAAAACTTATTTGAAGAGATGAAAATTCCAAGTATTTTGTAAACTTTTGGAAAGGTATATACATATATGTAATGACTCATAACAATTGTATGAAGTAAATGGAGTTGTCTCAATTTATAAGAAAAAGTAAAGTCTTGAAAGATTATGAACTTGAGAAATTTTTGAAATATTCTTTCACTTTGTAAAGATCTTGAGCTACTTGAAATGAGCATTTCTTTTTCTAAATTTAATTTCTTGTAATTGTTCTAAATTTCTAAAGAATGATTTTTATTTCTTATACTTAACTTTCAACACTTTTTGAAAGTATTAATACTCCTAGGATTTCTTGGTTTCTTGAGATCATTTTGTTTTAATGAAAATAAGTTCTATTATTTAAAGAAAAAGATGAAGTTATTGTAAAATTCTTGTTTACTTCAAAAGTCCGTTGTATGTTTATAAAATCTCTTATAAACTCCTCTAAGTTTGTTTAGAATGACTTCTTAGTTCTTAGGAAAACATTAACTTCCTACTTTTATTTCTAGAGGAAAATCTTTATTTTAAGAAAACATTCCCTTTATTTATTTTGTTGAGACAAAATTATTATGTTCATGCATGAATATGAATCATAAGTTATGAAAATATAAAAAGAACACAATAACTTAAAAGAATAAGCATATAAATAAATCAAGTATTAGGACCTTAGCTTCATCAAGGTACCCCGGGACTAAGAAAAGACTAGTCCCGAAAGAAAAACAAAATGTTTTGACTTGATGAGGACAAGTCTAAGACTAGTAAGACTAGTCTTAAGAACAACTTGAAATTAAATAAATTGCAATGAAGTAAATAAATTGCATGAAAGGTAAATAAATTGCAAGACAATGAGCTTATATGCTCTAAATATTATGTATAGCTATATAGATATATTAGATAGTAATGAACATAAGAGAACACAAAGGAGTTTGAGATTATGAACAAAATAAAGTATGAACCTTTGTTGCTTTCTTAACCTTCATGGTTTTAGAAAACACACACTAAGTTTATACTAAGTAGATGAACATAGGAATTTCTTGAAGAAAGTTTGCCTAAAAGAGATTAACTAAAGAGAGCTTCTTGGAAGAGTATTCTTGAGAGATTTTGAGAGAGTAACTTTAGAAATGAAGAAGTGTGAAAGAAGTGGAAGTGTGAAGGGGTATTTATAGGAAAACGTAGGAGATAAATTGTGTTAATTAAATAAAGTAAAAATAAAACAAATTGGATAGAGAAGAGGGAGGGACGACGCTATTTTTGGGAAAAAGAGAGAGAAAAATTAATTTTTTTGTCTTCTGATTAATTAAAAGTAGGAAATGAAAGATGTGACATTTTATTAGAAATGAAAATGTGTAAGAAATAGGTATATGGGTTGTAAGAGTAGGTTGTAAGAAAAAGTAGAGATAGATGAATAGTGTAGAATAGTAGAAAATAGTGTAATGTAAAAGTAGACACGATAATTAAATGCCAGTAGTAAGAAAATACGCGTATAAATGCGATATCTGATATTTTTAGCTACCGAAAAATTACGACATTGATAATTTTGGAAATCTTATATTTTGACGAGTCTAACGGTATATTCGAAATATTTTTACTATTCTAAGCCTCGGGACCCATTTTTCAAGAATTGTGTCTGATCGGGTTCAAAGGACACTCGTATTTCGTAAATCTGAAATTTTTATATAACCTATAGCTATTACGAACCATTATAGTTAATTATTCCCACTTCGTTTTCTAGGACTAGAGAAAACGGCAATGCCAAACTTAAGTGGTTACGGTAAACTAGGGTTTTGTTGACTTTGGAAAATCCGGTTGACTTCCGATTATGGTTTAAACTATAATTCGAATCCAAAAATTTCGGGAATTTACAACTTACCCCCTTTAAGGAAAGTTTTGTCCTAAAAACTTGAAATTTATACCTGAATCTTCAAAGGGATTTGGATATTTCTTTTGGATCTCATCCTTGGCTTCCCAAGTAGCCTCTTCTTGCGAATGATTCCTCCATAACACCTTGACACATTGGATTTCCTTGTTTCTCAGCTTTTGAACCTTTTGATCCAGAATTTGAACTGGGTGCTCCTCATAAGTCAAGTTCTCTTTCAGCCTGACTGGTTCAAGTTCTACAATCCGATCAGCGTCGGGGATATGCTTTCTTAGTACTGAGACATGGAAGACATTATGTACTGTCACGCCCCAGCGGGTACCCTAAACGTGACAGCCCGCCGTACGCAATATTAAAACTGAAGAATGACTATCTCAGTCACTCGAAAGCTTCCATATCGGTACAAGGCGTACATTCACAACAAAGGGAGACCGGTGGAGTAATGCATTTTAAGACATTGGCAGCGGAACATGCAAAATAACACTCAATATATTTCATTGAAATAAAAGTCTTACAGCTTCTAAGGGGCATTCCCCCGATAACTCATAATAACATGGTTCTAAATATACATAACTAAGCTAGAAGATTTTAGAAGAAATCTACTCTATAACTTCAAAATAGATTGCCTCCAAAAGCTTCTCAAAATAAGGATTCTACCCGGGAAATCAAGGAGGTTCGGGTGCAAAAGATAATCCTGCAATATCAAAAGTCTATAGGAGTATAAGCATGACTAGCTTAGTGAGATATTCCTTACGCAATAGTACTCATAACAACAATCAACAAGTTTATTAATCAAGCATATGAATGCAACAACCATATGATCAAACATTACATACGACTATCCGGTTTCGTATGTTTGATGGATTTACCCCTCCATCGGTGGTTAGGGAATGCTTTGAACTGGGTCCCGAACAACCTCCTAAAGTTTGCGCGCGTCTTGGGGTTCCAACGAACCGTACTACTAGTCCCCGGGCCTTCCATGCCCAAAGCGATCGATCCGGCTCGGCTACACCTTGAGGCCGTATTCCCCGTACGTCCTAACCCTCAAGATGTAGCTAGGCAGCTTACCATTCCGGTCCCACGCTGAGGAGTAGTAGCAAAACTTCGAAATGATATCTAAGTGATATGCATGAGCAATTTATTATATGAGGATTTCAATATGACATTAAATCATTTAAAGCGATCAAACAATATTTGCACACATAACAATACATACATGGAAACATTTATATCAATCACAAATCGGGTTTCGATATACTTATGTTCATTGATCGCACACAACGAATCACATACATAATTCCCATAATATCCCACATGCATATCAATTTTATCTTTTTCCTAACATCTAGTGCTCTATTCTACAAGCACATGCGCGAATACGTAAGCGTAAAGGAAACTCACTCGTCCATAGTGCTCTAGGAGTCGAAGTAATCCTCGGGGAAGACAAGATCGTGATCCTCGACACCTAAACAAAAGAAATACCCAACATGAGTATTTCATCCAAGATCTATTCAAGATCTATACTTCTATCTTAAAGAATTTGTAAAAATCGTATGGAATGGAAATTCCAATTTAAAATGGCCATAACTTGCTCATTTTAACTCGGAATTCCGCATATTATATACCGATTTCTACCTACTCGAAAAGATCTATCTATTTCTAAGGTTATTTCATCAAAAGAAGTTATTTGGGTCTCGGAATAGTAGCGCACAGATTTGATACGAATTTTCTAAACTTCAAAACTAGAGTTTTCAAACATTACTTCACTCAAGGGCTTTTGTACAAAAATATAGATATATTGTATGGTTGAAAAATCCCTTGAATTTATGTATATATATGTATAAACTCAAACTATATGCATGAATGTGGTGTTGTCTCAACAATGGTTTTGTAAGACACATGTCTTGAAAGTGAGATAAGCTTAAGACTTGAAAAGGAGTTAGTTTTACTTTGAAAATTTCCTAAATTATTATAAAGGAGTATTTCTTCCTTTTAACTCCATTTCTTAGTTATTATCTTCAAAAGAAATTTTAATCTTTCAAGATTTTCATAAATTTATTCCTAGTAGTTTGGAAACATATAGTTTTTCTAACTATTTCATAGTTATATCCACTTTTAAAAGAAATCATCATATAAGTAAATTTTGGAAAAACTTATCTTAGACTTTAGTGTTGGAAAACGTTGACAATTGAATTTTTGTTTAGGTCTAAAGAAACTTTCTTATTTCTTTGAAAAGAGATTTTATAATAACTTTACTTTATGTATTTCTTGGTGAAAACCACATATTATTACTAAAACTTGAGCTAGCTTATCTAACTTTAGAAGAATATTTGCTTAAAATAATTTCAACCTTTAAGGAAAATAACTTCTTATGTGACAAAATTTTTTTTAAAAAGAGTTCTCATTCTTATTTTAAGAAAGCTCATTTTATTATGATTGAGACAATAACAACATATTCATGCATGAATGAGAATATGTAACCATGAAAAATATAAAATCAACATAATTAAAATAAATAAGAGCATAAAGGTAAAGTCAAGTATTGGGAACCTTAGCTTCATCAAGGAATCCCGGGACTAAGAATAGACTAGTCCTTAAAAGAAAAGAAAAGCAAGGAAATAAAATTGTTTTGACTTGATATGGACAAGTCTAAGACTAGAAAGACTAGTCTTAAGAACAACTTGAAATTAAATAAATTGCAATACTTGAAAGTAAATAAATAACAAGTGAGCTTATATGCTCTAAATAAACATATACATATATATATAGATAGATAATACAAATAATAACAATATCAACATAATAGTAACATAAAGAAAATAAAAACATGAACAAAAACAAAACATGAATAAATTGTTGCTTCTTTAACTCAATGAGCCTAAGAAACATACACTAAACTCATGTTAAGTTATATGAACATGATGAGAGAATATGAAAAACTTTTACCTAAAGTTTATGTGTTGGTTGAAGAAGAAAAGAATGGGTTGTAGTATTATGTGGGAATGGATTTCCTAAAGAAAAGAGAGACTTGAGAGAGATGTTGGGAGAGGAATTTTGTGGAGTGATTTTGAGAGATTTTAGTATGAATTTTTGTTGTGTGAAAGAATGGAAGAGGAAGGGGGTATTTATAGATTTTTGGAGTGGAAATTAGATGTAATAAAATAAATTGGAAAAGAAAACAATTGAGAGGAAGAGGAGAGAGAGAGTGGACGGCAAGAGCTTAGGGAGAAGAGAAAATTGATTAATTTTGTTGTTTTGTAATAAAAAGAAGTAATGTGTAAAGTGTGATGTGATTAAAGTTGTATGGGGAAGGTAAATTGTAAGATATAGGTATGGTAGAGTGTAAGAATAGGTGTAAGAAAAAGTAGAGATAGGTGAATAGTAATGAATAGTAGAAAAGTACTATGAATAGTAGACTAGACAATTAAAATACCGGTAGTAAAGAAAATACGCGTAAAAGGCCTATATCTGTTATTTTTAGATACCGAAAAATTCTAAAACTGATATTTTTGAAAACCTTATATTTTTACGAATCTATTGGTGTTGTCGGAATATTTTTGCTATCCGGTGCTCCGGGGCACGGTTTTCGAAAACTGATCCCGATCGGATCCGAAGGACACTAGAAAAATTCGAATCTGATATTTTTAGGCTTCCCTATGTTATTACGAACCGTTTTCCACAATTATCTCAATTTCGTTTTCTAGGGTTTAAGAACACGGGATTGCCGGATCTAGATTCACTAGACTAATCATAGAACTAGGTTAATTTTAGGGTTTCGTTTCAACTTCCGGTTCTTAGGGTTTGCTAATTATCGAAAAATCTAGGGGCTACATGTACTCCGACAGGTTTAGTGGTAACGCCAAGCGATAAGCCAAATCTCCTACTTGTTCGAGAATTTCGAAAGGTCCGATATGCCTTGGGCTTAGCTTTCCTCGGGCCCATACACAATGAATGCTCTTTATCGGATTCACTTTTAGGTACACATGATCACCAACGTTAAACTCAAGGATTCGCCGTTTTTTATCTGCCCAACTTTTCTGTCTATCTTGGGCCTCTTTCATCCTTTGCTGAATAATCCTAACCTTATTTGAGGCGTCTTGGATGAGATCTGGTCCAATCGTTAACTTTTCCACATCATCCCAAAATAGAGGTAATGTACATCTTCTTCCATACAAAGCTTCGTATGGTGGCATCTTAATTGTTGAATGATAGCTGTTGTTGTAAGCAAACTCTACCAAAGGTAGATGTGCTTCCCAGCTTCCTTTGAATTCCATAACACAAGCTCTCAACATGTCTTCCAAGGTCTGGATAGTTCGCTCTGATTGTCCATCAGTTTGTAGATGATAAGCTGTACTGAAATGTAACTTAGTTCCCATACACTTCTGAAGACTCATCCAGAACTTTGACACGAATCGGGGATCTCGATCCAATACAATTCCTACTGGAACTCCATGCAGTCTCATAATCTCCCTCACATATAGCCGGGCCAACTTCTCCATTGAGTAGGTCATGTTGATGGGGATGAAGTGTGCTGACTTGGTAAGTTGATCCACAATTACCCATATAGCATCATATCTGGCTGATGTTCGGGGCAATCCACATACGAAATCCATTGTAATTTGGTCCCATTTCCATTATGGTATGGTCAATGGTTTCAAAAGTCCTCCTGGCCTTTAGTTCAATTTTTCTTATTGACATACGGGACACTTCATTACGAATTTAGCTACATCCTTTATCACCATTCCACCAAAAGCGACTTTTAAGGTCTTGGTAATCTTGGTACCACCGGGGTGCATGGATATCCTGCATTGTGCGCCTCATTCATTATTTCCTTTTTTATCTCCTCATCATTCGGTACACTAATCTTCCCTTTATTCTTACTACATCCTCTTCATCTATTTCAAAATCATCATACCTTCTTCCTTGTATCTCACTTTTCAACTTTCGTATGACTTCATCATATCGTTGAGATTCTTTGATTCTATCTATCAGGGTTGGCTCCATTACCAAATGGGAAATTTCTATTGCCGCACTTTGTCCCACAAATTTGATGCTCAACCTCTCGAATTCCTTTATAAGTTCTCTTTGGGTTGTGAGCATGGCTGCAACTTCTCCATGGTTCTTTCGACTCAAAGCGTCTGCTACGCATTCACTCTTCCAGGGCTATAATTTTTCCAAGATCATAGTCTTTGATCAACTCCAACCATCTTCTTTGCCTCATATTCAATTCCTTTTGTGTAAATAATCTTGAGATTCTTATGCTCCATATAAATCTCGCATCTCTATCCATATAGGTAGTGCCTCCAAAGCTTGAGAGCGAAGACAACTGCGGCTAACTCAAGATCATGTATCGGGTAATTTTGTTCATGCGGCCTCAACTGCCATGAAGCATAAGCAATTACCTTCCCTTCTTGCATAAGCAGCATCCTAAGCCATTTCTTGACGCCCATCACTATGGATGGTATATGGCTTTTCCGGATCAGGTAAGGTTAGAATTGGAGCAGATACCAACCGTTGCTTTAACTCTTGGAAACTTTGTTCCCTCTGCTCATTCCAAATGAACCTTTCATTTTTTTGGGTCAACTGAGTTAGTGGCTTAGCTATTTTTGAGAAATCTTGCACGAACTTCTTGTAATAGCCAACTAATCCAAGAAAACTCCTAATCTCAGTCATCGTCCTTGGTTGTTTCCATTCCATTATGGCCTTAATCTTTTCAGGATCTATGATATTCCTTTCCCTGAGATAACATGTCCTAGAAAGATATTTGGTCCAACCAAAAATCACACTTGGATAATTTGGCATATAACTTGTGCTCCCTTAAGGTTTGTAATGCCATTCTTAGATGTTCTTTGTGTTGCTCGTGTTTTAGAATAGACCAAAATATCATCAATGAAGACAATCACACATTTATCCAAGAGCGGCTTATACACCCGATTCATCAAGTCCATGAAAGCAGCTGGTTGCATTAGTTAATCCAAATGGCATAACCATGAACTCATAGTGTCCATACCGAGTTCTGAAAGCGGTCTTTGACACATCCTCTGGTTAATCCTTAGCTGGTGGTATCCTGATCTCAAATCAATGCGTGAGAATACACTTGCTCCTTGTAGTTGGTCAAAGAGATCGTCAGTCCTTGGTAATGGATACTTATTCTTTATAGTAACCTTTGAGTTCTCGGTAATCGATACACAACTCATCGATCCATCCTTCTTCTTTACGAATAATACCGGAGCTCCCCAAGGTGAGCACCTTGGTCAAACGAATCCTTGATCAAGCAATTCTTGTAATTGCTTCTTAGTTCCTTGAGCTCAACGGGTGCTATTCGGTATGGTGCCTTGGATTGGGTTCTGTTTTTGGCATCAAATCGATCTCGAAATCAAAATTCGATTGCATAGTTTGGGGGTAACCCAGGCAATTCTTCTGGAAAAACATCGAAGAACTCATTAACGATGGGGATGTCGTCAATGTTGGGTCTTTCCTTATCCTCTTCCGTACTTCCCACATAACTTTCAACTCCTTCCTCTTACTCTTCAATTAGCTCGAACGAACTTATCTCCAAACTTTTAGAAGTTGTGGATTCTTCAAAAAACGTAGCTTTCTTCCCGTCTTGTCCCATGAATTCTACCTTTTTATTTCTACAATCTACCTTTGCTTCCACCATGGACAACCAACTCATTCCGAGAATCACTTCGTACTTACTGATTTCTATTACTGTAAGATCAGTGGTTGCCTCATGGCCTTGTATCTTCATGGGGCAATTCCTTATTACTTCTTTGGTAGTCACCACACTACCGGTGGGGGTTTTTATACGAAAACTTATTGGGGTTGTGGTGATAGGTAAATCGATCTTCAAGGCTATACTAGCGGAAATAAAGGAATGCATTGTACCGGTATCGAAGAGGGTATAAGCGGTCAGGTGCCCTATTTGTATTGTTCCTGCATTCAAGACGCGTGTGTTGATAGGTAAATCGATCTTCAAGGCTATACTAGCGGAAATAAAGGAATGCATTGTACCGGTATCGAAGAGGGTATAAGCGGTCAGGTCCCCTATTTGTATTGTTCCTGCATTCAAGACGCGTGTGTTACTATTCTTATTGTCTTTATAAGGTTCCCTAGACATCTGTTATTTCCAACATACACCATAACTTTATACTCAACAGATATAAAACAAACAATATTTTAAAGGTTGAGGCTAACTGTAACCAAGCTATAGTCATACTCCTCTCCATGGTCCAGGGTAGCCAACTCTACTCCTTCTTCGCATCCTCCTCACAAACCCATTGCCCTTTCAAGGTTGTAAATTCTCACCCATGCATAGATGATGCTGAGCGACTTCCACTCCCATTCCCCTCTCTTGTTGGGCAAGTCCTCCTGAAGATCCAACAGGTCGATTTGTTGTGAGATTTCTTTGGGGACACTCGTTGGCAAAATGTCCCGTTTGCTTGCATACGAAACAAGTCGTAGAAGCTTTCTTTGGGCAATCCGGAATCTTATGGCTCGGGTCACCAAGAAATAACATTTGTTTGGAGAAGGGGGCATCTCTTCGGATAGTGCGCCCTTTGCATTTCCAACAACTTACTGCTGCCTTGGAATTATCCTTTGTCCACTGAAATTTCCCTTAAAGTGCTAATTGGTTTAAACCTTTAGAAGGGAAATTGGAGCTTGTTCCTGGTTGAAATTTCCTTCCAAACACATGCACTTTCTTCTCAGAAGTCCCAGCTTTCCTTTTCTTGGCCCCTTCAACAATTCTTGCTCTTTCAACAATTCTCTGAAGGTCGATGTCAAACTCTTCTAACCGCATCCTTAAGTCCTCATCTAACCCATTCAGGAACACTTGTCGTTTAGCTCCTCACTATACTTATAAGAATCCGGAGCATACTGCAGGAGTCGCTGAATTCCGTCTCATATTGTTCTATGGATTTTCCTTTCTGGATATGTGCAAGAAATCCGCACTATACCTTACTCTTAAACTTCCAGGGAAATAATTTTCCAGAAACTCATTCCGAAACATATCCCAGGTGATAGGTGGCGGCAATTCCCTACTCTTGGACTCCCACCAGACGCGGGCATTAAACCTCAACATATAGGTACCATAGCTTATTCGAAGATGATGAGGAACTTCATAGCAGCAAAAGATCGTTCTATCTGCGAGCCAATCTTCAGCTTCATCTGGTTTCCCAAAAGCTCCGTCAAAGTAACGGTTACTTTTGATAAAATCTGGGAGTGAAGTTTTATGGTCGAGGTGGTGGCGGAGGCGGCAAGGGTTGTATGTGATTGAGCATCAGGTGCTGCTGGTCCATGTACAGATGCTTGAGGTGCCTGTTGGGTGGTGCTTGAGCTGGTGCCGGTGGTGGCATATTCCTCTGTTGTTGTTGAACTAACACATTAAGAAGCTGTGTTAATTGACCCAGAGTGGCTTGGAGATCGCCTTGCGGGTTTGGGGCAGGAGCCACAGGGGGCACTTCTGGTTGGTTAACTTCTTCAGGTGGGTTATTCGATGCCTGCCTCATCCTGGTCGTCCCCTTCTAGGTCGGCTGTTTTAATCGTTTACGTAAATACTAGATTATTAAGTCTTTTACATATTAAGTTACGGAAATTGCGGAGGAGCTTTCAAGAAATAAACATGTAAAGAGAAATATCATACAAAAGAAGTTTAAGCAACTAAATCAAGAGATGAAATTTGTTTAAACCAAAATATTTAATTAAAAAGCATAGAAGGGAATGAAATCCCATACATAAAGAAATCAAGACTTGCAAAAGAAATTCAAAATACAACAAATATTAAACACTTTTTCGAAAACATAAATTAAACTACTGATCGATCCTATATCCTAAGTCGATCTGGTTACAAAATTCTTGTTGGACACATGGGATTGCTCATGTGGATCCTTCCTTCCTTCTTTGATCTTTCTTCATGGTGAGGGAGTTGCATTATGGTGGTTGGTCTAAAGTCGTCCTTGGCCTCTTAGTTACAAACAGCTTCAAGTAGCTTCGGACCATCATTCTTTTCCTTTTGGGAGGGTTGATTCCTAGACGTGCTTGGCTCCCGTTGATCAAACCGTCTGTGATGCATGCTCTTCATCGGATACTTCCATCACTTCATTCTCGTCAGGTCTCTTATGTGAGATCTCTTTGATTGGGATGTTCTCATCAGGCCATTCGAAATCTTGACTGGCTTTAGGTTGGAAATATCCTCATCCGTCCGTGATCTGCTGGCTCATCGTGGGCATAGATATATAACCGGCCTATGGAATTCCAAGTTCGAAAATTGGGAAAACTGGACGTCTATCGTTTCGGAAAAGGAACATAGCTTTTTGGAGCATAGGGGTGTGGTTGTAATGGCACGTGAGCCATTCCATACCATAAGAAACATCTAAGTCAGTCCAATAGGGCATCTCCTTACATAGGCTTCTTACTTTTAACCAGTGGTCCACAAGGGTTTCATCACTTCTTAAGTTCAAGCATTGAGCCTTAATTCTAACTTATCCAAGAGTAAGCTATAAAAGACAAGGGAGGTCATTAATTCTCCTTTTTGAGAATTTCTAAACTTGTCTAATCTTATCTAAGTCCTTCCATAAACATATCTATCTTTTTCTATTCTAGATTTATTCCTATTACCTTTATTTCTATAAACTTGTTGCTCTGATACCAACTTAAACTGTCACGCCCGAAGGGTACCCTAAACGTGGCAGCCACATATAATATCAAGGCTTAAGAATGACTACCTTAGTCATGCGAAAGCCTTAGTATTACATATGTAAGGCGTCTAGCACGGTAATAGGAGACGCTTTTGGGAAGCATAGTTTAAGCAAGTAAAGAAAACATACAAGAATCCAGAAATAAAATATTATATCATTAATAACCAAAGGTCTATTACATGATTTCTTAGGGCATACCCCCGCTAATCCCAAGGATCGTGATAGTCTTTACAACATCCAAAATACATATTAAAGATTTCAAAGGAATTCTAATCTAAGTCTTCGAGCAGATTTCCTCCAAAAGCTTCAATATAAAACTTACAGGATACGGGGAGGCTCGGGCACAAAAATAGGTGTTCCTGAGAATACAAATACCTATAGGGGTGTAAGCTTATGGGCTTAGTGAGTAAATCCCAAAATTCATACTCAAAGTAAATTATCAACCAAGTTTATTATTCAAACATATGGAATGCAACAACCACGTGAGCATACAAGACATATGACTTTCCGGGAATCATATGTTGAATGAATTACGCCCTTCATTCGGGGTTGGGTATTCAGGCCAATTACAGCCACAACTTTTAAAACACTTTTATAGATCTTACCGGCTCCTATACGCCATCAAAAACTTGTAGTTATTACAGGCTCCTACTAGCCACCAATTTAGTAGTTCTTACTGGCTCCTACTCGCCACTTACATGATATACCGGTTATGTCTACCACCACTATTATACACTTGTCCCACCAATTGTATAGTAGTGAATGAAATGTGACTCAACATATGAAGTGCATGAATAATTTCTTAATTAAAGTCTAGTAGTTATATTTACTTCTTTCAAGTGATCAACCAATTTCAAACACTTCAAGATAGTAATGACAACAACTTTATTACAAACAAATCGAGTTTCGATATACTTATATTCTTTCAACATATTATCATACACTTCCTTTGATTTTTGCCTAAATTCTAGTGCAACTAATTTTACAAGCACAATCAAAGTATGAAAAATAACGGGGAATAAACTCACTCAGCCATGATGACACCTTTCTTGAAATGGATGAGTCGTTCGGGATTTCCACTAATCGTATAATCTTCGGGATATGAACAATCCTCCTCGAGATTATCTAATCAAGAAGAATACCCAAAATGAGTATTTCATGAACTTCTATTCTTGAAGATTCTAAACTTTTCTTAAAATCGCGGTAAAATCGTATAAGAGGAAATTCCAACTTAAAATGGCCATAACTTGCTCATTTTAACTCGGAATTTCGCGTATAATATACCGTTTTCTACCTACTCGAAAAGATCTCATTTCTAAACTTATTTCAAAAACTAAGTCGTTTGTGTCCCAAAAAGTAGCGACCAGATTCTCCACGAATTTGTAAAAACTTGATTTCCTCTTTTTAAATAAAACTCATTTGAAGAGATGAAAATTCCAAGTATTTTGTAAACTTTTTGAAAGGTATATACATATATGTAATGACTCATAACAATTGTATGAAGTAAATGGAGTTGTCTCAATTTATAAGAAAAAGTAAAGTCTTGAAAGATTTTGAACTTGATAAATTTTTGAAATATTCTTTTACTTTGTAAAGATCTTGAGCTACTTGAAATGAGCATTTTTTTTCTAAATTTAATTTCTTGTAATTGTTCTAAATTTCTAAAGAATGATTTTTATTTCTTATACTTAACTTTCAACACTTTTTGAAAGTATTAATACTCCTATGATTTCTTGGTTTCTTGAAATCATTTTGTTTTAATGAAAATAAGTTCTATTATTTAAAGAAAAAGATGAAGTTATTGTAAAATTCTTGTTTACTTCAAAAGTCCGTTGAATGTTTATAAAATCTCTTATAAACTCCTCTAAGTTTGTTTAAGATGACTTCTTAGTCTCTTAGGAAAACATTAACTTCCTACTTTTATTTCTAGAGGAAAATCTTTATTTTAAGAAAACATTCCCTTCATTTATTTTGTTGAGACAAAACCATTATGTTCATGCATAAATATGAATCACAAGTTATGAAAATATAAAAAGAACATAATAACTTAAAAGAATAAGCATATAAATAAATCAAGTATTGGGACCTTAGCTTCATCAAGGTACCCCGGGACTAAGAAAAGACTAGTCCCGAAAAGAAAACAAAATGTTTTGACTTGATGAGGACAAGTCTAAGACTAGAAAGACTAGTCTTAAGAACAACTTGAAATTGAATAAATTGCAATGAAGTAAATAAATTGCATGAAACGTAAATAAATTGCAAGATAATGAGCTTATATGCTCTAAATATTATGTATAGCTATATAGATATATTAGATAGTAATGAACATAAGAGAACATAAAAGAGTTTGAGATTATGAACAAAAACAAAGTATGAACCTATTGTTGATTTCTTAACCTTCATGGTTTTAGAAAACACACAATAAGTTCATACTAAGTAGATGAACATAGGAATTTCTTGAAGAAAGTTTACCTAAAAGAGATGAACTAAATAGAGCTTCTTGGAAGAGGATTCTTGAGAGATTTTGAGAGAGTAACTTTAGAAATGAAGAAGTGTGAAAGAAGTGGAAGTGTGAAGGGGTATTTATAGGAAAATGTAGGAGATAAATTGTGTTAATTAAATAAAGTAAAAATAAAACAAATTGGATAGAGAAGAGGGAGGGTCGGCGCTATTTTTGGGAAAAAGAGAGAGAAAAATTAATTTTTTTGTCTTTTGACTAATTAAAAGTGAGAAATGAAAGATGTGAAATTGTATTGGAAATGAAAATATGTAAGAAATAAGTGTATGGGTTATAAAGTAGGTTGTAAGAAAAAGTAGAGATAGATGAATAGTGTAGAATAGTAGAATATAGTGTAATGTAAAAGTAGACATGACAATTAAATGCCAGTAGTAAGAAAATACACGTATAAATGCGAAATATGATATTTTTAGCTACCGAAAAATTACGAAATTGATAATTTTAGAAATCTTATATTTTTACGAGTCTAACGGTATATTCGGAATATTTTTACTATTCCGAGCCCTAGGACACGTTTTTCAAGAACTGTGTCTGATCTGGTTCAAAGGACACTCGTATTTCGTAAATCTGATATTTTTATATAACCTATAGCTATTACGAACCATTATAGCTAATTATTCCCACTTCGTTTTCTAGGGCTAGAGAAAACGGCAATGCCGGACTTAAGCGGTTACGGTAAACTAGGGTTTTGTTGAATCTGGAAAATCCGCTTGACTTCCAATTAGGGTTTAAACTATAATTAGAATCCAAAAATTTCGGGGATTTACAAAATGTATCACTCCAATGTGTCTATTCCATGTGTTAGACGTCTTGTATAAAGTATTAGAGCTTTTGCGTGACTAAGGCAGTCATTCGTAGGCTTTAATATTGTGTACGGTGGACTGTCACATTTAGGGTACTCTTCGAGGCGTGATAGCCGCTAGCTTACAGATGAAGGATGCTGGCATTGAAATTGACGGCCACTGGCGTACAACCGGCTTATACGGTTCTATTCCTTGTTTCAAATCAAAGCCGCCCTTGAGCTGCTAGCTTGGTTCTAGCCTATATTTTACACTAAATAAAACGTCTTTCTTGGTGCTAGGGTTCCACTAATTCATATATATACATCAAGGTCTTTAATTCTCTCTTCATAGATTAACCTAAGGCAAGATCTAGGTAAGAATTCCTCTCAAATCTCTTTTTGGTTAAGCTTTGATTAAATCTTGGTTTCTAAAGATTGTTTCTTTGATTTGAGGAATCAAAGTTGGTGAAGACGATTTCGGTGGAGACCAAAACCCGAGGTTCTGAATTGGAGATCTTGGTTCTACAGTCAAGGAAGTGTGAAATCTAAAGTTTTGGGTAAGTGTTGAATCCTTTCAATCTTTTTTATGTTAAAAGATGGAATCTTTTCTAATAGTTGTACTATTTTTTATTAAGGATTTTAGAGTTTTTGAGGAATTTGGAGAAATCTGTGTGTTAGGGTTTCGTTTTTTGGTGATCTTAGAAGACAGGTGTGTATATCTAATATTATAAATCTTATGCTTAGGATTATGGATTTTTAGGGTTAGGTTTTAATTATGAGCATGAAAACAAATGTTGATTTCGTATATGTTGATGATCAAGCGTCTAGCGATTAGGGTTTCTAAACTTTTGAAAAGGATTTATTGATCTTGAAGTTTTGAAAGCGAATCCAGGTACGACCTTACCATGCTTGTTCTTTATGCTTGTAGGATTAGAATAATAAATTGATTTAATTCTATCGGGTATATAATTGAATGTGTGATGTTTGTGTTTGGCTTTGGTTAGTAAAGACCATGCAGAGTGTGATACTAACGAAACACTCTGATGATCCTTATGTGTCGTTGTCCCTAGTGGAGTTGCACTTGGAGATGATTTCAGTAGTTTAGGAGTAGAACAAGTACGACACCCCGATGTGTGTGAGATTCCTAGCACCATATTTGTATATAATTACCTATTTTCCTATATTAGTTGTTTTTAGGGAGGTTTCAGATAATCCAGGTTTAGGGTTAGGCGCGAATGGCCCTAGACTGTGTTGTTTGCTTGGCTAAATTGAAGATAATAATCTATATTTGTTGCATTAGTTTCTAAGTTGCATGTGGTATTGCTTATTGCTTGTTCATGTGCATGTGCATGTGTTTTCGGTTTGGCATACTAGGCATTTTTACTCATCCCTTTGTCTTTTTTAGGTACAAATGATGATTAGATAGTTTATAACTTATATGGGTTCGATGTATATATGGACTATAGAGAGGATGTTAGCGGACCTGATTATCTGTAGATCTCTAGGTTTATCATGCATGATTGAGAATAGATGAACTATGAAAGTTGTTTTTGAAACCTTTGTTTGATTCATGAGATTTTGAAAAGACTTTTTGTTTGAGTTTAGTTGTAGTAGGTTGGCTTGGTTTATGCTAATTAGATAGTTATGAAGATGGTTATAGTTTTATGACATTCGTTTATTTTTTTTTAAATATCCTTATTTTGAGAGATTTGAAGATATATGTTTTTAGCAATTGGTGGTTTAGAGTTTTTAATAGCCTTAGTGTGTTCTTTTTAAGTGAGAACATATGGCGAGTTGTAATACTTTTAGATTAGGGCATTACAGGAGCAAAACAAAATATTTTTCTAAATATGAAAAAAAAATTTTTGTTATTCGTTGTCTTTCCTTTTGAGTTTATCTTTTGTATCATCACCTTTTCTCTTTTTGTACCAGAATGACACAACTTTTATTTTTTCCTCTTATTTTATGCAATTTACATTCATCTCTTCATGTCTTTATATATTAACTTGTTGTGATTGTTTTACTAAATAAAAATTATGTACCTAATACTACCCTCTGATTAATTTTAGGTGAGTATAACTATTATATTTTAATAGTATAACAACAAAGCACAATTATCGCTCTCGTAAGGATCTCCTCGAGTTTTAGTATTGACCTTATCCCTACTTTTGAACATAGAAAATCAAGTTATTATAACTAATTGTCACTAATTATTAAAAGAATAAAAATAGAGAAAAACATGATGATCTAAAGTAAAAACCATGCACAAATTTTTTTCTCTTGATCTCTAAATTTCTCTTATTCGCTCTTGTGTTTCTCTATCTAGAGAGCTTAGAATTTTGTTTGTCTCTCTTCTATATAATAGAGTAGAGTCACTTACTAATTGTGTATCAGATTTTTGCCACTTATTCCTTATCATTTTTTTATGTTGATTCTTGTGTAGAATTCCATTATGACTCTCAGGGCAATAGGTTCGACAAGATAGATGGTTAAGTGTTTAGATGGTGAATTATTGATAGTTGATACAAATTCTTTTGAGAACTTTAATATTTTATTTATTAGATGACTATATACATTAACTTAAAACCCCTTCCACTCTTGTGCATACAGCTAAACTTAGCATGATGGTTAAGGCTAGCTCTCCTCTAATTTTTCCCTGAGTGGGTTATGTCTCTTTTAAATGTGGTTTCTTAAAAACTTGTTTTAAATAAGATTATCTTAAAGGTTTTAAATCACCCAATCATGGAAAAACAAATGGCACTCTGTTAAAATTTTGCAAAATTTAATTATGATTTCTTAACTAAAACTTAACTAGAAACCTTTCAGTAATAAATGCCTTATTAGGAAAAGGAAGGAACCTAAAGGAGAACTAAGTCAAAATCTTGATGAAAAGAAAGTTCAGGTAGCAAGGAACAACATCTAAGGTAAAACCTACACTTCTCCTATTCTTTATCCAGCTCATCTTAATCAAGATCGTGACAAAGAACATTTGATAAGTTTTTGGAGCTTTTTAAGAAACTTCACATCAACATACCTTTGGTTGAGGCACTTTTCTAAAATGCCTAAGTATGCCAATTCTTGAAGGAGCTATTATCCAACAAGAGAAACTTGAGGATGTGTCTGCTACAATAGTGGGGTTGAGTGTTTAGCCATGATTCAAATAAACTGTCGACCAAACTAAAGGATCCTAGAGTTTCACAATTCATGTATTATAGCAAACTTTTTGTAGAGAAGGCTTTATCAGATTTTGGGGCAAGCATCAATTTGATGCGTCATTCATTCTTCAAAAAGTTAGGTTTAATAGAATCTCTTCCTATTAAAATAAGCTGCAATTAGCATATCACCCAGTTAAATTGCCTAGAGGAATCATTAAGGATGTACTTGTAAAAGTGGGGAATTTTATATTTCCTGTAAACTTTGATACTTGAGATGGATAAAGATGGGGAAGTACCTCTAATCCTGGTAGAACCATTTCTAGCCACTATCAGAGCCATCATTGATGTTGGTGATGGAAGACTAACGCTTAGAGTTGGTGATGAGGCACTAACAATGAAGATTCCAGCAGCATCAAAACAACCATGATAGTTAATGATTCTTGTTTTAATATTCACATGATTGATGCTTTGTGGTAGACTATGTGCAGGATATTTTATGCAAAGATGTTTTAGAGTTAAGTTTGATCAATTCAGAAGAGAATGAAGCGAATAGCTCTATAGTGCAAGCTATGATAGCTCAATTAGAGAAGCATCAGAGTTTACAAACTAGCAAGGGTTCGAGAAACAATCAATAGAAGTTGAAGCAAGATTAAGCCGTTATTTAAGATCCATCAGTTTAAGAGATGAAGCGACTCCCTAGCTATTTGGAGTATACCTTTTTGAAGGAGAACTCTAAATTACCGGTAATCACCACCTCATACTTGAACAATGAACAGAAAAAACTATTATTGGCAGTCCTTAGGAAGCATAAGTGAGCAATTTCTTTGAAGATATTCGATATCAAGGGTATCAACCCCTCTTTCTATACTCATAAAATCTTATTAGAAGAATGGATTTAAATTGGTTTATAGCTCTATGGAAGATTGAATTAGAATACGAAGGAGGTGGTGAAAAAGGAAGTAATCAATCTCCTGAACGTTGTGCTAATCTACCCAGTCTTTAACAGTTCTTAGGTAAGCCTAGTGCAAGTTGTGCCAAAAAGTTTTTGGGGAGAGGAGGGGAAGAGGGGAGGATGACTGTGTTCCCAAATGAAAGAAATGAGCTAATCCTAATGAGGAGAGTCATAAGATGGCGGGTATGTATAGATTATAGAAGACTGAATGAAGCCATTTGCAAGAACCATTTCCCATTGCCTTTCATCAATTAGATGCTAAAAAGGCTTATAGGTCATATGTTTTACTACTACTTAGACAATATGTTCGGTTACTTCCAGATACCCATTGCTCTCGAAGATTGGGAGAAAACAACATTCACTTGTCCTTATGGCACCTACGCATATAGAAGGATGTCCTTTGGGTTCTGTAATGCATTAGCTACCTTCTAAACGTGCATGTTGGCTATATTTGATGATCAGGTGGAAAACATTATGGAGATGTTTATAAACGATTTTCCATCTTTGGTGACTCATTCAGGGATTGTCTCAGAAATTTGGAATAGGTTTTGACCTACTATAAGCAAACCAATTTGTGCTTAATTGGAAGAAAGGGAGAAATCCCACTTCATGTGTAAGGAACACATAGTTCTCAAGCAAAAAGTCTTACAAGGAATAGAAGTAGATCAAGCAAAAGTTAAGATTATTGCTAAACTTCCTTCTCCATCATCAGTTAAAGCGATTTGTAGCTTCCTTGACATAGGTTTTTACAGAAGGTTCACAAGGACTTTTCCAAGATAGCCCGACCTTTGACAAGGCTATTGGAAAAGGATGTATAGTTTGGTTTAATCAATAATGCCTTGATGCATTTAACCTCTTCAAGGAGAAGCCAACTAATGCATCGATCATGATAGTTCCATATTAGAGCTTACCATTTGAATTGGTGCATGACGCAATTGATTTTGCAATCGGGGTATTTCTAGGATAACGAAAGGAAAAACATTTTCAACACATTAACTACGCCAATAGAACTCTCAATAGTACTTAGGAGAACTACACTGACACTGAAAAAGAGTTGCTAGCTATGGTATTCACCTTCGACAAGTTTCGACCTTATTTGATTATGTCAAAGGTAGTAGTTTATACTAACCACTTTACTCTTAAATTTCTTTTGTCTAAACCAAATGTGAAGCCGCATGTTATCCACTAGTTCCTCCTTCCACAAGAGTTTGATTTGCAGATCTAAGACAAAAAAAAAAAAAGGAGCAGAGAACCTAGTAGTTGGCCATTTATCCCGTCTAGAGAACCCCCACTTGGAGGAATTAAAGGAGGAAGACATTAATGACGAATTCCCTAAGGAAAAACTATATGCAGTATTTGAGGTACTAGATTATGAAATTCCATGGTTAGCAAATTTTGCAAATTACCTTGCTACTAAAGTCCTCCTTAGAGATATGATTTCCCATGAAAAGAAGAAAATCTTTATTAAGTTGAAGTATTATTTTTAGGAGGATCTGTTTCTTTTTTTGCGTATGTGCATATCAGATGATTCGATGCTATGTGTCATTTGGAAGGTTGGAATATTTTACATGCATGCCACTCTAATCCTATAGGAGCCATTATAATGCGAACAGGATAACTCAGAAGGTTTAAGGCCAGGTTTTTATTGGCCTATCATTTTCAAGGATGTCCATCTACTTGTTAATATATGCAATAGATGTTAGAGAGCCAAGAATATTTCCCAACATGATGAGATGTCCTAGAATTATATTTTGGAATGTGAAGTCTTCAATGTATAAGGCTTCAACTTCATGGACCATTCCCAACTTCTTTTAGGAACATGTATATATTGTGTGTGGTGTGGATTATTTTTGAAGTGGGTAGAAGCCCAAACTCTACCCACTAATGATGCCCAGCTAGTCACCAGGTTCTTGAAAAAGCCGTTCTCAAGGTGTAGAAGCCCCATGAGCCATTATAAGTGATAGTAGAATATTTTTTATAAGTCTTAGCTTGAGAAGATATCCATATGATATGAGGTGACTCACAAGATTGCATCACAACATATCATCCCTAAACCAGTAGGCAAGTCGAGGTTTCAAATCATCACTTGAAGAGAATATTGGAGAAGTCAGTGAAGCATCATAGGAAAGATTGGACTAAAAAGCTAGATGAAGCTTATGGCATATAAAACAGCTTATAATACCCCTTTAGAAACCATACCATACCATCTTGTCTATGGTAAGGCCTACCACCTGCTGTAGAGATCGAACGCAAGGTCTATTGGGCCATTAAGCATATCAATTTTGACTTATACTCTACCAGTATGAGAAAGAAACTTCAGCTGAAATGAATTAATGAGTGAGAATGACAGCTTATGAGAATATGTGGATTTACAAGGAGAGAACAAAATGGTACATGATAAGTCAATCCGACATCCAAAACACTTTAAGGAAGGTGACCAAGTACTTTTATTCAATTCTCTATTAGGACTTTTGTAGGGAAACTTTGTAAACCCTAAATTTTGCAGTACTCATTAGAAAATAATCCTAGGATTAAATGTCGAATACTAAAGCCCTAAAAGTCAACCCAAATTAAAACTAAACTCTAAAATAATATTAAATATAAATTTCATGACTTTAAGAAAAAGAGAACCTTAAAAAAAATTCAATAATCGTTTAACTCAAAGTACTAACATAAAACAATTCACTATCTGATCCATAACACATAAATCGATAGAATATCTAAATAATATTCAATGATAAAATCCTAAAAACCTTAAACCTTCGGTTAATTTTAGAATGAAAAAATCTAAATCAATATCGAAAATCAAATGGAGTCATCACATAATCCTACACTCAATAAACAATCCCAAAAACTATAAAATATTAAATAAATCATAAAAAAAAGTAAATTTAAAATTTTGAACCAAAAAAATATAAAATATATATAAAACGATCATAAACCCCAAAATTTTATGATTTTATGATAAACTAAAAAGCTGAAAGTAAACTCGAAACGCTAAAGTCAACCTAAAGCAATAACAAAACTTAGTGAATTTACACCTGGCAATCCTGCACGCGAAACCCTAAAACAGTAAAAATAAGATAAGCTTAGATTGATATTTGAAATATTTTGATACAACCTGAAAGATCATATCATAAAAACTTGATCGCTCCGGACTCGAATCGAAAAATGTGTCATGGAGTTCGGAATAGTAAAAATATTCCAAAAATCAATATATATTCGTAATTCGTAAGGGTTCATAAAATCAATTTCGTAATTTTTTGGTATGTAAAAATATCATATATAACATTTTTACACGTATTTTCTTTACTTCTTGTAATTTTATCCTTGTAATTTGTTTGTCTATTTATTATGCTATTTCTACTATTTAATACTATTCACCTATCTCTACTTTTCCTTACAATTTATCTCTTACAACCTACACACCTATTTCTTATATTTACTTTTCCAATATTATTTTTAACTAAACTTTATTCATACTTTACTTACTTTTCTTTACAAAAATCAATTTATTTTAATCTCTCTCTCTTTATGCCTACTATTTTATGTTCATTTTCAGTTATTTAATTGACTCTAATTTCCATCTACAAATATCTATAAATACCACATCTCTCTCCACTTCTTTCACACACTTCTTTACCATAACAAAACTCCCTCAAAATCATTTCTCATATATTCTCCCTAAAATTTCTTCTCATCTTCCTATATTCTCAATATCTCCATACAACATCAACCCCTTTATTTCTATCACCCATTTCTCGACATTAGGTAAAAATTCCTTCAGTTATTCCTTATGTTCATGTAATTTAACACGATCATAGCATATGTTTCTAAACCCATGGGAGTTAAGAAAGCAACAATTTGTTCATGCAAAATTTTATTACTATGATGTTATTATGTTATGTTAATTTATTCTTATTTCTAATCTAACTCCTATATGTTAGTAAATATATTTATATATACACACACACACATATACGTATATATTTCTTAGAGCGTATAAGCCCACTAAAATAACTTTTATTTATGCTCATGTAATTTATTTATTTTTTCTTGCAATTTAGTTATTTATTTCATGCTATTATATTAAGACTGGTCTTTCTAGTCTTAGACTTGTCCTCATCAAGTTAAAACAATTTTCTTATTTTTTTATTTTTTTTAGACTTGCTCATGTCTAAGTTCGAGAAGCCTTGAATAAGCTAAGACTTCTCAATACTTGATATTTATTATGTGCTTATTTCATTTTTATATCTTCCCTCTTTCATATTAATTATTTTTGTCATGTACTTAATTGTAAAATTCATGTTCATGCATGATCATGTTCTTATTGTCTTAATAAAAATAAAAAAATTTCTTTCTTCAATAAAGAAAATAAGTTAAACTCACTATAAATATGCCATTTATATCACTTAGGAAAGGTTCTATTAAAATTTAGAATTTTTTTTGAATAAAATGCTTTTTAAAATTTTTAGACAAGTCCATCATAAATTTTTAGTGATATTATTATGCTAGATTTAACTATGTAACTTCATTACACACTCTTTTTTTCACACCAATAAGATAAAAATTATTGTTCCAAAATTTAATGTTGATAATTTTTTGTTATGTAAATTTTTCTTAAAAACTTATTTATAAGATTATCACCAACATTTTAATAAACACTAAGAACCAAACAACTTTTCTAAGTCAAGTTTAAAATCAACTCACTAGTTAAAAACCCACTTAAGAATAAACCGGCATGCATGAGGAACTAAGTTTTAAGAAGTAAAATCCATTCTTTTAAGAAATTAAGGAAATACAAATAATAGTTATAATAAATAAGACACTCACTTGTAACAAACTAAAGATTTCTAATAAAGGTTACGTGTTGAAAAATTATGGGTTTAAAAAAGAGTCATTATGAGAATAAGAATTTAGAACAAGCTATTCCTTTAATTTTCCTCATAAGTTAAAACTTAAAACATTTTTATATACAACTTAGAATGATTTTCCTCACGACCACATGAAGTTTCATGTTTGGAAACTAATTAGCTAAAAGAAGTTTAATATAAGGGTGAAATATTCAAAAGCTCAAAATAAATACAAAACCATGATTTTTTAATAATTGAGTTTCATATTTACAAAAGCTAAGAATTTAGTGTTTTAATTATGAATCAACTTAAGAAAATTTCTATAAGGAAATATATTTAACCTTAAGATTTCAAAATAAAGCCAATCATGATTTCCTTGTTGATTGAGTCAGATGTTTACAAACTAGCAAATTTAATAATAAGTCAATGAGTGACTTTTCACTAAACTTTATCTTTCACATAGATTATTTATAAATTATATTTTTAAGACAACATCACTAGAATCATGTATATAATATGAGCCTATATATATATATATATATATTAAAAAGGATTTTTCAAACTATATATATATATTTATGTGTTTACTATGGAATTTTTGGATGATATAGAATTGAGAAAAATTATAAATTGAGGCTGGAATTTTCGCGCTTGAGCTATACTAACCCGTTTTCGAACCCAAATGACTTAAAATGTTAAAAATAACCTTAAAAATAGATAGATCTCTTCGACTATGTAGAAAACAACATCTTAAAATGAGTAAGTTATGGCCATTTTAAGTTGGGATTTCACATAATTCAAATTTTGATGAAAATAACAAGATGGAATTAAATTTAAGTAGAACTTCTATAAAATACTCATTTCAGGTTTCTTTTGTCTAGGTAACGAAGAATAAGAGATTTCCCTTCTTGAGGATTATCACGACTAAGAAGATTGCAATATAGACGAGTGATTTTTCCCTCTTAATTTCGTTATCTTACTTATACTTATAGATAATTGCACTAGATCTATAAGTATAAGACAAAATGACCATGTATGGGGTATGGGTTTATGTGCATATACTCTTATATATGTATGACAATGAATGCTAAGAATATCAGACCCACAAATAATTGTGTAAGTATATTATTAATATTATATGTTGCTTATGTGTGTATGATGTTTGTTTGATCACCCTTAAGTATGCCTTAATCATACTCGGCTTCGATATAAATTAAATGGACATACATTGCATCCGTCGAGTCACATGTCAAAAACTACTACTCTTACGTGAAGAATCGGAAGGTCCAAGGCCAAGATAGCCTAAGGCCATGCTCATTCTTAGGAAACTAAGGCGTATCGGGGATACATTTCAAGGATAAGTTGCCGATCGATCACTAAGAGCAGAGTGCTCGGGGACTAGTAGCAGAAGATCGCAATGACCTTCAACTACCATTCCCTCACCCTCGATACGGAGGGGTAAATTTGTTCTATATATGGTTTCTAGAAAACCATATATAATTGTGTAATCATGTGAATGTCGCACAAAATGTATAGGATATGGTGAAAATTAATTAAACTTGTTTGAAATCACGGTGAGAATAAAAAGGAATATCTCACTAAGCTTGTTAAAAGCTTATAGCCCCATAGGCTTTTGTTGAAATTGGTATGTGTGCGGTTACGTTCGAGGATCGGAATATTAAGGAAATCATTGGCGAATCTTTGAACTCTTGTGGAAGAAGTGGAAACATATGATATTTTACTTTCATGAAATTTCTTTATGAATTATATATGATATGTTAATATTTTAGGAGATTACTATGAAGTGTATTTGTGTAATCCTGAAGACATTAGCAGGGATATGCCCTTAAAAATTGTAATTGACCTTACTTATGTTTTATGCTAAGTATTTCTCTTGCCTTGTTTCTTAGTTGCTATTAAAGTAAATTACACTACTCCAGTGTGTTCCCTCTAATGTGTTGTACGCCTTGTGCATGATATAGAAGCTTTAGTGTGACTAAGGAAGTCATTCCTAGTCTTTAATATTGTGTACGATGGATTGCTACATTTAGGGTATCTTTTGGGGTGTGACAAACTCAAATCAAGATGGCCAGGACCTTTCTTAGTTAAGCAAATTTTTTCACATGCAGCTATTAAGTTGGAACATCTAGAGATTTGAACTTTTAAAGTAAATGGTCATCATTTGAAGTTATACTTAGGGAATGATATGATCAGGAAGGACTAAGGAGTTCCGAATCCATTCATCATGTTGAGCCTAAAATTTTCCTTTTCCTTAATTAGACCCATATTAGGCCAAAAGCCCACTTAATATGAAGCTCGACATAATTAAGAATGTTTTTATAAAACATTGTTCTGATAAAAAAAATCTTTTTCTTTTTGGAGCTACCACCATCCAAAGATGGAAAATAATGAAATTAGGATCAACTGGGTGAGTCAACCCTAATTTAAGTTGTTGGTCTATCGTTTTTTCTAAAAATCAATCTTTTAGGAAAATTATTTACCAAAAGATTCTAGACTTAGGCTCTCCTATTACACCCTAAAGGTAAACACTTATGGGCTTTCAAGAATCAAATGGATCTTAATTAAAATACTCATTTTGATAAAAAAAAATCAAGCAAGAAATAAAAAATAAATATTACCACAAACTTGCCAAGGTTCTAAAACCTAAAATATCAAAACTTAGTTAAAATTTCAAATTCTTGAAAATGTACAAAGATAAACAAAGTTATTAAAAATCATAGATTTATTTAAAATATCTAAAATTTAAAAATATTTACAAGGATGCAAATAATATGCTAGAAATTGGAAACATGCAATGTCACACCTCACCACCTAACCGGCTCGGCCACTATAGCATCCCGACCCTCACCTTTTAGGCTACTTGGTTGGGACCTGATGGGAACGAGTATGCAACGATAATTAGCTCAACTGGTAAAAGGTGTTGTCTTTGGGGTAGGAAAAAGGCTTGAGACTAAAGTTCGATTTGCCACGACTGTAACCAGGGTCAATTCTACCCAGAAGAATAATACTTGATTATCATCGCATGCTCGTTCCCATTGGGTCCCACTCGAGTAACCTAAAAGGTGAGGGTCGGGATGCTATAGTGCCCGAGCCAGTTGGGTAGCAGGGCATGACATCAAATCCTAATACCATTTTGGTATTTCTAACCACTTAAGATTTCAGCAATGCTGAGCTTAGGTAACGCCAGCACCCAATATTTTTCACATGATTCTGATGGTAGAGTACAATGACTTGCAAAAGAGGTAAAGGGAGACAAGAGAGAGAGATTGTGTCGAGATCAAGGGGCTCCAACTTAAGTGACGAGCAAAGTGGAGAAGTGGTAGTTCGGCCTTTACAAGTAGTCATGAAGAGAGGTCTAGTGAAGTTTTGATGTCATCGATGAGGAAGCAAGGCATTTCAAGCACGCCTTCTTATGCGGTTGTAAACCCCGATTTTTCTAGTAACCAAGATGACTTGAGAAGCGGAAACCAAAACCCTAAACCGGAATAACTTAAGATGGGAGTGAGACCTAGGAACCTTGAATCCGGCTTTTCCTCGGTTTCCAATTAAGAAACTTTTTAAAGAAAAATTAATCTTGAATATAGTTCTTGAATATATTTCAAACCAAGAAAAGATCAGATTTTGAGAAAATTTCAATTTCGGGCCTTCCCGAGACTCGTTACAGAAAAGCATGCCCTGGAACTTGAATTTCGAAAAATTACTTGTGAATACTCTTTTGAATTGAAATTAAATAAGGATTTCAAAAATATGAATTTCAAAATTTTTCGGTTTATGAAAAATATAGTTATAGCCTTTTTATTCGTATTTTCTTACTACCGGTAATTAAGTTGTCTTGATTACTATTCACAAGTACGACCTACTACACTCATAAGCCATACCCTACTCTTACATCCTTACAAACACTCCATTACATTTTTCTTTCTAAAATTATTTGTCTCTAAATAATTATTACCATTTATGACTTTTAATACACAAAACTATCAAAACAAGTTAAATAAAAAATCAAAACCCCTCCTCATAGTCATGGCTGGCGTGATCCTCCCAATTTTGGTCCCATTTGTGCAATTTTTTTTAATTATTTTTATCTCATTTAACCTAATTCCACTTCATATATAAACCACTTTTTCTCTCTCTCTCTCTTCATTCTTCTCATTTCAAATTTTACCAAAGGTAAAAAACTCTCTTTTTCTCTCCTCCCCAACCCTCCTTGCCGTAAGCTTCATTGGCTCCCACACACAACACACACACACAAAAAACTTTTCTTCGTCCTTTTGTCTTCTATTTTAACCTTAAGTAAAGAACTTTACTTCTTTTACCTTTAGATCCTTGTAATGACAAGGATATTCTTGTGTATTTTCATTTAAGGTCCCCATGAGCTCTTGTTAGGGGCAAGAAAATACTAATACAAGAATACCAAACCATCACAAGAGTGGATCTAGCATTTAAACAAGCTTTCATGCCATGAGCTTCATGATCATCCATCTAAAAGTTGTTTTGAACAAAAGACCTTTCATAAAAAATTTAGTTTTATGTTTTCAAAACCTATTTAAGCATTTAAGAAGGTAGATCTATCATTTTACCATCCATATTCATGTAGGCATTTAAGATCTCATCTCTATTTTGAGTTTTTGTGCATTAATAGTCCTCAAGACCTTTGTCTCGAGTAAATAAGCTTGCTAGTATATAGATCTCTAGGTGGATGAGTTAAGGAAACCAAAAAGGAAAGCTTTTTTCAAGAAATGAAATAGGGTAAATTCGGATGATATGGAAAACCTAGTTTAAAAACCTTTTATCAACTTCAAAACATGTATTTTACAAGAAAAATGTAGCCTATAGGTGATAGATGATGTTTGATGATAGTTTTCATGATTTTAAATGAGTTTTTACCAAGGGAAATATTTAAAACAAGAGATGAAGTCAAATAGAAATTTTGGATTGGAAGTTCTTGTAGGTAAAATTCGTAATACTCAATAGGTGGTTAGAAAACACTAATTTTCCAACCTCAAAAATGGTATTTTCTTAAATAAATAAAGTCCGTAGGGTATAGATAAAGTAAATACCTAAAGTTCTAAGTATAAAATGCATTTTTCTTAAAGAAATCAACTTAAGAATGAGTTTTGCAAAATTCGGGATTTTTGGATCAACCCTATTATAAGACTCACTTATAAGTTTACAAATGAAGATTTAATTAAAGAAATAAAGGCCTTAAGATATAGTTAATGTAAGGGTCAATTATTCTTTAGAGTAAATAAAATTTTCCTAAGGAAAATCCTTAGAACAAGTAAGAGTGACCAAGTGTATCAAATCTACTAGTTAACAAATGGCATGAAAGGGTTTCCTAAGATAAAAGTTATTTAAATTCTTTTAATCTATAAATTTATGAGAACTTAAGCACATAAGAGTTCATATCATGACATTCATGATAGGGAAATTCATTACCATGGCATTTATTTTCATTCTACACTTAGGAACCTCAAGAGCATTCATGAAAATCACATTTTTGGAAATCAACATACCTACTGGTCAGAACTGATACTTCATTTCCGAGACTTAAATGTTTTCAAAACTTGATTTAAACAATAGATTTAGAAAGCTCTTTCGAAGTAGATAGAAATCGATATAAAATTTGCGAAATTCCGAGTTAAAACGGCCAAGTTATGACCATTTTAAATCGGGACTTCGGAAATGACGCGAATTTCGATTTCACTAAGTTGTCTTAGAGTTTTGTATTCTTAGATGGTAGAATACTTATTAGGGTGTTTCTTTTGTGTTTAGGCGAACCCGAGGACGTCGAGTCTTTACCCGGATTATTACTACTAAGAGACCGGCGAACCAATGGCGGAGTGAGTTTTCTCTTCCCAATTCGTTTATTGTATGTGATTGATAATTTAGTGCACTAGAGTGTAGGTCAAGAGAAATGAATATGTAGGATGGGGAATAATGGGAAATTGTATGTTGATGATGATATGAGAACTAAAAATAAGAATATCGAAACCGGGTGATAATTTCTGGTTGTGTAGTTGGTTATGATGTATTGTTTGAGAAATTGTTTGATCGCCTGAATAAAATGACTTAATCAACTATTCGGACTAATGCCAAATTCAGACATATGCATATCATAATGGGAAGGAGCATTAGCATTGGTTGGTTAATCGTGATCCATAAACGAGATTAATTGGTTGGTTAATCGTGATCCATAAACGAGATTAATTATGAGTTAATCGTGATCCAGAAACGAAATAATTGTTGGTTACCCGTGAACCATAAACGGCATAAAGTTAGTACCGCAGTATTCGTTAATCTGCTAACCCGGATGGAGGGCCAAGTCCATCCACATATGATTTCCGGCTAGTCATATGTATGTTGTTCTCATGTGTTTGGTGCATTCACTTGCTTGTATAATCACTTGTTTGAATTGTTGTGACATGAATGTTGTTGTGGAAGATTTCACTCACTAAGCTAGTTAGCTTACGTCCCAGTTTCCCTTTTGCAGCTACCGAATATATGGCTTAGACAGCATACCCGACGACAGGTACAAGAGCTAGGAGTTTCCCCTAGAAGTTGGAATTTCTGTTTAGACTTCCATAGGAAACTTTTAAGACTTTGGATGACTGTATAAGGCCACTAAATATTCTTTTGCGGGGGAATGCCCCTTAGTAAATGTAGTATTTATTTATGCATCATGAGTTATATCCTACTGCTAATGTATGCTAAGTTAAGCTTTTATCTCCATTCGGACTTGTATTCTATTGTCGTAAAGGTACGCCTTATATCTATACGAGGCCCTGAAAGACTAAGGTGGTAATTCGAGAGTCTTGTATGGCATGTGGCAGATTGTTACGTTTAGAGTACCCTATAGGGCGTGACAGTAGTACTGGCTGACCACATCCATCGGCACCCTATAGATAAGTATCCTTCAAATGGTTTGGATAAGGGTGCCATCACCCGTTTACATATAGGTGCTCTAAGGTTGTCAAACTCGTGATTCTATATAGAATCGCCAAGGAGTCAATAGAATCGAAACGTAAAAATGCAAGTTTCTACAATCTTTACGAAATAGCTTTGAAAAATTATAAAAATATATAGAAGATGTAGAAAACCTAGAACACATAATATATGTAAGCCCTAGAAAATTTCGATAAATAATTTCAAGATGAACTTCGAAAATAAACCCTAAAAATCACTCCAAATTAAAACCGAATTTCAAATAGTCCAAAAACATGAACGAATTCAGAAACTTCTTAATCTTGAGAAAATGAAAATCTTTAAAAATAAAATAAGAACACAGTGGTCTTCAAATTCAAAACCACTACGTACGACAAATTCTATACGTGGCTCCGATTTATAAAATCGGGTAATATAGATCCCAAAAACGAATTATTAAAAAGTAAATAATGATTAACTTTCGGAAATGAAACCCAATTCAAAAATTCCGAAAACGTTAAAAGATATTAAATACATACAAAAATAAAATTTAAAATAAATTTCTCAAATTAAATATGTTGTATAAACATAAATATCAGTTTCCAAATTGGCAAAGGCCTAAACCGAAAAATCACCCGGAAACCCTAACCGGAATACAATAGTGTAAGTCCGGCAATCTAGCGCCCCTAGCCCTAGAGGCCGAGATATAGTTTAAATATGTAGAATATCTCATAGTAATATGAGTTTGTTTAAAAATATCATATTGGTAAATTTTTTACCTATTTCGAACCCATTCGGATACAGACTTCGAAAAGCGTGTCCTGGGGCTCGAGATATAAAAAAATATACCAATAGTACTGTTAGACTCTTAATTTCATAAGATTTCTAAATATATCAGTTATATAATTTTTCGGATTATAAAAGTTACAGTTATAACATTTTTATCGTATTTCCATTATTACCGGTAATTGATTAATCTTTTGCACTATTCATTTTATTTCATTACAAAATTTTATTATTATCTTATAAAGTCTTATATATTTGGATAAATATTTTATATGTTATAGAAAATTTTGTTTTTCTAAAATTTAGTTCGTTTCGGGTCTTTACAAGGTCAGATTCTGTTTAAGACCCGATACTAAAAATAAATTAAATTAATTTAATAATTGGAAAATATTTTAAAAATATTTTTATTTTCATAAAATAATTTTTTAGAATTTTTCGGGTTATAAAAATATTATTTATAGCCCATATTCGCGTATTTTGATCATACCGGTAACATAATTGTTAAAATACTAAAATAATTCAAATAATTATTTAATTTTAATTATGAAAAATCTGCTACAAATATTTGGAATAAATTTTCTAATTTTATTTTATTTTGTTTTATTTTATGAATAAAGTACTTTTACAACCCATACCTTCAAGTACACCTTACACATATCACTTCTTTTTCACTTCAATCTTTCTATACATTATTCCACCATTGATGGCAGATTTTTTACCCTCTTTATGGCTGCCATTGTCCTTTATTTACTCCAATTTTGACTACAATTAATTATATTTCAATCATTTTTCAAAAAGTCACATTACACATTAATTATACAATTCAAATTTGAGTCAAATTTCAACAAAATTCACTCTCTCTCCTCCTTGGCTTTCACGTGCAGCATGGGGCATTTTTGGCTACCTTGTTTTATTTTTTGCTCTTCTTTCATTCATTAAAACACTCATTTTCTCTCACTCCTTCATTTACTCACTTTCCCTATTTCATTCTTTAACCTTTTCTCTCTCTATTTCCTCTCTTTTCTTCTTCTTCTTGTTCTTATTCCTTCAAGAACCAAGCTGCCCCCACATCTTCCATTAGCTTCCACTCATATTTCTTGAAGATTTCTAAGGAAATCTTCATCTCAAAGCCTCCATAGGTGATATAGGTAAAGTATAATGAAGGTTTCATGCATCAAATGACCTTCCATAAGCTTAAAAGCTTAGGATGATGATGATGCCAAAAATGAAACACTCCTTTTCTCTACTTTTATTATCTTGTATTTCAATTATTTTCTTGTTTAAAGTTGATATATATTGTAGATCTAAATTTTTGTAGCCTTGATTTTTGTTTATGCCATAGATCTTGTTATTTAAGTTGTTATCTTTGTTATTTCTTATGATTTATGTATAGATCTATCATCCACATATCTATCTTAGTGATTCATGCATTTAAAACTAGTTTAGAAGACTAGATCTAGTGTTTTGAGTTTATAAATGCATTAAATCTTTGTTTATGTTCATGAACAACTTGCTATAGCATGATGATGGTAGGAAAATTGTAGGAAACTCAAGATCTATTTTATTTTCAACAAAAACAAGTTTTGAAAATTCGGATGAAAATGGAACCATATTTAGAAAAGTGGTTTTTCAACTTCAAAATGTGTATTTTTCATTTAAAATGAAGGGCTTAGGGTAACCATATTTAGAAAAGTGGTTTTTAAACTTCAAAATGTGTATTCTCCAAATTAAGAAATGGAGTTAAAAGAAGGAGATACTTACTAATAAATTTTCCAAACAAAACTAAAAAAGAGATTTTCAAGTCTTAGTTTCTCTCACTTTCAAGACACATTGTTTTACAAGATCATTATTGAGACAATACCACTAAATTCATGCATATGGTTTGAGTATATATATGTATTTAAAGGATATTTCAACCATACAATATATCTATATTTTTGTACAAAAGCTCTTGAGTGAAGAAAAGCTTGAAACTTAAGTTTTGAAAATGGAATTTTCGCACCAAATCTGTACGTTACTATTCCGAGACTCAAATAACTTCTTTTGGTAAAAATAACCTTAGAAATAGATAGATCTTTTTGAGTAGGTAGAAATCGGTATATAATATTCGAAATTCCGAGTTAAAATGAGCAAGTTATAGCCATTTTAAGTTGGGATTTCCATGTCATACGATTTTGACGAATTCAATAAGATAGATTAGAGAAATTGAGTGGATCTTGGATGAAATACTCACTTTGGGTATTTCTTTTGTTTAGGTGTTGAGGACCAAGATCTTCTCTTCCCGGAGGATTACTTCAACTCCTTGAAGAACGCTATGGACGAGTGAGTTTCCTTTACGCTTATGTATTCGCGCATATGCTTATAGAATAGAGCACTAGATGTTAGGAAAAGATAAAATTGATATGCATGTGGGATATCATGGGAATTATGTATTTGAATCGTTGTGTGCGATCAATGAACAATAAGTATATCGGAACCCGATTTGTGATTGATATAAATGTTTCCATGTATGTATTGTTATGTGTGCAAATATTGTTTGATCGCTTTAAATGATTTAATGTCATATTGAAATCCCCATATAATAAATTGCTCATGCATATCACTTAGAATATCATTTCGAAGTTTTGCTATTACTCCTCACCGTGGGACTGGAAAGGTAAGCTGCCTAGCTACATCTTGAGAGTTAGGACATTCGGGAATATGGCCTAAGGTATAGCCGAGCCGGATCGATCGCTTTAGGTATGGAAAGCCCTGGGACTAGTAGTATGGTTCGTTGGAACCCCAAGACGCACGCAAACTTTTAAGGAGGTCGTTCGAGGCCCAGTTCAAAGCATTCCCTAACCACCGATGGAGGGGTAAATCCATCATACATACGAAACCGGATAGTGTATGTAATGTTTGATCATATGGTTGTTGCATTTCATATGCTTGATTAATAAACTTGGTTGATTGCCTATTATGAGTACTTTTGTAAGGAATATCTCACTAAGCTAGTCATGCTTATACTCATATAGACTTTTGATATTGCAGGATATCTTTTTGCACCCGAGACTATCCTGATCACTCGGGTAGAATCCTTATTTTGGGAAGCTTTTGGAGGAATTCTGTTTTGAAGTCTAAGAGTAGATTTCTTCTAAAATCTTCTATCTTTTGTTATTTATCTTAGTAAAACCATGTTGTTATGGAATTATCAGGGGAATGCCCCTTAGAAGTTGTAAGACTTTATAGTTCAATGAAATATATTAATTGTTATTTTGTATGTTACGCTGCCAATATCTTAAAATGCATTACTTCACCGGTCTCCCTTTGATGTGAATGTACGCCTTGTACCGATATAGAAGCTTTGAGTGACTGAGGTAGTCATTCTTAGTTTTAATATTGTGTACTGGTGGGCTATCACGTTTAGGGTACCCGTTAGAGCGTGACACCTAATGCTTGATGAGATTGTAAACACACGATAGCATTTTTTTTATATTTTAGCTTATTTGACTCGAATAGATAGAATCAATAAATTCGGTTAAAATTGTAAGTTTTTACCAAGCTTACATGTAGACTCTGTTGAAATCGTAAGATTCTCTTAAAAAACGATTCTACGCACGAGGCAACTTGGAAGGGCCTCCTAAAATTATAAACTCATAAATTTGTATGGGTAAAATTATGATTTTAACAACTATAGTCCGAGGTGATGCTCCCAACGGGATCCGTTGCAAGTTCTCCGAAGAGGCCCTTAGGGCCATATGTAAGAGAGCGATACATGGTGCTCCTCAGGATTAGGGCATTGTTATGCCTATGAGGATAGATTAAGTCTATCTTTTTGATAGTTGACAGTTTGTCTTATGCAAGAAGGCTTTTGAGTTTGCCTTGATGATGCATTTTTCTCCTTTACAAAAGGAGCTCTTCAAGTATAATCGGTTATGCCTAGCCTAGTTACTACCCAATGCTTGGTGGATATTGGTGGCTTTTAAAGTTGTCTGCGTTAGTACCACGGTACAGCCTACCCCTATCTTGTTTCAGCAATTCTTCCTATATAAAAGGTCGCAAGAGGGTGTTGGTAGCTTGCCAAGCAGCCTAAGAGTCCCCAGCTCTTATCGGCCTTACTAACTCGAATGGGTTTAATTGGAAGAGCAAGTTCTAGATAGCCAAGTTAGAGGAAGGCGCACAATAGGTTTCAACTTCTGAGTAGATTGATGTGAGCCTATTTGTCTTGAGAAGTTCCATATGATGCTAGGGGACTAAGGGAGTTGCAAGGAGCTCTGAAGGTATGAGGTAGAAAGCCTTATAATGTCGCACATGTAGTGAAGAATTTTCTAAGTGGGAAGCCGACCACTGATAGAGGTGAGACTTGATTCTTCACGTGATCATCCGTGTCTTTCCCTCTCCCTCTCTCCACCCTGCATTACCCATCAAGTTGAGCTCTAGAGAGAGGACGTTATGAGGAAGGTTCAAGATTTCTGACCTGTTAAGCTCAACTAGGTAGGTATTTTATTCGTTATTGTTGACTTGTTTTTGTTTTTGTTATCTTTTTTAGAGGCTGAGATGGTTACGGTAGACGTGGCTAATAAGCTAAGGTTGAAGGCTTTGATAAAGAAGAAGGTAGTTGGTGAAAAGCGCCCTGTTGAAGTTGAGCCACAATCTGAAGATGTCAAAGTACCAATCGTTCATTTGGAGTGGCAATGTTCGAAGGGCACTGGCATCAAGGTTAGAGATTTCACTAGTGAGGCTATAGGTGCTACTGTTGAGATTACAGATGCTGCTGTTGAGGTTGGAGATGGTGGGCCTGATGCTCGTTTTGTGGGGTCATCATTGCATCATACCCAGTCTCTTAAAGAGCGAAATCTGGCTTGACAGACCCTTGCCCCTGTACATGTTCAAGCTCACAGCATGCCTTCCCTTGCAACAAAGGGTATTAGGAGTAGTAATTGTGCCTTATGTGATCAGGCCATAGCTAAGGGTTGTAAGAATCAACCCAAGAGATGTATTGCTAGCAGTCCAATCAATTTTGTTAAGGAGAGAGCTCTGAAGTGGAGTGATGTGGCCATGGATTGACCTGCCTTCAAGGAGGTAACCTGTAATATATAGAAAAATATTTTATAAAGAAGGGCAAAGGAATGTCATTTGTTAATTAAGGAGAGGGAAATTTTGGTCATTCCTAATAAATGAGATATATAATAATCATCCCTCACAATGATGATGGTCAACAAATCCTTAAAGATAGTGAATCTTCAATAAATTATGATAAAGGCAAAAGTTGTCATATGTTGAAAAATAGAGGTTTTACGGTTTTGTCTATGATCTATAGATGTTTAAAGAAAAACAAAGAAAAATTGGTCTCTAGGTTACCTGTCACGCCCCGAGGGTACCCTAAATGTGGCAGTCCGCCGTACACAATACTAAAGCCTAGGAATAACTACCTCAGTCACGCAAAGACTTCCATATTATGTACAAGGCGTACATCAAAAAGGGAATGCATCGGAGTAGCGCAATTTATATTGATAATAAATAAGTAACAAGCAAAGAGAATACTTATCATAAAACATATACATATTACATTTCAATTCTTAGGCATATCCCTCTATTATCTTCAAATAAATATACATCACTAATCATATTAGTCATTATATTAAAGAACCTTACAAAATTACTTCATCTTATGGTTCCATTTCCTTCATAGAAGTTAACATTCTTCCATGACTCCCTTAATATCATGATCTCAATTTAATCCATGGGTATACCTATTTCAACAAAATCTGTAAGGTATAAGCTACAACTAGCTTAGTGAGATATTTCTTTTCATTCGCACCATATATTCAAACAAGTTTATTTAGATTTTCATGCATATGCTTTGCAAACAATGCAACAATCACATGATTACACAAATATATATAGTTATTCGGAAACCATATATAGAACGGATTTACCCATCAGTATCAAAGGTTAGAGAATCGGGGTTGAAGGTCCTCGACCTTCTACTGCTAGTCCTTACCCACAACGTTCAGTTGGCTCGGCTCTGAACCTAAAGTTGCTTTCCCTGAGCGATTTGGATTCTCCAGGAAGGAACATGGCCCTTGGCACCGCACGATCACAGCCAATCCAACTCTACGCGTAGAAGTAGCAGCCTTTCGAAATAGATGCGACTCGATGGATGCTATGCGTGAGCGTTTTAGTTTTCTTAAGCCAAACCTTATTAAGGTTTATTAGGGGCGATCAATCAATTTAGCAAACAATAAACAGTCATACAAGTAAGTAAACAAAATTATTTAAACAAGTAGTTCGAAGTTGCGATATTCTTAATTCTCATTCATATATAAACATAGAATCACTATATACACATAATCCCGAATTCCCCAAATATATATCCATTTTTATCTTTTCTTACTATACCAATGCTACTACTTTACAAGCACAAGCAAGATAACGAAATTAGGAGGAATAACTCACTTGTCCATTTTGCAATTTTCCTAGTCATAGGAATCCTCGGGTAAGGTATTCTCGTATCCTTCGTCACCTAGACAATAAAAATACCCGGGATGAGTCTTTCATGAAATTTCTACTCTTGGAGATTCTAAACTTTACTTAAAATCGCAGTAAAATCGTATAAGAGGAAATTCCAACTTAAAATAGCCATAACTTGCTCATTTTAACTCGGAATTCCGCATATAATATATCATTTTCTACCTATTCGAAAAGATCTATCCATTTATAAACTTATATTTGTCATAAAAGGTCATTTGGGTCCCGAAAACATTGGGTACAGATTTAAAACAAATTATTTGTAAACTTTTGCAAATCCATTTTCTAACTCAACTTCATTTTTATAGAAAATCCTTTAGTAAACATATAGATATATATATATATATAATTGATAAATCCTTTGAGTATATAGATAAGCTTACTTCATATGCAAGATTTCTAATGGTAGTGTCTCAACAATTTATTTCATAAAACAATTCATTTTGATTTATTAAAACCTTAGCTTCGACAATTTTGTTTCAAGTCTTTTGAAGAAACTTTATATCTTCATAGGTTGTTATAATTTAAGTATATTTTTATTTGTTTTTCTTCATTCCTTTTTCTAAAACAAGTTAAATTTTCCTTTAACCTTTAGTCTTGCATAAATTTTACTCCTAGTGATTAAATATCAAATTTATCAAAAGTATATTAAGTTGATGAAAACTCTTTTCAAAATTTTGTATTTAGAATGGTTTTAGAAAATGAGTCTTGTCATCTTATATTCATTTCTAAAATATAAGCTTTTATTTTCTAAAACTTGTTCTTTCATTTCTTTTGAAAAGAATCATCTTTGTTGATAAAATCCATTATTGTTAATTTTACTTTATTTATATTCTTTTGAAAATGAGTTCCTTCTTTTTAGAAATTTGAAAATCATTATTTTTCCTAAGTAGGTTCATAACTTTATGAGTTGATTTTTATCTTAACTTTGAAAACTAGTTTGTTTTCTTAGTTTTATTATGAAGTTTAAAAGAGTTTAAATCTTAGGTTTTTTGTAAAAAATTTTAATATTAATAAATTATTTTACTAAAGCTTAGGTTAACATAATATTCAGAGAAAATATTTATTTCTTATGTTACCTTGGTAATCTATTTTTGTTATTTAAGAAAACGTTGAGAAAACTCTATTTTTATGTTGTTGATAATAACTTCATGATTTTGTGATAAATCATATAATCGAAAATCGAGCTTTGAGTTCATTTAGTAAAGTAAAAATTCTATTTTTTTTTATTAGTTGAGACATTAACATTATGTAAATGCAAGTATTATGAGCATTTAAAGTAATAAGAACATAAGAAAATACTAGAAACAAATAATAAGCAAAAAAACAAAATATCATGTATTGGGAACCTTAACTTCATCAAGGTATCCCGGTCAAGTATTGGAGCCTTAGCTTCATCAAGGCATCCCGGGACTAAGAACGGACTAGTCTCGAAAGATTAAAGAAAATAAATAAAAGATTGTTTTGACTTGATATGGACAAGTCTAAGATTAGAAAGACTAGTTTTAATAATAACATGAAATAAATAAATTGCATAACTTGAAAGTAAATAAATAACAAATGAGCTTATATGCTCTAAATAAATATATATACATAATATACATAATACTATATATATAAGTTAGATTAGAAGCAAATAATAACAATAATAATAACAACATAATAAAATAGAAAGCTTATGTACAAGAACAAAACATGAACATGTTGTTGCTTTTACTACTCATATGAGTTTCAAACAACACCATAGTCATGCTAAGTTACATGACATGGATAATTAAATGGTTGAAAGAAATTTTTACCTAAGGTATTTTTGTGGTATAAAGAGGGTAGTGAATGTATGGTTATGGAGAAATGGTAGTTGTATTGTATAAAGGGAAATTCTTGTGAGTATTTAGTGAAAGAGAGTTTTGGTAGAGGAAAAGTTTATGGCGAGAGAGTTTGTGTAGTGAATTTGAGAGAGTTTTGGTAGTAGAATGAATTGTGTGAAAGAATGAAAGAGGAAATGGGTATTTATAGAATTTTTGAAGTGAATTTTTGATGTAATAAATAAACTGAAAAAGAAATAAATAGAGATTGATGGAGAGGGGGAGGCGCCGGTTTGCTCTTTGTGAAGGGGGAAAATTGATTTATTTTATTTTGTTTTGTAATAAAAGAAGTAATGTGTAAAGTTTGATGTGATTAAAGTTGTATTGGAAATATAAAAAGTAAGAAAATAGATATGTAGGTGTAAGAAAAAGTAGAGATAGTGAAATAGTAATGAATAGTAGAAAAGTACTATGAATAGTAGACTAGACAATTAAAGTACCGGTAGTAATAAAAATACGTGTAATAATGCGATATTTGTAATTTTTAGCTACCGAAAAATTCTAAAACTGATATTTTTGAAATCCTTATATTTTTACGAGTCTATTGGTATAAACGGAATATTTTTAATATTCCGAGCCCCGGGACAGGCTTTTCGAGCATTGATCCCGTTTGAGTCCGAAGGACACTCAAAATTCGCGAATCTGGTATTTTTATGTTACCCTATATTATTACGAACTATTTTAAGCTATTGGCTTAATTTCGTTTTCTAGGGTTTGAAAACATAGGATTGCCGGATCTTAAACACTAGGGTTCGTTATAGGCTTTGTTGACTTTAGGGTTCCAGTTTGACTTCCAGTTTTATCGAGATATTCGTAAGATCGTGTAATTTTTTAGTTTTGATCGTTTTATATTTTTAGCTTGACATCTATGTTTTATCTTATTTTATTTGTGATTATTTAATAGTTTTTAGTTCTCGGGATCGTTTAACTGAGTCTAGGGTTATGAGTTGACTCAGTTTGACTTTTGGTGAAAATTAAAAATTGCGATTCTAAAATTTTACCGAAGGATTTAAGATTTTATCATTTCGTTGTTAAGCGATATTTGGATCTATCGTTTTGATTCGCGTTTTAGGAATTGGGTAGATGGTTTAATTGGCGTACGGACGTTGATTATACCGGTAGTTGGACTTTATATTTTGTTTCAAGGGTTCTCGTTTTCTCAAGATTTAGAAAACTCATTTTTGATCTTATTTGGAATTAAGTTTTAACTTGATTTGATTTTTAGGGTTTCATTTCCGGTGTTTTAACTCGGTCTAGAATTTGGTTTTTATCGAGATTTAAAATTTTGATACCTAGACTTCTAGGATTATTTTCTAAGAATTATAAAAATTTTTGGGGGTTTACATTGCCGGCCTATATGTGAAAGCCGTCGGCGTGAAGCTCTTGGGTTTTTATGAAATTTAAGAAAGCTAGCAAGAAGGCCATCGGCATAAGGACATAGGCTACCAGCATTGGATTAAAGGCTACCGGTGTAAATGCCAACTTACCTGCCCGAAATGCTTTGTATAAATAGAACTTTAGGGTTTCTATTTATCATAAGTCCTTTTCTCCTTTGCCGTGCAAAGAGCTTTTTTAGAGTTCTTGAGTGTTCTTAGAAGAGAGAATCACGTGGAGATTGGATTTGGATCAAAGTGTAAGTAATTTCATCCTCATCTATCAAGTTCTTCATAAATTGATTCGTTCTCATAAGATTTTTTTTAGATTTTGAAGGGATTTTTCTAAGAAACCTTAGTTTTGATTGAGATCCAATCTTTCGGGAAATCAAGCAAGGATCAAGATTCAAATAAGGTAAGTATGTCTTTTTAATCGTAGATTTAAATAAAGGAACAACTAACGATATATCATGTCTGTTCTTGTTGCTTTATCTATTTAGGGTTTTGGAGAAATTATTCTTTTAGGATTTTTTCCATTGATAATTGAAGAAAACCTAGGGTTTGATTTAAGGAAGAATTAAAGGTGAGTTCTTATCCTTTAAATCAAAGGTTCTGTAAAAGTTGGGTTTTATGGAGAAATTAGTCTGTTTATGTGGATTTCCATATTAGTTTTTTTAAAGAAAGATCTGTTCTTTTGGGTTTTTGAGGAGTTTGATAGAAGAAAAAGATAATTTTTGTTGTGGTTTCCATAAAAGGTTAGGGTTTTGGAGATTTTATAAGTTAGGGTTGTATGGGTTGAGGATTTACATATTTCTATTTATTTGTATATCAGGAGATTTAAAGATTTTGTGTTATTCTTCATAAAGGATTTGTGGATTTGGAGAGATTGTTCCTGGAATTGGAAAATGTATGACCTTTCTTTGTTTGTTGTATTAGCTTGCAGGTTTAGTTTCTGATCGTTGCCTGTAGGAATAGATATATAAATGAACTTAATTCTATTTGGCTTAATTGTTTTTCTGGATGTCTTTGGCTTTGACCCATAAAGACCTGGCAGATAGTGATACTGGTGAGGCACCCTGATGATCCTTATGTGTCATTGTCCCTAGTGGAGTTGCACTTGGAAATGATTCCGGTAGATATAGGTTTATTGGCAGTATGGTCACGGGTGTTTGGGGAGTACCCATTCACCAACATATGTATATAATTATTTATTTTCGATATCTGGTTATTTTTCAGGCGTCTGAGTAACTCTAGGTTTGGGATCAAAGATTTATGATTCTGAATTGTGTTGTTTTGCAGGCTAAATGAAAATAATAATCCTGTTTGCATTTAGTTAGTTGCACGTATATAAATATATATGTTGTTTGTGCATTTGCATTTTGTTTGTGGACTGGCGTACTAGGCATTTTCGCTTATTCCTTTCTTTTTCAGCTACATGTGATGGAGATATTATTTATGACTTGTTTGGTTATGAATTGTTTTTTGATCATGGAGATGGCGATAGTGGACCTGACTACACTACAGAGGAATAGGATGTTATACAGGATATATAAAAAGGATTTCTTGAGTTATTGAAGATTTTTGAAACAATATTTTGATTATTTAACTTTTTGAGGATTTAAAGTATTGGTTTTTATGCAATAGTTTATTAAACAGGATTATATTATTTTAATTTGGAAGTTAGATCTTTTTCTAGATTATTGTTGGCTTTGGTTTTGCTAACTCGGGTTTATTTTATATAACAGGAGATATTTGAATGTTATAAATTACAGGTTTTATAGGTATTGTACCTTCTGGAGTACCTTTAATTGTGGGTTCATGGAGATTTTTATATTTTTTTTTTTTGTGAAAGTTAAATTTAAAGCCTTTGCGTGTCTCTTTTAAGAGAGGGACACGTGGTGGGTTGTAATGCCTTAGTTTAGAGCATTATAGCTTATTTGGTATCAGAGACTAGGTTTTGAATCATAGAATTAAGAAATTGACTCCTTAGGACGGTGAGCACTAATAAGTGGGGTAGTACATGTTTAGGATGTTTTCTTTTCTAGTTAAGATGTTGTTGTCTCTTAGACTTTAAGTTTTGATCTTTAAGTTGGATACCTTTTTTACTTATCTTGTTGTGTTTTGTTGGTGTCAGAATGCCTCCTAGAAGAAGAATAGCTAATGTGGGTTCCTCCAAAGCGGGAGAGGAGGATATGGATAATAGGCAAGAGGAGCAACAGGCTCATAATCAGGATTTACCACTACCACCTCCACCTGTTGGACAGCAACTACCTAATGTTGCTGCGGGAGGACAAGTGCCAATTGATGCTACACAGTTGATGCAGGCAGTGAATGATTTATTGGGAGTAGTTACCTAACAACAGTAGACTATGAGATAAGATATGGAAATGGTACAGGCCAATGCTAAAGCCTGGAGATTAGAGACCTAGAGATTGAATGGAAATGGGGGTAAAGGGACCAGACATGCAGATGTTCTTAGTTTGAATAATTTTGTAGATTTGGTGCATAAGTTCGAACCAGTTCCGGGTAAGCCTCTAGATGCACAGCTATGGATGGAGGAAGTAGAAAAGACTTTTGCTGCTCTTGATATTCCAAAGAACAAGAAAGTTGAGTATGCCTCCTATTTGTTGACTGGGAGAGCTAATAATTGGTGGTTAAGCATGAAAAGACACATGACTCGAGTTATCACATGGTAGATGTTTCAGCAAGCCTTCTTTAAAGAGTTCTTTCCCGATAGTGTAAAGCAAGGGATGCTTTAGGAGTACTACACCCTGCAACAGGGAAAGATGATAGTGGAAGAATATGAGTCAAAGCTACACAGGCTGATGAGATTCCTTCATAATGCTTTAAAGGAGAGTGAAGAGGCTAAGGTTAGTAGATTTATTACTGGACTAGAGCTTGAGATCCCGTACCAGGTGAATTTGATGGACCTGAATAATTACTCAGCTATTGTAAACAAAGCAAAGATGGTAAAGCAGGGTTGAACAAAATGAAGAGTAGAGAGCCCCAGAGAGGTCAAATTTACTTAGGCAAGAGACCTGCTTCTAGTATGATGACACAGGACAAAGGGAAGTGACCTGTTATATAGTTCTTTAAGCCCCAAGTGCAGAGTACAGATAAGAGATGCCTTATATGCATTGGACCGCATGATTTGAAAGACTGGAAGTGGGTTGAAAATGCTTGTTTTTCTTAGGGCAGAGTTGGGCACATCAGTAAGTTCTGCATAAAAAGACTCTTCCTCAGGTATTCTGTTTTAAGTGCAAGTAGAGAGGACATAGAGCTACAGATTATAAAGAGGCTGGAGGACAGATTGTTTCAGTTGGTAGATCTTTTTCTTCTAGTCAGGGACAGCAAGCACCACCAAAAGTGTATGCTCTTCAGCGTAGTGAGACTTCTAGTGTAGACACTATTGCGAGTATGTTTCTTATACTCCTGTATAGTGCATATGTTTTGTTTGATACCGGTGCCAGCTTTTCTTGTGAATCTAAATCTTTCATATCTATTTGTGGCGTATCTGTTGAGTTTATGCCTATATGTATGTCTGTGAATACGCCATTGGGAAGTGGATCTGTGTTGAATAGAATTTATAGAGGTATGGATATTGAGATAGAAGGTAGGCATTCACAGACATACATATAGGCATAAACTCAACAGATACACCACAAACAGATATGAAAGATTTAGATTCACAAGAAAAGCTGGCACCAGATCTTGTAATTCTAAGAGTAGATTGGTTGACAAAATATAAGGTTGTGATTGATTGTCATAATCTTGTGATAGGTTTTAGTTTGCCTGATGGAGACCAGTTTGTATATAAGCTAGTAGTGCAAGGACCTCCAGTTCTTCCTACTTATGAGCTGTGGGGAGGATCTATGTTGACAGCTATGGTAAAAGAGGACAAGTAGAAGTTAGATATTTCTGAAATACTAGTTGTGACTAAGTACCTAGAAGTTTTTCCAGAAGATTTACCAGGGTTACCACTAGAAAGAGAAGTGGAGTTCAATATAGATTTGGTACCAAGTACTACACCAATTTCTAAGACTCCATATCGCATGGCTCCTACAGAACTCGTAGAGGTTAGAGTACAGTTGGATGATCTGTTGAAGAAAAAGTTTATTAGACCTAGTATTTCACCTTAGGGAGCTCTAGTTCTATTTGTGAAAAAGAAAGACGGTAGTATGAGACTGTGTATAGATTATAGAGAGTTGAATCAAGTAACAGTGAAGAACAAGTACCCTCTACCAAGGATAGATGATTTGTTTGATCAGCTGGCAGAAGCTTCAATATTTTCAAAGATTGATTTGAGATCAGGATAACACCAGTTGAGAGTTAAGGCAGAAGACGTTCAGAAGACTGCTTTTAGAACCAGGTATGGACACTATGAGCTTATGATCATGCCTTTTGGACTCACAAATGCACCAGTGGTGTTTATGGATTTGATGAACAGAGTTTTTAGAGATTATTTGGATATGTTTGACTTGGTTTTGATAGATGATGTGCTAGTGTACTCTAAGTCTAAAGAAGAACATAAGTAGCATCTGAGATTGGTTCTGATCGAATTGAAGGAAGAGGAGCTATATGCTAAGTTATCCAAATGTGAGTTCTAGTTGGAACAAGTTTCTTTCTTATGACATATAGTTGATGGAAATGGAATATCAGTAAATCCCGAGAAAGTAAAAGTAGTAGTTGAATGGCTAAGACCTAAGACTATGTTAGAAATCAAAACTTTTCTAGGAACGGCAGGATATTACTAAAGGTTTGTAGAAGACTTCTCAAAGATTGCTAGCCCATTGATAAGATTGACATAAAAAGGAGTTAAATATGTATGGAGTGAAGAATGTGAAGCCAGTTTTTAGTTATTGAAGGATAAGTTAGTGTCTGCTCCAGTGCTAGCCTTACCAGTGAGTGGTGACGAGTATGCTATGTACAGCGATGCCTCTATTCAAGGTTTAGGATGTGTGTTGATGCAAGGGGGCAGGGTTATAGCGTATGCTTCCAGACAATTGAAGCCACATGAGAAGAACTATCCTATGCATGATTTGGAACTAGCAATGATAGTACATGCATCGAAGCTATGGAGACACTACCTATATGGGGAAAGGTGCAAGGTATATACGGATCATAAGAGTTTAAAGTACTTCTTTACCCAGAAAGAGTTGAATATGAGACAAAGAAGGTGGTTGGAGCTTATAAAAAATTATGACATTGATATTTAGTATCATCCAGGAAAGGCGAATGTTGTAGCTCATGCTTTGAGAAGAAAGAGAGCAGAAAATCTTGCGGCTATGATTGCAATAGAACGTCATTTGATTGATGATATGAGGAAACTTGAGCTAGAAATAGTTACAAGACAAGTAGTTGAAAGATTGTCAAATTTGAGGATATAACCTATTCTTGTAGACAAAATCAAGACAGCTCAGATAGATGATCAGAGTATCTTGGAGATTAAGCAGAGAATAGAGAATGGTAGGACACCAGAGTTCTATATAGATGATGAAGGTATTTTGCGGTATAAAGGAAGATTATGTGTGCCAGTGCAAGGAGATCTTATGAGAGAGTTGTTAAAAGAAGTACACTATTCCAGTTATTCCATCCATCTAGGAGGAGATAAGATGTACCATGACTTGAAGAAGCTATATTGGTAGAATAATATGAAAAAGGAGATAGCAGAATATATTTCCAAGTGCCACACATGTCAGATGATAAATATAGAGCATAGAAGACTGGCAGGTGAGTTGAAACCTTTGCCGATACCACAGTGGAAGTGGGAACACATCACCATGGATTTTGTTATGGCTTTACCTAAGATAAGAGATAAGTATGAATCAGTGTGGGTGATTGTAGATAGACTCAGTATAGTAGCTCATTTTATACCTATCAAGATCGGGTATCAAATAGATCAATTGGCAAGGTTGTACATAAAAGAGATAGTAAGATTGCATGGGATACTTATAACCGTTATGTCCAATAGGGACACTAGATTTGTTAGGAGATTATGGAAAAGTCTACATCAAGCATTGGTTACCAAAGTCTTTTTCAATACAGCTTATCATCCCTAGACAGATGAGCAATCTGAGAGAACTATTCAGATCTTGGAGAACATGTTGAGAGCGTATGTTTTAGATTTCAAAGGAAGTTAGGACGAGCACTTACCATTAGTGGAATTTGCTTATAATAACAGTTACCAAGCATCGATTGGCATGCCTCCATATGAAGCTCTTTATTGTAGAAGGTGCAAATCACCTATTCATTTGGATGAAGTAGGTGAGAGACAAATGTTGGGACCCGAGTTAGTACAGGAGGTAGTGGATAAAGTTAAGCTGATTAGAGAGACGCTGCAAGTTACACAGAGTAGACAAAAGAGTTATGCTGACAAACAAAGACGACCTTTGGAATTTCAAGTGGGAGAGCATGTTTTGTTAAAGATTTCACCAACAAAGGGAGTTGTTAGATTTGGACTAAGAGGGAAGTTGACTCCTAGATATGTGGGAACATATGAGATATTGGAAAAGATAGGCGATGTTACTTACAGATTAGCCTTACCGCCTAATTTGGAAGGAGCATAATGTGTTCCATGTTTCTACACTCAAAAAATATGTTAGAGATCCAGACGAAGTAGTAGCTCTTAAACCGTTGGAAGTGTAGCCTAATCTCTCGACAATTGATAAGCTGGTAAAGATTTTGGATATAAAAGAGAAAGTCCTAACAAGAAAAATGATTAAATATGTGAAAATACAGTGGACTAATCAAACAGAGAGAGAAGCAACATGGGGATTGGAAGAAGACATAAAGTCAAGATACCCCAAGCTGTTTCAATAATCCAGGTAACTCTAGAGGACGAAAGTTTCTTTTAGGAGGGTAGAGATGTAATATACAGAAAAATTTTATAAAGAAGGGCAAAGGAATGTCATTTGTTAATTAAGGAGAGAGAAATTTTGGTCATTCATGTTAAATGAGATATATAATAATCATCCCTCACACTAATGGTGGTCAACAAATCCTTAAAGATAGTAAATCTTCAATAAATTATGATAAAGGGAAAAAGTTATCACATGTTGAAAAATAAAAGGGTTTTATGGTCCACCTTAGTATTAAGTTGATGATTTTGTCTATGATCTAGAGATGTTTGAAGAATAGCTTTTGACAAAGGAAAATTGGTCTCTAGGCTGCCGGCCTATATGTGAAAGTCGTTAGCGTAAAGCTCTCGGGTTTTTATGAAATTTGAGAAAGCCAGCAAGAAGGCCATCGGCGTAAGGACATAGGCCACAGCATTGGATTAAAGGATGGTGGTGTAACTGCCAACTTACTTGCTCGAAATGCTTTGTATAAATAGAACTTTAGGGTTTCTATTTCTCATAAGTTCTTTTCTCCTTTGCCGTGCAAAGAGCGTTTTTAGAGTTTGTAAAATATGGAAATAAAGATGAAAATATAATGAATTATGAATCATGAAATGATATAGGATGAGTTTAAGGTCAAAACAAGTAAGTTATAAAGGTTTAAGTTTAATTATATAATGAATATTAAAGTTCGGATTTCTGTAATTTTTGACAGATTTAACGTCGCTTCCTCGAGAATCTATGCCGCTGGCATAGAGACGGCATAGGAAGGGAACAATAGAGTTTTTCTTAACGTTGGATGGAACACCGCCGGTGTGCACGAGGGTTTTTTTTAACGCCAGCTAGGAACACCATCGGCGTAGGACATGGATTTGTCGACGTATGTAGTGGGATCGAATTTCTAGGAAATCAAATCCTCAATGAATGCTACCAGTGCTCATGTAAATTTCGCCAGCGTAAGGTGTACGCCAGCAAAATTTAAATGTACGCTGCCGGCATAGGGCCGGTGTATGACCAATTTCTACAAATACGAGACGTGAGAAACAATTTTTGATAGAATTTCTTTTTATCATATTTTCCTACGTATAAGAGAATTTTGGACTGTTCTTGGAGATCTAGGGTTGGAGAATCATCCGGAGTGTGTTTTTTATCCAAAGTAAGTGATTTTAACCTTCATTTATGGATTGTATACGAATTCGTATGAGTTTGCTTAGGGTTTTTGTTGTGTTCTTGAAGGAAAAACGTAGGAAAGGTTTAGATCTCTGATTAAATCTGTCTCGGTTGGATAAGGAGTGAGTTTTGTGATTAAAACAAGTAAGTATAATGTTCTCATATCAGATTTATACGAATTTCATGCAGATTCTAAGGATTTTATGATTTGTTTGCATAAAGGAAACCCTAGATTTGGTTAGGATCTGAATTTATGGATGTGAGTCGAGTTTTGGTGATCCAAATCAGTAAGTTTCATCTTTTCGTTGATGAAATTATATAACGTGTGATTAGATGATCATTATATGTTCTTGTTATCATATAATATTAGGGTTTTGGTAAAATATTCAGAATTTGTGGAGTTTTACGTGGTTTGTTGTTGTTTTTGAAGATATTTGTGGAGTTTAATCAGAGTAGATGGTGCAGATAGTGGAGATTTCTTTTCAGGTTAGGATTTCTAGAAGATTCATGTGTGTTAGAAAATGATGATAATGTGTTCATTGTCATGCCCCATAGGGTACCCTAAACGTAACAGTCCGCCACATGCCATATAAGATTCCCGAATTACCACCTTAGTCTTTCGAGAGTCTCATATAGATGTAAGGCGTACCTTTACACAATAGAGTACAAGTCCGAATGGAGATAAAAGCTTAATCTGGCATGCATGGGCAATAGGATATAATTCATGAACATAAATAAATATTACAAAATTCTAAGGGGCATTCCCCCGCAAAAGAATATTTAACGGTCCATTACAGTCATCCAAGTCTTAGAAGTTTTCTATGGAAGTCTAATTCAAAAATTACAACTTCTAGGGAAAACTCCTAGCTTCGGTACCTGTTCAGCCGGGTCTCTTCGCCTAAGCCATAAATGTGTAAGCTGCAAAAGGAATGGACTGTAGGGACGTAAGCTAACTAGCTTAGTGAGTGTAATCTCCCACAAAAACATTTATGTCACAACAATTCAAGCAAGTTATTAATCAAGCAAGTGTATGCATCAAACACATGAGTTCAACATACATATGACCAACCGGAAATCATGTGGATGGAATTACGCCCTCATCCCGGTTAGCAGATTAACGAATCCTGCGGTACTAACAATATCCCGTTTATGGATCACGGCTAACCTACGATTATTCGATGTCGTTTATGGTTCACGACTAACCTACGATTATTCGATGTCGTTTATGGTTCACGACTAACCTACAAATGCTCATGCTCCATCCCCTTGTGAATGCACGTCAATTTATCATTAGTCCAAGTAGTTGATTAAACCAATTTACTTAGGCGATCAATCAATTTATCAACAATCCATCATAGCTAACTATACAATCAAAGTTTATCACCCGGTTTCGATATTCTTAATTTATGTTCTCACATCATCATCAATCATATAATTTCCCATTAATCCCCATAATCATATTCCATTCAATTGACCTACATTCTAGTGCACTACTTTACAAGCACATACAATAAATGAATTGGGAAGAAAAACTCACTCCGCCATTGGTACTCCGGTCTTCTAGTAGTAATAGTCCGGAGGTAACTCGTCACCGTCCACGGGTTCACCTATTCATATAAGAAATTACCCTAATAAGTATTCTAACAACTTAGGACACTAAAACTCTAAGGAACTTAGTGAAATCGGAATTCGCGTCATTTCCGAAGTTCCGTTTTAAAATGGCCATAACTTGGTCGTTTTAAGTCGGAATTTTGCAAATTATATACCGATTCCTATCTACTTCGGAAGAGCTTTCTAAATATGAAGTTTAAATCAAGTTTTGAAAATATCTAGGCCTCGGAATTGAGGGATCAGATCTGTACAGCGGGTTTGTCAATTCCAAAAATGCGGTTTCCATGAATGCATTTGAGATTCATAAGTATAATATGATGCTAAATGCAATGGAAATGATTTTCCCTATCATGAATGTCATGATGTGAACCTTAAGGAGTCTATGTTCTTATAACTTTTAGATTTAACGATTTTTAGAAAACAAACTTTCCTTAGAAACCATTTCCTCTCAATATTTAGTAAGTGAGTTTACTACATTTGACCACATCTACATTTTACATGGATTTCCTTTAGAAAACTCTACTTTATTTAAAGAAATTTTGACCCTTATATTAGTTATATCCTAAGGCCTTTATTTCTTTAATAAAATTCACATTTATAAACTTTTAAGTGGGTCTTTTACTATGGGGTTTCCAAAAATCCGAATTTACAAAAGTCATTTTCAAGTTGATTCCTTTAGGAAAATATATTTTATACTTGAAACTTTAAGTATCTATTATACCTATATCCTAAGGACTTCATTTATTAAGAAAATATCATTTTTGAAGTTGGAAAAATAGTGTTTTCTAACCCTACATCCATTATTACGAATTTGGTTTTCATAACTTTTAACTCAAAACTCCTATGGACTTCATTTCTTGTTTCCAACATTTTCTTTGTAAAAACTCCTTTAGACTCATGAAAAATACTACTAAACATTATCTATTACTCATAGGCTTCATTTCTCTTATGAAATACATGTTTAGAAGTTGTTAAAAGTGTTTTTGACCTTGGTTTTCAAAGTCATCCGAATTTTCAAAAATCTTTTTCTTGTAAAGTACTTGTCTTTTTGACTTCATGGACCCATCTATTTATAGATCTATATACTAGAAAAGTCATTTACTAAAGACAAAAGTGTTAAAGACTATTTATGCACATAAGAACAAAATAATAACGACACCTTAGATGCCTACATGATTATGAGAAATAAGATGATGGATCTACTTTATCACATGCTTAAATGAGTTTTAAAAACATAAAAACCATATTTTTATAGAAGATCCTTTGTTTAAAAGACTTTTTGATGGATAAAAGTAAAGCTTTTTGGTATGGAAGCTTCTTTAAAAGATAAATCTACTTTGTAATGGTTCGGGATTTTTGTTTTGATATCTCATTGTTCCTACTAAAAGATCATGGGAACATGGAGTTGAGATAACCAAAAATCACTTAGCCATAACAAAGTTTCATGAGTGGAAGTAGTGGATCTTTACTTACTTGAAGTGGATGGAAGATAAGAAGAGAAAAATGGAAGTTGTATGGATGTGTGTGGGGGCTCCAAGGTTTCGGCCACAAGGGGAAAAGAAGGAAGAAGGAGAGCTTTTACACTTTGAAAAAAAATTTGGAAAGTGAAGAATGAGGAGAGAGAGAGTAAAGGTAGTTTATATAGGAGTTGAATTAGGTTAAATGAATAAGAAAAGAAATAAAAAAAAAATCAAATGGAGCATGGATGGGGGCATGTGGTGCCGGTTTTGAAGCTTAAAGGGGGGGGGGGGGGGGGGGGGGGGGGGGGGGGGGGGGGGGGGGGGGGGGGGGAATTGCTTTGTTTCATTTGATTTGCCTTGATTTGATCTTTACATCACTTGTCAAAATTAAAGTGAAGTTGAAAGGACTAAAGTATGGAAGAATGGAAGAGATTGATTGATTGATGTTAAGAGTTAGATTTGTAGGGTAGGCTAATAGGTAGACTAGGTAGTACTTTATGAATAGTAATGAATAGTTGACAAGACAATTTAATTCCCGGTAGTAATGAAATACGAATAAAAAGGCTATAACTGTATTTTCATATACCGGAAAATTATGAAATATATATTTTTGAAATCCTTATTTTATTTCGGTTCAAATGAGTACTCATAAGACTATTTTCGAAATTCTAGTTCCGGGGCACGCTTTTCTATAATGGGTCTCGGGATGACCCGGAATTGAAATTTCCTTAAAATCAGATATTTTCTTGGTTTGAAATATAATCAAGAACTAAAATCAAAATTAAATTTTCTTAGAAAAGTTTATTAATTGGAAACCGAGGAAAAGCCGGAATTAGGGTTCCTAGTTCTCACTCCAGACTTGAGCTATTCCGGTTTAGGGTTTTGGTTTCCGGTTCTAGGGTTATCTTAGCTACTTGCAAAACCGGGGTTTACATTCATATCTATTGATATATATGTATGTTGTAACAGGATATCTAGAGTTTGTGGAATGGTTGTTGGTGTGGATATAGGAGTTTATGGAGTTCGGGTTGACTTTGTTGTTGTTGGTATTAAATTTTGAGGATTTGATTTATATTCCTAAAATTGAGAAAGGTACAACCAATCCTTGCATGTTGTTTTTGCTTGTAAGTTTAGTATTGATTGAATGATTGTAGGAACATAATTTCTTAATAAACCTAATCATTATTCGGTTTAATAATTGTATGTTTGGTTGTGCTTGGCTTTGACCAATAAAGACCTGACTGACAGTGATACTGGTGAGGCACCCATATGATCTTGGTGTGAGGTTGTCCCTAGTGGACTCGTGCCTTGATATGATTCCGGTAGAATTAGGTGTTCTGGATTTGGGGTGTTTGGGGAGTACTCATGTAAACCCCCGAAGTTTTGTAATCAATTTAAAGATTAAACCCTAATTAGAAGTTAACTGGATTTCTAAAGTCAACAAAACCCTAGTTTACCATAACCGCTTAAATCCGGCATCCCTGTTTAAGAAACCCTAAGAGAGTAAGAAAGAGTTTAGTGAGTAGAATAGTTCGTAAATACATAAGGAAGCTTAAAAAAATCAGTTTAGTAAAACCGCGACTCGTTTTAAACCCAATCGGATACAGTTCTTGAAAAACGTGTCCCGGAGCTCGGAATAGTAAAAATATTCATAATATACTGTTAGACTCATAAAAATATAAGATTTTCAAAAATATCAATTTCATAATTTTTCGGTAGCTAAAAATATCAGATATCGCATTTATACGCGTATTTTCTTACTACCGATATTTAAATTGTCATGTCTACTTTATATTACACTATTTACTACTATTCTACACTATTTATCTATCTCTACTTTTTCTTACAATCTATTCTTACAACCCATACCTCTATTTCTTACACATTTCCATTTCCAATACAACTTCACATCTTTCATATCTTACTTTTAATTAACAAAAATACAAAAAAATAAAATTTACACTCCTTTTCTCCCTCAAATTAGCGCCAGCCCCTCTCTCTTTCATCTCCAATTTGTTTCATTTTTATTTATTTAATTAACACAAATTATCTCTCACATTTTCCTATAAATATCCCCTCTTACTTCCACTTCTTTCACACCTCTTCTACACTAAAGTTACTCTCTAAAATTTCTACAAGAAATCTCTCCCAAGAAGTTCTCTCTAGTTTAGTTCTTTTAGGTAATATTTTTTTCAAGTTTTCTTTATGTTCATTTACTTAGTATGAGCTTAGTGTGTGTTTTCTAAACCATGAAGGTTAAAGAAAGCAACAATATGTTCATACTTTGTTTTTGTTCATGATTAAGTTTCTTTATGTTGCTTTTATATCTAATATATCTATATAGCTATATATATCTTTTAGAGCATATAAGCTCAATTGTTTTGCAATTTATTTACTTTCATATTGTTTTTAGAATAGTCTTTCTAGTCTTAGACTTGTCCTCATCAAGTCAAAACATTTTCTTTTTTTTTTTTGGGACTAGTCTTTTCTTAGTCCCGGGATACCTTGATGAAGCTAAGCTTCCAATACTTGATTTATTTCTTTACTAGCTTATTCTTTCAAGTTATTATGTTTCTTTATGTTTACATGACTTTATGATTCATATTCATGCATGAACATAATGATTTTGTCTCAACAAAAATAAATGAGGAAATGTTTTCTTAAAAATAAAGATTCTTTTCTAGAAATAAGACGTAATTTTCTTAAACAAACCTTTCTAAGAAATCTAGAGGAGCTCATAAACATACATAGAAAAGAAATTTTTGAAATAAACAAAAGTTTTATTAAAACTTCACTTTTTATCAAGTATTAGAAATTCTTTTCATCAAAATGGAATGATCTCAAGAAACAAAGAAACTATTTCTCTAAACATAGAATTGTTATTACTTTCAAAAGAAAAGTTGGAAACTAAGCTTAGAAAGATTATGGAAATTAAATTTAGGAAAAGAAATACTCATTTGAATGTTTCCAAAATCTTTAAAAAACTTCATTTTTCATAGTTGAGACAACTTCATTAACTTCATACATCCAATATGAGTCACTTAACATATGTTTATACATTTCAAAGGTTTTACAAGCTATTATATTACCTATCTCTTCAAAATGAGCTTTGGATAAAAGAAGGAAAACAAGTTTATAAAAATTCGCGGTGAATCTGTTCGCCACTTTTTTGGAACCCAAATGACTTATTTGATGAAAATAAGTTTAGAAATAGATATATCTTTTCGAATAGGTAGAAAACAGTATATTATATGCGAAATTCCGAGTTAAAATGAGCAAGTTATGGCCATTTTAAGTTGGAATTTCCTCTTATACGATTTTACCGCGATTTTAAGAAAAGTTTAGAATCTTCAAGAATAGAAATTTCATGAAAGACTCATTTTGGGTATTTCATCTTATTTAGGTGGAGAAGGACCCGAGATCACCTTTTTGAAAGATTACTTCGATTAGGATCTACCGACATGGAGTGAGTTAATCCTTTACTAAGTTACATTTCCTTGTTTGTGCTTGTAAGTAGTAGCACTAGCAATTAGGAAAAAGATAAATGAATAATTGTGGTGTGACTTGAATTTATGATTGGTTGAATATAAGTTAAGAATATCGAAAGACGATATGATTAAATGAAGTGTGATTCTTGTATTGATATGATGAAAATTGTGGTTGATCGTCTTTAACCTGAATTCAACATTATTTGGTTAAATATATATTGAAATCAATTCATGCACATCATACTTGTGAGTCACATTTATTTCACTACTATTCTTCGTGTGGAGAAACGAGGAAATGGTAGTGGTGGCTAGTAGGAGCCGAAAAGTCTACATGGGCTAGTAGGAGCCAGAAAGTATACAGGGCGAGCAGAAGCCGGTAAATCTACAAATACTGATGGTCGTATGGGCCTGTAACCTCCCAACCCTCGACATGGAGGGCGTAAAATCCATGCTACACTTGATTTTCGGTTAATCATGTGTATTTTGTTTGTTCATATGTTTGTTGCATTCTTATGTGATTGATTAAATACTTGTTTGAATCCTGAAAATGTCTTGTAGATGGAATTATCTCACTAAGCTAGATATGGTTATACCCTTATAACTTTTTGTTACAGTATGCTTACCTTTGGTTGGCCCCAAGGATCCCCGTATGCCAGGTACGAGTTTAAGCTACTAGGAGTTTTTGGGAGTAGCTATATGTATTTAAGTTTTGAACATAGGCTTCTAGGAAAATCTCTATAGTAGGCTTGTGTTATAGTTGCTTGATAAGATCATATTATATACCATTTGTTGATGTTCAAAATAGATAGAATGGATACTTGTTTTGATGAAAATTCATGTTTCAGGCCTAATTTGGATAAAGAAATCAAAACAAGAAACTTTTGAGTGAAAAAAATGGAAAAATTCAAAGATAAGCCGGCTGTTCTTACTTCAAAGCCACCGGCATTTAGACGGCTTATATGATGCACTCACCAAAGGCCGATGCCTACACTGCCAGCTTTGCAAGATATTGACTCAACCAATTATACGCCGCCTCAAAGCTGCCGGCGTAGAAGATGAAGAGGCCAGCGTACACGAAAGGCCGGCAGCTCAGACTTGAAAAGTTGCCAGCGCAAAAGGAGTTACAACATACACCGGCTCTAAGCCGCCGGCGTTGAGGCAATGTAGACCACAGATCTAAAGCGACATGAAGAAAACACATGCTTGGAGGCAATTGAAGAGACAAAATATGGTGGGGTGTCTAAGCCGGTATCAAAGCCGTCAGCTTTGAGACAGCTTTCGTTATAAATTGGCCTAACCTTTCATTTCTTATCATATACACCGGCTAGATCTATATCTAAGCCGCCGGCGTAGAAGCAGCCTACACTTGTAACTGAAGTTGAAAGCTGCCAGTGCACTGCCTGTGCAAAGAAGAAAATGGATTTATGCCGTCTGTAAGCCGCCAGCGTAGGATCTGAAACTGCCGGCGTACGAAGTGAAACTGCAAATTCTCATTTATGCCTTGCACGAAATTTTTCCTATAAATAGGGGTTCTCCCCCCTCCAACATTAAAAAAAAAAAAGAAAAGCAAAGTAGAATACTTAGTATACAAATAGTCTTAGCATTTTCATAGAGATTTGTGAGAGAATTTGAGCTTTCAAGGATTGTAATTGAAGATTGTGATACTTGAATTGGTGATATCTATTCTCTTTCTTATGCAATTCATTTATCTGAATTATCTATTCATAATGTTATCAATTACATATTCTTATTTGATTGTTGAATCAATATCCATGAGTAGCTAAACGTTTATTTGTGGGAAGTGATGAAATCCTAATTTTGCTAAAATGATTCTTGAATTTATATTATAGGATTGTTAGAATTATGGAATATTTGTATTGAATCCTAATTATCTATTTTATTTCTGACTGAAATTGAATTGATAAGAATTCTGATGATTTGGAAAAAGAATTAGGATTCATAGGAATTCATGAATTGAAATTAAACAACAATTGTGAAACAATTAAGTTTAATATTAATTTAGAAATTGTTCCATGTACTTCATGCAATATTTTATTTTAATTTCTCACTAAGGAATTAGGAGAAGTTACTAGGATATTAGACAATTATAGAATTGGAAGATTTATAATTGTGAATTAGATTCCATTGATAATTTGTATAGCGGAAGCTAATAGATTATTTTATGGTTCACTAAAACTATAGTTTTAGGTCTTTACAATTTCTTACAAATATCCATAATCCTAATTATTCATATAATATAAATTCAGCATGATTAATAAAGATTAGGATGGATTCTGTTCCTTCCCACATTCATTTATATAACTTCTCACAATCTCATTGCATTCATAGTAAATATAATTGATTAGTTATAGTTAACTAATACTTTTTTATTACCTAAATATTAGTATAAACTAATATCAATCTAGTAATTACTTTGTCTCTGTGGGAATGATACTCTACTCATTCTATATTACTTGATCAAGACCCAGTATACTTGTTGGTAGTATCTGAAATTATATATACACATCCCATTCAGATCAAGTTTTTGGCACCGTTGCCGGGAAACAAAATTAATATTAGATTACTTTTAGTTTTGCTAGTAGTTTAAGTGTTTTTCCAAAAGAATTGATTCTTTTCTTTCCTCTTTACAGGTTATATGCAAAGAAGTAGAAGTGCTGATCTTCTACCAATAGATACAGAAATTGAAAGAACTTTGCGTCAACAGAGGAGAGAAAACCGCAGAAGACAAGAAGAAATGGCAGAAAACGAACCAAGAACCAAGAAACAATGAGGGAAACATTGATCCAAACAAGAATCAAATTCAAGCTGCACCTGCTAGAGCACTTCGGGATTATACTGTACCAACTGTTCAAGGTCCTACTATGAGAAGACCTGCAGTTCAAGCCAACAATTTTGAGCTTAAACCAGCATCGATCCAGATGGTTGAATCACATCAATTTGGAGGATATCCAAATGAAACACCGAATGAGCACATTGCCAAATTCCTCCAATACTGCAACACTGTCAAGCTTAATGGCGTAATAGATGAGGCCATTAGAATGCAACTTTTTCCTTTTTCTCTTAGGGATAAAGCATTGGCATGGTTCAACTCTCAACCACTTGAATCAATTAATTCATGGGCAGACTTGACAACAAAATTTTTGAAGAGATTTTTCCCTCTGCCAGAACTGCCAGACTAAGAATGAAATCACCAACTTCACAAAATTTCCTGGAGAATCATTATATGAAGCTTGGGAAAGATTCAAAGAAGCAGTTAGGAAATGCCCACATCATAGACTTCCGGATAATCTCTTGATTGAAAATTTTTATCTCAGTCTAGATGAGACTTTGAGATCATTGGTGGATGCTACATCCGGAGGATCACTCATGGGAAAAACATATGATGAAGCTATCATTGGTGATGCTACATCTGGAGGATCACTCATGGAAAAACATATGATGAAGCTAGTGCATTAATTGAAGAATTAGCTTCTAGTGCTCACAACTGGAGCTTGAAAGGACAAGATCAAAGGTGGAATCTGTTCAAGATAGTGAATCCATGCAACAACTCACGCTCAAGTTTCAGCTTTAACTACACAAGTGAGTAAACTTGTAGCATCTAGTTCTTTAAATTCTAATCAAGTTGCTACTTGTGAGTTGTGCTCAGGACCACATCCAGTTTATGATTGTCCTCATGGTAATAACCATCATCAAGTGGAGAGCAACTTAACTATGTTGGAAATTTTGGAAGAGTTAATTATGGACCATATTCAAATACTTATAATCCAGAATGGCGTAATCATCCAAATCTTTCTTACAAGAATGATGCAAATGTTTTCAAGCCCCCACCTGGATTTCAAAGACAAGGTCCCATAAGAAATACTCAGCCTCCACCTCCACCTCAGCAAAATCAAATTTCAACTGATGAATTGTTGAAGACTTTCATTCAAACTACTCAGACCACACTCAACAATCAGCATGCAATTATTCAAGATCTTCAAGGGAAATTCCATCAACTTGCTCAGCAAATTGGTAATAGACCATCTGGTTCTCTACCAGCAACTGAGGAAAATCCTAAAACCGTGAATGCAATTGTTTTGAGAAGTGGCAAAGAAGTTGAGACCGCTGAGTCAAAAGTTCAAGAAACTGAGGAGATTCCAGTCAAAGACAAAGGAAAACAAAAGATGGAGGAACCTGTGCAAAAATCACCTGAAGTAAGATCTTATGTTCCACCCATTCCTTTTCCAGGAAGATTGAAGCAACAAAAATTGGATGAGCAATTTTCAAAATTTCTGGATGTTTCAAGAAGTTGCAAATCAATATTCCATTCTTAGAAGTGATTCAAGAAATGCCTTCATATGCAAAATTTATCAAGGAATTACTTACTAAGAAGAGAAGGATTGATGGAAATGAACCAGTGATGCTTACAGGAGAATGCTCCATGATTTTGCAGAAAAGTCTACCTCACTTGCCTACCAAACAAAGAGATCAGGGGAGTTTTACTGTTCCTTGCACTATAGGAAAATTTCATTTTGATAAAGTACTTATTGATTCTGGTGCAAGTATTAATCTTATGCCTTTATCCATTTTCAGGAAATTAGGACTTGAAGAATGCAAGGAGACTCATGTCACCTTGCAACTTGCAGATAGAAGTGTCAAATACCCACGTGGTATTGTTGAAAACGTTTGGTGAAAGTTGACAAATTCATATTTCCTGTAGACTTTATAGTCTTGGAAATGGATGAGGATCGTGAAGTCCCAATGATTCTTGGCAGACCATTCCTTGCAACCGGTAAAGCATTAATTGATGTGGAACAAGGTAAACTCACTTTAAGGGTAGAAAATGATCAGGTAACCTTTAATGTTTACGATGCAATGAAAAGATTTGATAAAGGTTCCTGTTATACTATTGATATTATTGATGAGTTTATTTCTGAGTCTGTTGAAGAGAATGTAGGTGTAGAGACTATGGAATCTGTTTTAAGAAATCTTGATGATTGGAGTGATGATGAGCAAGAAGAAGAAGTTGAGAAAGTGCACCAAATCAAAGGAAGATATTATGAGGAGCTAGGCACTAGTGAAAGCAAGCCAGTACCATCATTGATACAACCACCAAATCTTGAGCTTAAACCCTTCCTTCACATTTAAATATGCTTTTCTAGGAACTGGAGATACTTTGCCAATAATTGTTTCATCTTATTTGACAGGTGAACAAGAGCAGCAGCTGCTTGGAGTTCTAAGGAAGCATAAAGAAGCAATTGGTTGGACTATTGCTGATATCAAGGGAATTAGCCCTATAATTTGTACTCACAAATCTTGATGGAAGCTGAGTACAAACCTACAGTTCAACCACAGAGGAGACTTAACCCAACACTTAAGGAGGTAGTAAAAAAGGAAGTTCTGAAACTACTTGATGCAGGTATTATCTATCCTATCTCTGATAGTAAGTGGGTAAGTCCAGTTCAAGTTGTACCAAAGAAAGGTGGTATGACTGTAGTGAAAAATGAAGAAAATCACTTGATTCCTACTCGTACTGTAACTGGGTGGAGAGTTTGCATTGATTATAGAAAGTTAAATGATGCCACAGAAAAGATCACTTTCCCCTCCCTTTCATTGATCAGATGTTAGAAAAACTTGCAGGGCATGATTATTATTGCTTTTTAGATGGTTATTCTGGTTATAATCAAATTTCTATAGTCCTGATGACCAAGAAAAAACCACTTTTACTTGTCCCTATGGCACTTTTGCTTTTAGGAGGATGCCCTTTAGTCTTTGCAAGCACCTGCACTTTTCAAAGGTGTATGATGGCTATTTTTTGACATGCTTGAGAATTTTATTGAAATTTTTATGGATGATTTTTCTGTTTTTGGAAAGTCTTTTGAAGCATGTTTAGAAAACTTAGCTTGTGTTCTTCAAAGATGCAAAGACACAAATTTGATTTTAAACTGGGAAAATGTCATTTCATGGTAAGAGAAGGGATTGTTTTGGGTCATAAAGTTTCAGTGAAGGAATTGAAGTTGATAAGGCCAAAATTGAGATCATAGAAAATTACCACCACCCACCACTGTTAAGGGAGTTAGAAGTTTTTTAGGACATGCAGGTTTTTATAGAAGATTTATTAAAGATTTCTCAAAAATTTCTAAACCCCTTTGCAATCTTCTTGAGAAAGACACAGTGTTTGATTTTGATGACAATTGTTTGCAGGCATTTAACTTATTAAAGGAGAAGCTCACATCTACCCCAGTGATTATTGCACCTGATTGGGAGCTGCCTTTTGAACTTATGTGTGATGCCAGACTTTGCTGTAGGAGCAGTATTGGGTCAGAGAAGAGGTAAGTTGTTTCATGTTATATACTATGCTAGTAGAACTTTGAATGAGGCTCAAAGAAACTATGCCACAACTGAGAAGGAGCTTCTTGCTGTTATTTTTGCTTGTGACAAGTTTAGGCCTTATCTGATAGGATCTAAAGTCATAATATATACTGACCATGCTGCTTTGAAATACTTGTTTGCTAAAGCTGATGTAAAGCCAAGGTTGATTAGATGGATATTGTTGCTGCAAGAATTTGATCTTGAAATTAAGGATAAGAAGGGAACTGAAATGTGATTGCTGATCATTTATCTAGACTAGAATCTGATAGTTTAGATATTCCTATTGTAAATCTTCGAATTTTTTTGGATTCGAATTATAGTTTAAAACCTAATCGAAAGTCAATTGGATTTCCAGAGTCAACCAAACCCTAGTTTGTCGTAACCGCTTAAGTCCGGCATTGCCGTTTTCTCAAGCCCTAAAAAACGAAGTTGGAAAAATTAGCTATAATAGTTCGTAATAGCTATAGGTTTTATAAAAATATCAGTTTTTCAAAATTCGAGTGTCCTCTGAACTCGATCGGACACGACTCTTGAAAAACGTGTCCGGGAGCTCGGAATAGGAAAAATATTCCGAATATACCATTAGACTCGTAAAAATATAAAATTTTCAAAAATATCAATTTCGTAATTTTTCGGTAGCTAAAAATATCCGATATAGCTTTTATACGCGTATTTTCTTACTACCGACATTAAATTGTCATGTCTACTTTTACATTACACTATTTTCTACTATTCTATACTATTCACCTATCTCTACTTTTTCTTACAACCTATTCTTACAACCCATACACCTATTTCTTACACATTTTCATTTCCAATACAACTTCACATCTTTCATTTCTTACTTTTAATTAACAAAATAACATAAAAAAAATAAAATTTTCCCTCTCCCATGCATGAATGGCGCCGGCCCTCCCTCTTTTCCTCTATATTGTTTTATTTTTCACTTATTTAATTAACACAAATTATCTCTCACATTTTCCTATAAATACCCCTCATACCTTCACTTCTTTCACACTACTTCTTCTCTAAAGTTACTATACCAAAATCTCTCCCAAAAATCTCTCAAGAGTTCTTTCAAAAAGTTCTTCCTAGTTTAGCTTCTTTTAGGTAAAAATTCCTCCAAGCTTTCTTTATGTTCATCTACTTAGTATGAACTTAATGTGTGTTTTCTAGAACCATGAAGGTTAAGAAGCAACAATAGGTTCATACTTTGTTTTTGTTCATAATCACAAATTCCTTTATGTTTCCTTTATGTTTATTACTATATCTATATAGCTATATATACTATTTAGAGCATATAAGCTCATTGTCTTGCAATTTATTTATCTTTCATACAATTTATTTACTTCATTGCAATTTATTTATTTCAAAGTTGTTTTTAAGACTAGTCATTTTAGTCTTAGACTTGTCCTCATCAAGTCAAAACAATTCCTTTTCTTTTTCTTTTCTTTTCGAGACTAGTCTTTTCTTAGTCCCAGGGTACCTTGATGAAGCTAAGGTCCCAATACTTGATTTATTTCTTTATATGCTTATTCTTTTAAGTTATTATGTTCTTTTCATATTTTCATAGCTTATGATTCATATTCATGTATGAACATAATGGTCTTGTCTCAACAAGATAAATGAAGGAAATGTTTTCTTAAGATAAAAAGTTTTCCCCTAGAAATAAAAGTATGGAGTTAATGTTTTCCCTAAGAAACTAAGAAGTCATCCTAAACAAGCCAAGAGGAACTTACATGAAATTTTATAAACATACAAAAGATTTATGAAATAAACAAGAGTTTTACAATAACTTCATCTTTTTCTTTAAATAATAGAACCCCTTTTCATTAAAATAAAATGATCCCAAGAAACCAAGGAACTAAAATATTCTTTTGTGAAAATTATTATTATTACAAATTGTTGGAAACTAAGCTTAGAAAAATAAAAATCATTCTTTTAAAATACTTACAAGAAATTAAATAATCATTTCAAAGTAGCTCAAGATCTTTTTAGAGTCAAATAAATATTTCAAAATTTTCTTAAAGTTCAAATCTTTCAAGCTTTTTACCTTTTTCATGAATTGAGACAACTCCATTTACATCATACATATATGCATATACCTTTCAAAAAGTTTACAAAATACTTGAAATATTCATCTCTTCAAATGAGCTTTGTGTACAAGAAGGAAAACAAGTTTTTACAAGTTCGTGGCAAATCTGGTTGCTGCCTTTTTGGGACCCAAACGACTTATTTTTATGAAAATAAGCTTAGAAATGCGTAGATCTTTTCGAATAGGTAGAAAACGATATATTATACGCAAAATTCCGAGTTAAAATGAGTAAGCTATGGCCATTTTAAGTTGGAATTTCCCCTTATACGATTTTACCGTGATTTTAAGAAAAGCTTAGAATCTCCAAGAATAGAAGTTCATGAAATACTCATTTTGGGTATTCTTCTTGATTAGATAATCTCGAGGAGGATTGTTTGTATCCTGAAGATTACTACGATTAAGTGGAAATCCCGAACGACTCATCTATCTCAAGAAAGGTGTCATCATGGCTGAGTGAGTTTATTCCCCGTTATTTTTCTCATACTCTTGATTGTGCTTGTAAAATTAGTTGCACTAGAATTTAGGCAAAATCAAAAGGAAGTGTATGATAATATGTTGAAAGAATACTAAGTACATCGAAACTCGATTTGTTTGCAATAAAGTTATATGTGCATTAATATCTTGGAGTGTTTGAAATTGGTTAATCACTTGAAAGAAGTTAAATGTAACTACTAGACCTTAATTAATAAATTATTCATGCACTTCATATGTTGAGTCACTTTTCATTCACTACTATACAATTGGTGGGACAAGTGTATAATAGTGGTGGTAGGCAGAACCGGTATATCATGTAAGTAGCGAGTAGGAGCAAGTAAAAACTACAAAATTGGTGGCTAGTAGGAGCCTATAATAACTACAAGTTTTTTATGGCGTATAGGAGCCAGTAAGATCTATAAAAGTGTTTTTAAAAATTGTGGCTGTAATTGGCCTGAATACCTAACCCCGAATGAAGGGCGTAATTCATTCAACATATGATTCCCGGAAAGTCATATGTCTTGTATGCTCACGTGGTTGTTGCATTCCATATGTTTGAAGAATAAACTTGGTTGATAATTTACTTTGAGTATGAATTTTGGGATTTATTCACTAAGCCCATAAGCTTACACCCCTATAGGTATTTGTATTCTCAGGAACACCTATTTTTGTGCCCGAGGCCTCCCCGTACCCGTGTAAGTTTTATATATTGGAGCTTTTGGAGGAAATCTGCTCGAAGACTTAGATTAGAATTCCTTTGAAATCTTTAATGTAGTATTTTGGATATTGTAAAGAGTATCACGATCCTTGGGATTAGCGGGGGTATGCCCCTAAGAAATCATGTAATAGACTTTTAGTTATTAATGATATAATTATGTTTTATTTCTGGATTCTTGTATGTTCGTTTTTACTTGCTTAAACTATACTTCCCAAAAGCGTCTCCTATTACCGTGCTAGACGCCTTACATATAATACTAAGGCTTTCGCATGACTAAGGTAGTCATTCCTAAGCCTTGATATTATATGTGGCGGGCTGCTACGTTTAGGGTACCCTTCGGGACGTGACACCTATCAATGAAAAGTTTCCTGATGAACAATTGCATGCAGTAGAGATCCTAAATTTGCCTTGGTATGCTGATTATGTCAATTACTTGGTTAGCAAAATTATTCCATATGGTTTGTCTTATCATCAAAAGAAAAAGTTTTTGCATGATGTGAAAAGCTATTTTTGGGACGAACCATATTTGTTCAAAAAATGTGCTGACCAAGTAATTAGACGTTATGTGCCTAAATCTGAACAGCTTAATATTATTGAGCATTGTCATTCAAAAGAAGTTGGAGGTCATTTTGGTCTTCAAAGGACTGTAGCTAAGGTCTTATCATCTGGATTTTATTGGCCTAATTTGTTTCGTGATTACAGGAAATATTTATTGTCTTGTGCTCAATGTCAAAGAACTGGTAATATTTCCAAGAAACATGAATTACCACAAAACAACATATTGGTAATTGAGCTTTTTGATGTGTAGCGAATTGACTTCATGGGTCATTTCCCTTCATCTTTTTCAAATAAATATATACTTGTGGCAGTTGATTATGTTTCAAAATGGGTGGAAGTTGTTGCTTTACAAACAAATGATGCCTGAGTAGTTTTGAAATTTTTGAAAAAGAATATATTTACCAGATTTGGGGTGCCTAGAGCTATCATTAGTGATGGGGATCACATTTTTGTAACAAGCAATTTGAAAAACTTTTATCAAAATATGGTGTTACACACAAAATTGCTACCCCCTATCATCCACAAACAAGTGGACAAGTTGAGGTTTCCAATAGGGAGATCAAAAGAATTTTAGAAAAAACTATTAATGCATCTAGAAAAGATCGGTCTTTAAAATTAGATGATGAATTATGGGCTTATAGAACTGCTTTTAAAACACCTATTGGAATGTCCCCATTTATGATTGTTTTTGGTAAATCATGTCATCTTCTTGTAGAACTAGAGCACAAGGCATATTGGGCCATTAAATTCCATAATATTAATGAAAAAGCTACAGGTGAGAAAAGATTGCTTCAATTGAATCAATTGGATAAATGGAGGAATGAAGCTTATGACAATTCTCGTATCTACAAGGAGCGAGCGAAGAAATGGCATGATAGAAACATTATCAAGCGGGAGTTTTTGCTTGGACGAAAAGTTTTACTTTATAACTCTCGTTTGAAGTTGTTTCCAAGAAAGTTGAGATCAAGATGGTCAGGACCGTTTGACATTGCTAAAGTTTTTCCCTATGGTTTAGTAGAATTGAAAATTGATGATAATCGGACTTTTAAGGTAAATGTGTAAGCCCCTAGATTTTTCTGATGATATTAGCAAACCCTAAGAACCGGAAGTCAAAACAAAACCCTAAAATTAACCTAGTTCTATGTTAGTGAATCTAGATCCGGCAATCCCGTGTTCTTAAAACCTAGAAAACGAAATTGAAATAATTGTGGAATATGGTTCGTAATAATATAGGAAGGCATAAAAATATCATATTCGTAATTTTCTAGTGTCCTTCGGATCTAAACGAGATCAGTTTTCGAAAACCGTACCCCGGTGCATCGGATAGTGAAAATATTCCGACAACACCTATAGATTCGTAAAAATATAAGGTTTTCAAAAATATCAGTTTTAAAATTTTTCGGTAACTAAAAATATCAGATATAGCTTAATTACGCGTATTTTCTTTACTATCGGTATTTTAATTGTCTAGTCTACTATTCACAGTACTTTTCTACTATTCCTTACTATTCACCTATCTTTACTTTTTCTTACACTCTATTCTTACACTTTACCATACCTATACCTTACAATTTACCTTCCCCATATAACTTTAATCACATCACACTTTACACATTACTTCTTTTATTACAAAACAAACAAAATAAATCATTTTCTCCCCTCTTTTACGCCAAAACCGGCACCCCCCCATGCCCTCTTCCTCTCATTTTTATTTCAATTTCAATTAAAGTTAATCACACTAATTTCCACTCCAAAAATCTAAAAATACCCCCCTTCCTCTTTCACTCTTTTACATAACTTATTTCCTACTAAAACTCTCCCAAAATCACTCCACAAAATCACTCTCCCAAAATCCCTCCCAAGCTCTCTCTTTTCATTAAAAAACCAAGACCCACATAATACTACAACTCATTCTTTTCTCTTTAACCAACACATAAACCTTAGGTAAAAGTTTCTTCCATATACTCATCATGTTCATATAACTTAACATGAGTTTAATGTATATTTCTTAGGCTCATTGAGTTAAAGAAGCAACAATTTATTCATGTTTTGTTTTTGTTCATGTTCTTATTTTCTTTATGTTACTATTATGTTGATATTGTTATTATTGTTTCTAACCTAACTTATATAAGTATTATGTATATTATGTATATACATTTATTTAGAGCATATAAGCTCATTTGTTATTTATTTATTTATTTTCAAGTCTTGCAATTTATTTATTTACTTGTTTTATGCAAATATTAAGACTAGTCTTTCTAGTCTTAGACTTGTCCATATCAAGTCAAAACAATTTTATTTCTTTGCTTTTCTTTTTCTTTTGAGGACTAGTCTATTCTTAGCCTCGGGATACCTTGATGAATCTAAGGTTCCCAATACTTGACTTTAATTTTATGCTCTTATATAATTTATCTTATTTATGTTGTTTTTATTATATTTCTTATAGTTACATATTGTCATTCATGCATGAACATGTTGTTATTGTCTCAACCATAATGAAAATTAGCTTTCTTAAGTAATAAAAATAAGAACTTTCTTTAAAAATAAATTTTTGTCACATAAGGAATTATTTTTCCATAAAGACTTAAAGCTTCATCTTAATAAATACTTTCAAAAATTAGATAAGATTATTTCAAGTTTTAGTAAAAATATTATATGGTATTTTATCAATAAAAATAAAGTTATCAAACTCTCTTTTCAAACCAATAAAATAAGAAAGTTTGTTTAAACTTAATGTTGATTTAACCAAGAGTTTTCTTAAACCCCTTTATCAAAGTTTTCTACCAATACTTTAAAATATTAAATTCTAGATAAGTCTTTTAAAATTAACTTATAAGATCATTTCTTTAAAGTGGATCTAATTTTAGAAAAGCTATAGAACATATAACCATGAAGCATTTAGAAAGACTATGTTTTCCAAAACATTAGAAATAAAGTAGTAGGAATTCAAAAAGATTAAAATTACTTTTATTTAAGAAATGAAGCTAAAAGAAGGGAATGCTCACTTATAGTAAAATAAGAAATTTTCTTAACAAAACTAATTTCTTTTCAAGTCTTAAGCTTATCTCACTTTTAAGACACATTGTTTTACAATATCATTATTGAGACAACACTACTAAATTCATACATATGGTTTGAGTATATATATATGTATTCAAGGGATTTTTCAACCATACAATATATCTATATTTTTGTACAAAAGCTCTTGAATAAAGAAAAGTTTGAAAACTCTATTTTTGGAAATTCATACCAAATCTATATGTTACTATTCCGAGACCCAAATAACTTCTTTTGATAAAAATAACCTTAGAAATAGGTAGATCTTTTTGAGTAAGCAGAAATCGATATATAATATGCGAAATTCCTAGTTAAAATGAGTAAGTTATTGCCATTTTAAGTTGGAATTTCCATTTCATACGATTTTTACGAATTCCCTAAGATAGAATTATAGAATTTGAATAGATCTTGGATGAAATACTCATATTGGGTATTTCTTTCGTTTAGGTGTCGAGGATCACGATCTTGTCTTTCCCGAGGATTACTTCGACTCCTAGATCGCTATGGACGAGTGAGTTTCCTTTACGCTTATGTATTTGCGCATGTGCTTGTAGAATAGAGCACTAAATGTTAGGAAAAGATAAAATTGATATGCATGTGGGATATCATGGGAACTATGTATGTGAATCGTTGTGTGCGATCAATGAACAATAAGTATATCGAAACCCGATTTGTGATTGATATAAATGTTCCACGTATGTATTGTTTTGTGTGCAAATATTGTTTGATCGCTTTAAATGATTTAATGTCATATTGAAATTGTCACGCCCCGAATGGTACCCTAAACGTGGCAGACTGCCGTACACAATATTAAAGCCCAAGAATGACCACCTCAGTCACGCGAAGGCTTCCATACTATGTACAAGGCGTCTAACACATAAAGAAGACACATCGGAATTATACATTTTATGTTGATACAATTGAGTAACAAAAAGAATGCAATCCACTATACTTCCGATGCAAACCACTATACTTCATAATACAAATCATTCAATTTCAATTACATTCATCCACAGACTTCTCTACATAAAATATTACAAGACAAATCATAAAACTAGCAGATAACTTCAAACATTCTTATTCTTTGTCGAACTCCCGAAGTTATTCCCAGCTCCAACCAATTCGATCCCTACTTTGCATTTTTGAGATAACCTGTTCATTTAAACAACTATTGGGGTATAAGCTACACTAGCTTAGTGAGAATTTCCTTAATTCCGTACCATAACAAGCAAGTTAAAATCAACCATATGCTATGCATGAACAAACACATGAACAAACAATTATGCATGGGTATCTGGAACCCATACACAGAACGGATTTATGCCCTCCGTATCTTGGGTTAGGGATGGTATTGAAGTCTACACGACCGCTGCTAGTCCCCAAGCCCTCGGCTCATAGCACTCACCTCGGCTAAGCCCACACATAGAATGCATCCCCGATGCGCCTTAGTTCCCTATGAATGAGCTCTGATCCTGGGTCTCATTATCCAAACGAGTCCTCGGATAATACCGATCGACCTGCGTAGGAGTAGCACGCTACCAAATGCAATATGTCCGATGCGATGCATGATCAAATTATTTTTTCTTAGGTCAAAATATTTATACATTCTTTAGAGTGACCAGCTAATATCATACACATAACAGAAACAATATGAACGGTGCAGTTATCCAATCAAATCGTGGTTTCGATATGCTTTAGTATTCTTTGGCATAGATTCATCACAGCCTCATCATATATCCTATCCCCATTCGTATCGATTTTTATCTTGTTCCTATAATCTAATGCAACTAACTACAGGCACAATCAAGATAACAAAACAAGGAGAAAACTCACTCGGCCATTAGATCACCGGTCTTCTGGTAATAATAATCCAGTGGTAGGGAATCGTCGAATTCGGGATCACCTAAGAAGGAAGAAATACTTTAATAAGTATTTCAACTAAAACTAATCCAAACGATTTTATACGAACTATCAAATTCGTAATTCTCGTCCTAAGCGGGAATTCCAACTTAAAACGGCCATAACTTGGTCATTTTAACTCGGAATTTCGCAATTATATATCGATTTCTATCTACTTGGAAAGATATATCTATTTCTAATATTATTTTCAAGTTTTGAAAACTTTGAAGCTTCGAAAAGTTCGGATCAGATTAGGGCAGCAACAATTTCAACTTCCGAAAAATAGTTTTGTAAATGTTTGTAATGTTCTTACTATATAAATTAGCTATACATGCAATATGAATGATTTCCTAACATGAATGACATAAGATGATCTTAATGTATGTATGGTCTTGATGATTTTTGGTAAAAGAAAATTTTGTAACTCTTTATTTTGCAAGACTTCAACTATAACTACTTTTTGAAAAAATCTAGTTTTCTAACTTTGATCATTTCCATTTGTTTTAGATTTATTACTTAAGAAAATATAATTATTTTTGTTAAAATTGAGTCTTCATTATATGTATTACTTATGACCTTCATTTCTACATAAAAATTTCCATTTTACACTTTGTAAACATGTTTTCAAGTGGGGTTGATTCCAAAATCCGAATTTGGTAAAAAATGGTTTTTGAGTGATTCCTTTGGGAAAAACTTGTTTAAAGTATTAAAATTTAAGGCTTTACTATATCAATTACCTAAGGACTTCATTTAACACATAAAACTTGCAATTTGAGCTCAAATACTAAGTGATTACATATGCATCATCTCAAATTATGAATGTGACAATTTGATCACTAACTCAATTTTTTCCATTTTAATTCCATTACTTGTTTTACACATTACTCATGCCTAAACTCATTTTAACTTGTAAAAATTATTCCTTAAAGATACCTATTACCTATACCCTTCATTTCTCACATAAAACATGAGTTTTGGAGTTGATAAATGGGTTTTAAAAATTGATCTTGATTGGGATCCGAATTTACAAAATTCATTTTTGGATATTCCTTTTGATAAAATCTATCTAAACTTATGAAAATCCATTCCTCACATATCCTATCCTAAGAGCCTTTCATTTCTTAAACAAAAACTTCATTTTTAAGTTGGAAAACATGTTTTTAAAATATGCCTTGGCCAAAATCCGAAAATGACATTTTTATTTTGAAAATAACTTTTGGAAATCACATTAGATTGTTGTAAAAAGAAGTCTTGATGATATACATATATTAAGCCTTCATTTTCTTAAGTAAAAATTATATGTTGACACTTGAAAGGTGGTTTTCAAATATTGGTCTTGCCAAAATACGAATTTCACAATTTTGTTTGAGTTCATAACTAAGACCTATACTTAATATGAACATAAACATAAAACAAATGCATGGTAATAAGCTATAAACATCATGGATCTAAACTTTACTTATCAAAATCTTTCATTTATGGTATCTATACCCTAAGCCCTTCATTTTAAATGAAAAATATACATTTTGAAGTTGAAAAATCACTTTTCTAAATATAGTCCCATTTCCATCCGAATTTTCAAAAATCATTTTGCTTGAAAATAAAATAGATCTTGAGTTTCTTACATCTTTCCTACCATCATCATGTTATAGCAAGTTGTTCATGAACATAAACAAAGATCTAATGCATTTTATGAACTCAAAACTCTAGATCTAGTTTTCTAAACTAGTTATAAGTGCATGAATACATGTGGATGATAGATCTATGCATAAATCATAAGAAATAACAAATATAACAACTTAAATAACAAGATCCATGGTATAAACGAAATCAAAGCTACAAAAATTTAGATCTATAAAACATATCAACTTTAAACAAGAAAATAATTGAAATACAAGATAATAAAAGTAGAGAAAAGGAGTGTTTCATTATTGGCATCATCATCCTAAGCTTTTAAGCTTATAGAAGGTCATTTGATGCATGAAACCTTCATTACACTTTACCTATATCACCTATGGAGCTTTGGGAAGAAGATTTGCTTAGAAATCTTTAAGAAATAGGTGTGGAACCCATGGAAGAAGAAGGGGGCAGCTTGTTCATTGAAGAAACAAGAACAAGAAGAAGAAAGAAAGAGAGGAAAAAGAGAGAGAAAAGCTAAAGAATGAAAAAGGAAAATGAGTAAATGAAAGGGAGAGAGAAAATGAGTGTGTTAAATGAATGAAAGAGAGAAAAAAATAAAACAAGGCAGCAAATGGGAGGGGGCTGCTGTCCACATGAAAAGAGAGGGATGAGAGAGAGGGTTTGATGAAATTTGACTTGAATTTGAATTGTGTAATAAATGTGTAATGTAACTTTCTTAAGAAGGAGTGGAAAAATAATTAATTTGGTCAAAATGGAGTAAATGAAGGACAATGGAAGCCATAAAGGAGTCAAAAATTCTGCCAAGGAGTGTGGAATAATGTGTAGAAAGATTGAAGTGAAAAGGAAGTGATATGTGTAAGGTGTACTTAAAAGGTATGGGTTGTAAAAGTACTTTATTAATAAAATAAAATAAAATTGGAAAATTCATTCCAAATAATTATAGCAGATTTTTCATAATTAAAATTAAATAATTATTTGCATTATTTTAGTATTTTAACAAATATGTTACCGGTACGGTCAAAATACGCGAATATGGGCTATAAATAATATTTTTATAACCCGAAAAATTCTAAAAAAATATTTTATGAGAATAAAAATATTTTTAAACTATTTTTCAATTATTAAATTAATTTATTTTATTTTTAGTATCGGGACTTAAACAGAATCTGATCCTGTAAAAGCCCGAACTAACTAATTTTTAGAAAAACAAAATTTTCTATAATATATAAATTATTTATCTAAAAATATAAGGCTTTATAAGAATAATAAAATTTTATAATGAAATAAAAATGAATAGTGCCAAAGACTAATCAATTACTGGTAATAATGGAAATATAATAAAAAGGTTATAACTGTAACTTTTATAACCCGAAAAATTATATAACTGATATATTTAGAAATCTTATGAAATTATGAGTCTAACTGTACTATTGGTATATTTTTATGTCTCGAGCCTCGGGACACGCTTTTCGAAGTCTGTATCCAAACGGGTTAGAAATAGGTAAAAAAAATTTACCAATCTGATATTTTTAAACAAACTCATATTTTTTTATTAGCTATTCTACATATTTAAACTACATCTCGGCCTCTAGGGCTAGGGGCTAGATGCCGGACTTAACTATTGTATTCCGGTTAGGGTTTTCAGATGATTTTCCGGGTTAGATCCTTGCCAAATGGGAAACTGGTATTTTATTTTTACAACATATTTGATTTAAGAAATTTATCTTAAATTTTATTTTCGTAAGTATTTAATATCTTTGAACGTTTCCAGAATTTTTGAATTGGGTTTCATTTCCGAAAGTTAATCGCTATTCACTTTTTAGTAATTGGTTTTTGGAGTCTCTATTACCTGATTTCATAAGTCGAAGTTACGTATAGAATTTGTCGTACGTAGTGGTTTTGGAATTGGAGTATGTTGAGTTCTTATTTTGTTTTTAAGAATTCTTGTTTTTCTCAAGATTCGGAAATTTCTAGATTCACTCGTGTTTTTGGACTAGTTGAAGTTCGGTTTTAATTTGGAGTGATTTTTAGGGTTTATTTTCAAAGTTCATCTTGAAATTATTTACTGAAATTTTTCGGGGCTTACAGAAATACCCATATAATAACTTGCTCATGCATATCACTTAGAATATCATTTCGAAGTTTGCTACTACTCCTCAACGTGGGATCGGAAAGGTCAGCTGCCTAGCTACATCTTGAGGGTTAGGATGTTCGGGGAATACGGCCTCAAGGTGTAGCCGAGCCGGATCGATCGCTTTGGGCATGGAAGGCCTGGGGACTAGTAGTATGGTTTGTTGGAACCCCAAGACGCGCGCAAACTTTAAGGAGGTCGTTCGGGGCCTAGTTCAAAGCATTCTCTAATCACCATGGAGGGGTAAATCTATCATACATACGAAACCGGATAGTCGTATGTAATGTTTGATCATATGATTGTTGCATTTCATATGCTTGAATTAATAAACTTGGTTGATTGCTTGTTCTGAATACTATTGCGTAAGGAATGTCTCACTAAGCTAGTCATGCTTATACTCCTATAGACTTTTGACTTTGCAGGATTATCTTTTTGCACCCGAGACCATCTTGACCACCCGGGTAGAATCCTTATTTTGAGAAGCTTTTCGAGGAGTTCTATTTTGAAGTTATAGAGTAGATTTCTTCTAAAATCTTCTAGCTTTAGTTATGTTATTTTTAGTAGAACCATGTTATTATGAAATTATCGGGGTAATACCCCTTAGAAGTTGTAAGACTTTATGTTTCTATGAATTATATTAAGTGATATTTTGTATGTTCCGCTGCCAACATCTTAAAATGCATTATTTCACCGGTCCCCCTTTGATGTGAATGTACGCCTTGTACCGATATGGAAGCTTTTGAGTGACTGAGGTAGTCATTCTTAAGTTTTAATATTGCGTACGGCGGGCTGTCATGTTTAGGGTACCCGTTAGGGCGTGACAAAATGGGCATTTGCTCAAACATTTTTATGAAAGAAAACCATGATAGTGCTTCAACTGTCATGAATCTGAAGGAACCATGAAAAAGAATTGGAAAAGTCAGGCTAAGCGACTCTAAACTAAGCGCTTCTTGGGAGGCAACCCATGTTTAATTTTGAGTAGTTTTATTTTTGTTTTTACTAACTTTATTTTTAGTGTGGATAGGTAATGCAAGTATAAAAAAAAAAAAAAAAAAGCTAAAGCCGGCTTAAGGCTGCCAGCCTTGTGCCAGCTTTGAAAAATCAAGGAAAGCCGGACTTAAGCTGCTAGCTTTTAGCCGGTGTAAAAGTCAAAAGACAGGTAGGGGAGCACCGCACAAGAAGCCAGCAAAGGGAAGGTGAAGGCCGCCGGCTTATGTGCCAACGTTTGGAACAACAATTACATCGGATTCTAAGCCGCCAGTGTTCAAGACAGCGTATGTTCAAGATTTCTTGGGTTTGAAAAATCTCGATCAAAGCCGGCATTTGGGATTGAAAGCCTCCAGCTTTGAGCCGGCATAAACCTGTACGTCGGCAATGTAAATAGGTAAGCTGCCGGCCATTTGCTCTCGGTATGAATTTATTTTGGTTACACCGACAGGTAAGCCGCCGGTGTATTTGATAGAAATGCCGGCATATGTTCTGCAGAATTGCATTTAACAGGTATTCCACTCTCTTCATTTCGCATATTCACTCCATATTCACTCTCTCTCACTCTCACTTGACAAATCCCACTGCCCATTTCTTCATCCATTAAGTGTTTGATCCATCTGCCTAAGTAATTTTCTACACTTTTGTTCTTAATTTCTCAGCTTTAGATCCATTAATTTGTGTTCAATCCGTCGAATAGCTTAAATGGAGATTCTTGACATTTGCAATTGTGACATTATCTTCGGATTTGATCGGTTTGATGATGTTCTAATAACCTGTTTAAGCTGCATTTTGTTCCATACATGTTTTATTCCAATCTGTGCTGACTTGATCCATGATTGGTGTTCAATTGAAAAATTAGGGTTCTTGAGCTTGTATAGGATGTTAAATTTCGAAATTGGGGCTTTGAGGAATTGATGTTGTGGCTGCTGGATCTGTGAATTTTCATACTAGTTAGTAGCTCCAATTCATGAATTGTACTCAATTTTGCTTCAATTGAAGTTGGAATTTTGAATTTTTGAAAAATTTGATGAAAAATCTGGTTTAAAAATGTTTACAAGACTTTTGGTGAAAATTTTTTGAAAATCATTGAATTTGAAATTCCAACGTTCAATTCTAAGCTGGCCAATCTAAGCTGCCAGCTTTGACTTTGTTTTGCAAGTGTACATCTTCAAGTTCAATTCCATGATATAGCTTCAATTTATATGCCTATGATCTCCAATTTGTTTGAAATCATGTTTAGGCATAAATTAGGATTGTAGTCATCAAGAATTTCATTGAAATTGTGCATTCCTTGTTTAATTAAGTTCAATTTATTTGCAGGAATGGCTCCTAGACAAAAGAACAAAAGACTACAGATGCCTCCATCTGGTTCTCAGACCAGAATCTGCTGTCCAGTCAGCAGTATGCTAAAGATAGGAAAATGAGGCTTGTGAAGATGGATTTCTTGAACACCCAGTATTTGGACTGGAGCTTATTAGATGAGTTTGGGATTTCTGATAGGATCAGAAACACAATCCAAGACCCAGCTTGGATCAGATTGTTTGATTTTAGGGAGCCAGCTTATAAGAACTTGACATTGAGTTCTTATCAACATTAAAGAATATCCCTGACAGAGCTGAGTCCACATTCCAGTTCCAGGTTTGGGAGATCAGGGAAGTTAAGCTGAAACAGATGGGCAAGCTCCTGGGATTATATGATGAGGAGGAAGAAAATTTCAATCTGCCTAACAGTTGGCCTGAGGGAGATGATCACATGACTCAGGAGCCCTACTGATTTCAGTTGGTTGCTCCTGAGAGAGCAAATGAGCCATTCGTCCCCTCCAAGTCATTGGCCACTTCATTTGGTGCTGTTGAGCACAAGCTACTCCACCACATTCTTGCACACATCCTGAGTTACAAGAAGACTAGTCACAGCAAGGTGACTAGTTTTGATATGTTTTATTTGTACAGCCTTATTAAAGGCTACAAGATTGATCTGGGTGTGGAGATAGCGAACTTCATATACAAACGGACAGATGATACTAGGACTAAAGTCCTATGTTGTGGTGGCTACATTACTAAGTTGCTGAAGGGGATGGGTATTTTTGAGCCTCCACAAGAAGATGAGATATTTGAGAGTAGGAAAATCTCATCGGCACCATTCCGAGGCTGGGGACTGCTGAAAAACCCCAGAGGAGCTCACCCTACCAGTTCTAGAGGAGATTGAGTTCAGGATATCTTTCTTGGAGATGCACCCTTTGAGATCCCATCTACATCTGCTCCTCCTCCTCCTCCCAGGTGCTTCTTCTACATACGATATGGACTAGCTTAGGCTGGATGTTCAAGAATTGAAGCGCCAAAGTCAGGAGCTCAGAGATAGACAAGAAAAAGAGATGAAGAAAAACAAGAAATTCAGAAAGTTTATCTTTGAGGCGTTGAAGACGGCTATCTGCTGCTTAAGCCCAGAGACAAGGGCTGGGATGACATATGAGACTTACACTGAGTCTAGGCACACCTCACATCACACAGATAGACTCAGTTCGGAGCATACACATACAGCCAGCCCAGGAGACACTCAGAGACATACTCCTGAGCATAGCAGCAGAGCCAGTCCAGGGCCAGAGAGCTAGAGATCCTGCTAGCTTTCATTTGATCTTTATTGATTTTTATTTTTTATCTTGGCTTGTATATATATTGAGCACCCAAGTTCCTGTGGGTAGACTCCTTTATTTATGCTTTTATTTTTGTTTTTGTTTTTCTTTTGTAGTGACTACAAGAAAGCAAGCAAAGCAAATTCTCTTGCAATGCAATTTTGATGACTATGAAACACATGAAGTCAAGGAAGTATCAAATTCTTTTTCTTATTCCTTTCCTATGATTTAATTTGTTGCAAAACAGTGAAGACACTGTTTAGTTGAAGTGTGGGGGAAAGGATAAATTGAATGAAGTGTTAAATTAAAGTTGTGAATATGATCTGTTGTTTGCTGTTATTTATATTTGAAATTCTCCACCTTGTATTTTTGGTTTGAAAGCAAATTATGAGGAAATTCTGCTTAAATTTCTTCCAAAATCTCTTAAGAATTGGAGATAATACAAAGTAAAGACTGAAAGCAATGAAATTAACTTGTACAAACATCTTACTCACCTACTGTTGTGATTGGTTTACTAGGTTAAAATTAAGTTGTAAAATCCTCAAGAAACAAGTTTACTTTATTTTTAACTTTGGAATTGGAAATTTAAGAGCTAGTCGAGTCCTTTTGTGAAAAATAAACAGGTTTACTTCTAGGAAATTTTAGTTTGTATATATTCTTTGAATTATAACACTTAGTGAAAGAGGTAGAAGAAACTTTTAAACTTAGTGATCCTTTATAAAAATAAGTCTTTGATTTGTTATTGCATTCAAAAAGAAAGAAACAAGCATAGCCACTACTCCTCTGACTTAAATTTTGAGTTATGAGTATCTGAACTTGAATGTTAAAGTGAGGAAGAGTTCTTAGGGGTATTTTGAAACCTGGTCACTTAGGTGATGAGCCTGGGATGTGCCGACTCAATGAACTCACTATAACGAGAAGGGAAGAAAGGCAAAAGTTCAATTCATGAGCTTTGAAAAGCAAAAAGATGGAGGCAAAAACCTCCCAAAAAGAAAATAAATGCTTGAAAAAGAAAAGAAAAATGAATGCAAATATGCAGATAAAGGAGACTTATAATAAAAAAGGAGAAATTCTAAGGAAAAAGTAGATACCACATGCTTTCATTTAGTGTTACTTAGAATATATATATAAAAGCTAAAAGTCCAATGAAGTTTAAATGAGTATTTTTCCTTAGTGGATTGAGTATTTGCTTTTTGAATAGAATGTTCTTTTGTTAAAAATTGAGATTAAAACTTGTTTTGTTTGGATTAACTCCTAAATTTTAATTATAGTACTCTAATTACAAGAAATTGGTATGGTTAGAGCAATAGATACAAGAAAAACAAGTTAAAGAAATTGTGATTAAATTAGAAAAATTGTACTATCTATAAGAGATTTCATTTTGTTCTTCATTTTGCTTGAGGACAAGCAAAAGTTCAAGTGTGGGGGAATTGATAAGATCATATTATATACCATTGTTGATGTTCAAAATAGATAGAATGGATACTTGTTTTGATTAAAATTCATGTTTCAGGTCTAATTTGGACAAAGAAATCAAAACAAGAAACTTTGGAGTGAAAAAAATGGAAAAATTCAAAGATAAGCCGGTTGTTCTTACTTCAAAGCCGCTGGCATTTAGACGGCTTACATGATGCACTCACCAAAGGCCATTGCCTACACTGCCAGCTTTGCAAGATATTGACTCAACCAATTATACCGCCTCAAAGCTGCCGTAGAAGATGAAGAGGCCAGCATACACGAAAGGCCAGCAGCTCATACTTGAAAAGTTACCAGCGCAAAAGGAGTTACAACACACGCCGGCTACTAAGCCACCGGCGTTGAAGCAGTGTAGACCACAGATCTGAAGTGACATGAAGACAACACATGCTTGGAGGATGTACACATAATATGAACATAGATCTGTGCAAAGAAGTGGCCTACACTTGTAGAAGTGGCCTACACTTGTAACTGAAGTTGAACATATAATATGAACATATATAATATGAACATAGATCTGTGCAAAGAAGTGGCCACAGATCTGCCGGCGTAGAAGTGGCCTACACTTGTAACTGAAGTTGAAAGCTGCCAGTGTACTGCCTGTGCAAAGAAGAAAATGGATTTATGCCGTCTGTAAGCCGCCGGCGTAGGATCTGAAACTGCCGGCGTACGAAGTGAAACTGCAAATTCTCATTTCATGCCTTGCACGAAATTTTTCCTATAAATAGGGGTTCTCCCCCCTCCAACATTAAAAAAAAAAAAAAGAAGAAGAAGCAAAGTAGAATACCTTAGTATACAAAATAGTCTTAGCATTTTCATAGAGATTTGTGAGAGAATTTGAGCTTTCAAGGATTATAATTGAAGATTGTGATACTTGAATTGGTGATATCTATTCTCTTTCTTATGCAATTCATTTATCTGAATTATCTATTCATAATGTTATCAATTACATATTCTTATTTGATTGTTGAATCAATATCCATGAGTAGCTAAACGTTTATTTGTGGGAAGTGATGAAATCCTAATTTTGCTAAAATGATTCTTGAATTTATATTATAGGATTGTTAGAATTATGGAATATTTGTATTGAATCCTAATTATCTATTTTATTTCTGACTGAAATTGAATTGATAAGAATTCTGATGATTTGGAAAAAGATTTAGGATTCATAGGAATTCATGGATTGAAATTAAACAACAATTGTGAAAACAATTAAGTTTAATATTAATTTAGAAATTGTTCCATGTACTTCATGCAATATTTTATTTTAATTTCTCACTAAGGAATTAGGAGAAGTTAATCTAGGATATTAGACAATTATAGAATTGGAAGATTTATAATTGTGAATTAGATTCCATTGATAATTTGTATAGCGGAAGCTAATAGATTATTTTATGGTTCACTAAAACTTCATAGTTTTAGGTCTTTACAATTTCTTACAAATATCCATAATCCTAATTGCTCATATAATATAAATTCAGCATGATTAATAAAGATTAGGATGGATTCTGTTCCTTCCCACATTCATCTTATATAACTTCTCACAATCTCATTGCATTCATAGTAAATATAATTGATTAGTTATAGTTAATTGATACATTTTGATTACCTAAATATTAGTATAAACTAATATCAATCTAGTAATTAATTTAGTCTCTGTGGGAACGATACTCTACTCATTCTATATTATTTGATCAAGACCCAATACACTTGCTAGTAGTATCTGAAATTATATATACACATCCCATTTAGATCATTGCTATTATCTTGTTGATAGACTTTTAAGGCGGGGGAATGCCCTTAAGATGATGTAAGGAATTATTATTTAAATGAAGGTTTTATGTTTATCTATATAAGTTCTTACTTGCTTTTATTATCTACTTAAATGTAATACCCCTATGAATCTCCTACTATCTTAGAAGCACGCCTCGCATGTGATATCGAAGCTCCTGCATGACTAAGGTTGTCATTCATTAGCTTTAATATTATATGCGGCGGACTACCACGTTTTGGGTACCCTCCGGGGCGTGACAACTCACTCATCCATATATGTATATATGATTATTATTTTCAAAGAGTTGTGTATTTTTCAATGGGGTCTGAGTAACTTCGAGTTCAGGATTAGAGTATACCTAATACTGAACTATATTGTTTTGTTAGCTTAAGAAAGATAATAATATGACTATTTGCATTAGTTTAAGTTGCATGAATTATCTACCTGTTGTATTGTCACACCCCAGAGGATACCCTTAACGTGGCGGTCCACTGCATGTAATATTAAAGCTAATGAATGACAATCCATAGTCACGCAGGAGCTTTGATATCATATGCAAGGCGTGCTTCCAAGATAGTAGGAGACTCACAGGGGTATTACGTTTAAATAGATAGCTAAAACATAAGATCTTCATTCGATAACAAGTTTGTACATCATCTCAGGGGCATTCCCCCACCTTAAAGTCTTTGTTCAACTATACTAATAACAAAATAAACATAACTACCACATAAGTCTACTATAGAGATTTTTCCTAGAAGTCTATGTTCAGAACTAAAAACATAAACTTCTTCCAAAAACTCTTAGTAGCATAAGCTCATACTTGGTACACGGGGCTCCTCGGGGCCAACCATAGATAATCATACTGTAATATCAAACTATAAGGGTATAAGCAAATCTAGCTTAGTGAGATAATTCCTAACTATATAACATTTCCATATGACAACCAAGTTATTTAATTCAAGCATATGTAATGCACCAATCACATGAACAACCAAATACACAAGACTAACCGGAAATCAAGTGCAGCATGGATTTAACGCCCTCCATGACAAGGGTTGGGTGGTTACAGGCCCATACGACCATCAATATTTGCAGATTTACCGACTCCTGTTTGCCATGTAGACTTTCTGGCTCCTACTGGCCCACGTAGCTTACTGGCTCCTACTAGCCACCACTACCACTTCCTCGTTTCCCCACATGAAGAATAGTAGTGAAATAAATGTGACTCACAAGTATGATATGCATGAATAAATTTCAATTAAGCATTTAATCATATAAGTTGAATTCATGTTTAAAGGTGGTCAATCATAACTTCATCATATCAATACAAGGATCATACTTTTACTTAACATATCATTCTTCGATATACTTTATTTTCATTCAACCATTATTTCATAACAATTGTTCATTTATCTTTTCCTAACTTTCTAGTGCCACTAATTACAAGCACAACAAAGAAATGTAACTTAGGAAAAAAATTAACTCACTCCATAATCTGTAGGCCTAATCAAAATAGTCCTCTCGATAGACGATCTTGGGTCCCTCATCACCTAAACAAGATGAAATACCCAAAATGAGTCTTTCATAAAACTTCTATTCTTGAAGATCTTAAACTTCTCTTAAAATCGCGGTAAAATCGTATAAGGGGAAATTCCAACTTAAAATGACCATAACTTGCTCATTTTAACTCGGAATTTCGCGTATAATATACCGTTTTCTACCTACTCGAAAAGATCTACATATTTCTAAGCTTATTTTCATCAAACTATGTCGTTTGGGTTCCGAAGAAGCAGCGACCAGATTTGCCACGAATTTGAAAAAAAAAATTGTTTTCCTTCTTATAAATAAAGCTCATTTGAAAAGATGAATATTTCAAGTATTTTGTAAACTTTTTGAAAGGTATATATATGTAATGACTCATAACAAATGTATGAAGTAAATGAAGTTGTCTCAACTTATGAAAAGTAAGGTTTTAAAAGACTTTGGACTTGAGATTTTTATTGGAATATTCATTTTACTTTTGAAAGGATTCTTGGGTTATTTGAGATGAATATTAATTTCTTGCAACTACTTTAATTTCCTAAGGAGTGGTTTTATTTAGATTCTAACAATTTTTAAAAATAAAATGATATTTTTTTTTCTTGTAATGATTCTTAAAAGAGTTTCTAATACTTGATGAAAAGTAAGTTTTTATAAAACTTTTTTTTTATTTAAGAAAAATCATTTCTAAGCATGTTCATGGGTTCTTTAAGAAATATATTTTCTATATTTATTTAAAAAAAGCCTTTAGTTTTAGAAAACACTTCCTCATTTATTTTTGTTGAGACAAAAACATTATGTTCATGCATGAATATGAATCATAAACTATAGAAATATAAAGGAACATAATAACTTGAAAGATTAAGCAAATAAGAAAGTAAATCAAGTATTAGGATCTTAGCTTCATCAAGGTACCCCGGGACTAAGAAAAACTAGTCCTGAAAAGAAAAGAAAAGAAAAGGAATTGTTTTGACTTGATGAGGACAAGTCTAAGACTAGAAAGACTAGTCTTAAGAATAACTTGAAATAAATAAATTGCAATGAAGTAAATAAAGTGCAAGAAAAGTAAATAAATTACAAGATAATGAGCTTATATGCTCTAAATAATATATATAGCTATATAGATATATTAGATAGTAATAAACATTAAGGAAACATAAAGGAACATAAAGGAATTTGTGATTATGAACAAAAACAAAGTATGAACCTATTGTTGCTTTCTTAACCTTCATGGTTTTTAGAAAACACACACTAAGTTTATACTAAGTAGATGAACATAAGGAAAGCCTGGAGAAATTTTTACCTAGAAGAAGCTAAACTAGGAAGAACTTCTTGAGAGGGATTTCTTGTAGAATTTTGGGAGAGATTTTGGTATAGTAACTTTAGTGAAGAAGTGGTGTGGAAGAAGTGAAGGTATGAGGGGGTAATTATAGGAAAATATGGGAGATAATTTGTGTTAATTAAATAAGTGAAAAATAAAACAAATTGGGCATCATAGGGGGGTGGCCGACGTTACTTTTGGAAGGAAGAGAGGGGAAAATTTATTTATTTTTTGTTAATTTGTTAATTAAAAGTAAGAAATGAATATGTGAAATTGTATTGAAATGAAAATGTGTAAGAAATAGGTGTATGGTTTGTAAGAGTAGGTTGTAAGAAAAAGTAGCGATAGGTGAATAGTGTAGAATAGTAGAAAATAGTGTAATGTAAAAGTAGACATGACAATTTATTGCCAGTAGTAAGAAAATACGCGTATAAAAATGATATCTGATATTTTTAGCTACCGAAAAATTACGAATTTGATATTTTTGAAAATCTTATATTTTTACGAGTCTAACGGTATATTCGGAATATTTTTCCTATTCCGAGCTCCCGGACACGTTTTTCAAGAGTTGTATCCGATCGGGTTCAAATGACACTCGAATTTTGCAAAACTGATATTTTTATAAAATCTATAGCTATTACAAACTATTATAGCTAATTATTCCAACTTCATTTTCTAGGGCTAAAGAAAACGGCAATGCTGGAGTTAAGTGGTTACGGTAAACTAGGGTTTTGGTTGACTTAAGAATCCGGTTGACTTCTGATTAGGGTTTAGGCCTTTAATTTGATTACAAAACTTTGGGGGTTTACATGTATATGCATATGCATTTGTTTTTTTTATTGGAGTTATCGTACTGGGCGTCGCCGCTCATTCTTTTAAGTTTTAGGTGCAAGTGAAGAAGATATAGTAATGATCTTTCCGGATATGAGTTATTCTTTGATATTGGGGATGGCGATAGTGGACCCGACTACCCATTAGAGAGCTATTCTTCAAATATCAGGATTTCTAAAGAAAAGACATGTTTAGATCATTTGGAGTTGTAGTTGGATGTTTATGTTGGTTTTAAATGAAAAGATTTTAATGTAAACAGTTTTTAGTTTCTGTTGAATTTGTTGGCTATGATGTCAACTTGGATTTTATGCTTGAACCAGGAGTTTACGTTTTATGTGTTAGTGATTATGCCCTAGGCCAATTACTAAGTATTGTTATTTCATGTACTAGAGGCCAATCACCAATTAGTGATTTATTTTAAAAAAAAAAAATCCAATGGGAAGAATAAATAAATTATTATTATGAATAATAATTTACTATCACTACCAACCCTAATAAGATTAGGGGCATTATTGTCAGTGCAAAATACTGGCATAATATAAATAGGTGTGATAGTGTCTCATTAGGGTTAAGACTCTTTGACGTCACATTAGACGGCAGAGAAACTCTTTAACCCTAAAAGAGAGAGAAAAACTCAGATCTTCCTCATCAATCTAGAAAGGTTCTAGACTGCGCTAGCACGCAAGAATTGATTCCTTTTGAGTGGCTTGTTCGTGTGGACGAAGTAGAGGGTGTGCGCATTTGCAGCATCTCAAGATCCAAATTTGAGAATTTGAAAGCATCAAAAAGGTAATTCTATTTCGCTTTAATTTGATTGAATCGCATTGATCCAAAATTGGGATTTAAGGTTCGTATTTTTACAAAAAATATACATATTTCCGCTGCGTTTTGATCCCTAAATTCCCAACAGTGGTATCAGAGCCACTTGCGATTTCAATCAAATTCTTTTTCGTTTGATATATGTATGTTGATTGTATGATCTATGGAAAAGTTTTATGCAAATAAGATCCATGTATGTTTGCATGTTCGTTTTATGAAATCGGACGAATTAATTTTGTTTCTGTGGCGTGAATTTAAAAGCAGATCAAATATGCGCTTTTAAATCAAATCCTATTCTTGTTTAAGAAATTGGGACGTCATTTTTGTTATTAAAAAAAATAATAGAAATTGACGTCAAATTGTCATGCGCGTTGGGTTCTTGCGAATGTAATCCATTTACTTCGTGCGTCCAATTTTGTGAAATTTAGATGACTGCTTTTTCAAGTTTTCATTGGACATTTGTTTATTGAATAAATTCGTCTGATTTGCCGCAACTGTTTTGGACATCTGATTCTACAAACGTCTGTATTTTATTTGAAATCCATAATTTTGCTCAGCATGTTTTTCCATATGTTTTGGATGTTAGAGATTATTTTTTTTTTTAATAAAGTAGATACGTGCTCCTCAAATGAAATTTGGGTCTTTTGCGCATCAGTTAATATGATTAGACTACGGCAATGTTTTGGATGTCTGATATAATTTAAAAAATAAAAAATTCAATTGCTAATCTAGAAACGTTTGCAAATTTGATTTACATGCATCTGAGATTCCCCACAGTCTTGATTTATAAAAATCACTTTGATTTGATATATGTTTATATATATATATATATATATTGTACAACAAATTTTAAGTCTTTTACATATATGATATGATTCAATTGTTGAACAGATCTGGGTTATTTAATAAAAATAATAAAAAATAATAAAAAATTTGTTCAATCGTTGAACAGTTTATGAGTTTTAAGAAAGGATTTTCATAATTGTTGTAGAAACAATTTTAAGGGTTTTAAAAAAGGAATTTTAATTTTTCAAAAGGTTTTCCCTTACCCAGATTCAATTTTCCGTTAATGTTCCAGGGGTGTTGCCCTTACAACCCTACAGGGGACACTGCCCCCTTGACCCCCACAAAGGGACGCTGTCCCCTTGACCCCTGCAAGGTGTATGACAACCTTCCATAATAAAATAATAGTTAACATAATATAAACTTATGAAATGTTGTGTATCATGTGTATGACTATTATATGTGCTTATGTTATGTATATGGTGCATAGCATGGCCTTAAGACCTATGTGATTGGCAGGTTCTATTCCTTTATTTTACGGGTTGTGATTTCATAAATACGGCATGCGTGTCGTTTTCGTTTTATTGTAAATAGTTGTGGGACTTTTTGAATCTTTTTATTATTGTAATAAAATACATGAAGATGTAATGAAGACCTTCCTAAATCCATGATGATGGAGAAGTAAGGATCAAATGAAGATACAAGAAAGTTTTCAACTCATAACCATAAAAGATGGTTTTCACCTTAGGATTGGACCATTAATCTTCATATTGGCTTATGAAGATCAATATAGATTAAAGGGCCATGCTATGACACATTTTCTTTTATATAAGCATGATGTATCATGTGAGATGATATTTGTATATGCATGTGATACTATATTTACCACTTTATATGTTTAATATCCATCATACATGATGATAAAATGGAATATTAAATAATTAAAATCCCTCAATAATTTTAAGTTGAATGCCACCCATAACTAAACACCCATCAAGACTTCGATCACCATAATGTAGGTCTGCCAAAGTAGAGTGCATTAGGTTATCATAGTTAGGCAGGATGAGTAATAGTGCTACTCATAAGTTTAATATGGTTAAACTTAATTAGGTTATCAAAATGGTTTTAAGCCTAAGGCATTAGATGGAATTTAAATATGCAGTGACATATGATGTCAAAAATTCCATAAACAATCTAAGAATTACATGTGATGTAATTGGTAAAGAGTTACCTACCTAAACAACTTAATTTTAAGTGTCATGCCAAAGCTGACTTAGAGTTAAGTGAAATATGGATATTAGCCCACTAAAATGAAATAATTAAATATGAAGTACATTAATAAAGAGGGTTATTGATTTTAGTGGGAGTTTTAATTTTATGCCTCAATTGTAGATCAATGGCTAGAAACAACACATCAAATATATCATTGCAATCTGTTCTTGAGAAGGACAAGCTGGTTGGAACCAATTTTCTTAATTGGTTCAGAAACTTGAGAATTGTTCTCAAGCACGAAAAGAAACTTTATGTCCTTGATGAGCCCATTCCTGAGGAACCTCCCGCTAATGCTCCAAGACCTGAAAAGGATGCTTATAGGAAGCATTCTGATCATTCTTTGGAAGTAGAATGCCTAATGCTTGCAACCATGAGTCCAGAACTTCAGAAGGGTCTGGAAAACATGGAGGCTTATGAGATGATCCTTTATCTTAAGGAAATGTTCCAGCAGCAAGCTAGGCATGAGAGGTATGAGACTACCCAAGCCTTACATTCTTGTAAGATGGTGGAAGGAGGTTCAGTGAGTGCCCATGTCCTAAAGATGAAAGGCTATATTGATCATCTTGATAGGCTTGGTATTCCACTAAGTCAGGAATTTGCTACTGATTTGATCCTAAATTCACTGACAGATAGTTATGACCAGTTTGTCATGAACTATACAATGAATAATATGGACAAAACAATCTCTGAATTGCATTCGATGCTCAAGACTGCTGAGGTCAATATCAAAAAGAAGAAACCCAGCAATGTCTTGATGGTTTAGAAAGGAAAAGACATGAAGAAGAAAGGTAAAGGCAAAGCTAAGGCTAAGAAAAGTTCAAAGCCTAAGCCTAAGCTTAAACCAAAGGCAAAGCCTCCTAAGGAAGGAGTTTGCTTTCACTGCAATGAACCAAGTCATTGGAAGAGAAACTGCAAACTCTATTTGGAAGATTTAAAGAAGAAGAAGAGTAGTGAGACTACTGCTTCAGGTATTTATGTTATAGAAATAAATTTATCTACTTCTACTTCCTGGGTATTAGATACCGGATGTGGATCTCACATTTGTACAAATGTGCAGGGTCTCAGTAGGAGTAGAGATCTGAAGAAGGGCGATGTCACGCCCCGAAGGGTACCCTAAACGTGGCAGTCCGCCGTACACAATATTAAAGCCCAAGAATGACCACCTCAGTCACGCGAAGGCTTCCATACTATGTACAAGGCGTCTGACACATAAAGGAGACACATCGAAATGATACATTTTATGTTGATACAATTGAGTAACAATGTAAAGGAAATATAATCTACTATACTTCCGATGCAAACCACTATACATCATAATACAAATCATTCAACTTCAATTACATTCATCCACAGACTTCCCTACATAAACTATTACAAGACAAATCATAAAACTAGCAGATAACTTCAAACATTCTTATTCTTTGCCGAACTCCGAAGTTATTCCCGGCTCCAACCAATTTGGTCCCCACTTTGCATTCTTGAGATAACCTGTTCATTTAAACAACTATTGGGGTATAAGCTACACTAGCTTAGTGAGAATTTCCTTAATTCCGTACCATAACAAGAAAGTTATAATCAACCATATGCTATGCATGAACAAACACATGAGCAAACAATTATGCATGGGTATCCGGAACCCACACACAGAACGGATTTACGCCCTCCGTATCTTGGGTTAGGGATGGTATTGAAGTCTACACGACCTGCTAGTCCCCAAGCCCTCGGCTCATAGCACTCGCCTCGGCTAGGCTCACACATGGAATGCATCCCCGATGCGCCTTAGTTTCCTATGAATGAGCTCTGATCCCGGGTCTCATTATCCAAACGAGTCCTCGGACCATACCGATCGACCTAGGAGTAGCACGCTACCAAATGCAATATGTCCGATGCGATGCATGACCAATTTAATTTTTGCTTAGGTCAAATATTTATACATTCTTTAGAGTGACCAGCCAATATCATACACAAAAGAAATAATATGAACAGTGCAGTTATCCAATCAAATCGTGGTTTCGATATGCTTTAGTATCCTTTGGCATACATTCATCACAGCCTCATCATATATCCCATCCCCATTCATATCGATTTTTATCTTGTTCCTATAATTCTAATGCAACTAACTACAAGCACAATCAAGGTAACAAAACAAGGAGAAAACTCACTCGGCCATTGGTTCACCGTCTTCTAGTAATAGTAATCCGGTGGTAGGGAATCGTCGAATTCGGGATCACCTAACAAGGAAGAAATACTCTAATAAGTATTTCAACTCAAACTAATCTAAACGATCTCATACGAATTATCAAATTCGTAATTTTCGTCAAGCGAAATTCCAACTTAAAACGGCCATAACTTGGTCATTTTAACTCGGAATCTCACAAATTATATATCGATTTCTATCTACTTCGAAAGATCTATCTAATTCCAATATTATTTTCAAGTTTTGAAAACATTTAGGTCTCGGAACAGAGGGATCAGATCTGATCATTAGCGGTTTCCGATTCCGAAAAATAGTTTTGTAAATGTTTGTAATGTCTCTACTATATAAACTAGCTATATATGCAATATGAGTTTTCCTAACATGAATGACATGAGATAAGCTTAATGTATGCATGATCTTGATGATTTTGCTAAAAGGAAATTTTGCAACCTTTTATTTTGCAAGACCATAATAACAACTTACTTATGAAAAATCTAGTTTTCTAACTTTGATCATTTCCATTTGTTTTAGATTTGTTACTTAAGAACATATAATTATTTTTGTCAAAATTAAATCTTCATTATATATATTACTTATGACCTTCATTTCTACATAAAAATTTCCATTTTACACTTTGTAAACATGTTTTCAAGTGGGGTTGATTCCAAAATCCGAATTTTTGTAAGTAATGTTTTTGAGTGATTTCTTTAAGTAAAAATCATTTGATATTTAGAAAATTAGGGCTCAATCATACATAACCACTAAGGACTTCATTCTTACACAAAAATTTGCATTTTACACTTTGCAAATATGTTTTCCAATATGGTTTACTCAAAAATCCGAATTTTAGAAAATCCACTTTTTGAATGATTCATTTGGGAAAAACTTGTTTAATGCATTCATTAAATTTTAAGACTTTACTACATCTATTGTCTAAGGACTTCATTTAACACATAAAACTTGCAATTTGAGCTCAAATACTTAGTGATTACATATGCATCATCTCAAATTACGAATTTGACAATTTGATCACTAACTCAAAATTTTCCATTTTAATTCCATTACTTGGTTTACACATTACTCATGCCTAAACTTATTTTAACTTGTAAAAATCATTGCTTAATGATATCTATTACCTATATACTTCATTTTTCACATAAAACATGAGTTTTGGAGTTGATACATGGGTTCTAAAAATTGGTCTTGGTTGGGATCCGAATTTACAAAATTCATTTTTGGATATTCCTTTTGATAAAATCTATCTAAACTTATGAAAATCCATTCCTTACATATCCTATCCTAAGAGCCTTTCATTTCTTAAACAAAAACTTCATTTTTGAGTTGGAAAACATGTTTTTAAAATATGCCTTGGCCAAAATCCGAAAATGACATTTGTGTTTTGAAAATAACTTTTGAAAATCACATTAGATTCTTGTAAAAAGAAGTCTTGATGATATTCATATATTAAGCCTTCATTTTCTTAAGTAAAAATTACATTTTGACACTTGGAAAGTGGTTTTTAAATATGAGTCTTGCCAAAATACGAATTTCACTACTTTTGTTCAAGTTCAAATCTAAGATCTACACATAATATGAACATAGATCTAAACTTTACTTATCAAAATCATTCATTTATGTTGTCTATACCCTAAGCCCTTCATTTTAAATGAAAAATATACATTTTGAAGTTGAAAAACCACTTTTCTAAATATGGTTCCATTTTCATCCGAATTTTCAAAAGTTGTTTTTGTTGAAAATAAAATAGATCTTGAGTTTCCTACAATTTCCCTACCATCATCATGCTATAGCAAGTTGTTCATGAACATAAACAAAGGTCTAATGTATTTATGAACTCAAAACACTAGATCTAGTCTTCTAAACTAGTTTTAAATGGATGAATCACTAAGATGAATGTGGATGATAGATCTATGCATAAATCATAAGAAATAACAAATATAACAACTTAAATAACAAGATCTATGGCATAAACAAAATCAAAGCTACAAAAATTTAGATCTACAAAATATATCAACTTTAAACAAGAAAATAATTGAAATACAAGATAATAAAAGTAGAGAAAAGGAGTGTTTCATTATTGGCATCATCATCCTAAGCTTTTAAGCTTATGGAAGGTCATTTGATGCATGAAACCTTCATTACACTTTACCTATATCACCTATGAAGCTTTGGGAAGAAGATTTGCTTAGAAATCTTTAGGAATGAAGTGTGGAAGCTCAAGAATGGAATGGGGCAGCTTGTTGTTCTTGAAAGAACAAGAGAGAAAGAAGAAAGAAAGAGAGGAAAAAGAGAGAGAAAAGTGTAAAGAATGGTTAAGGTTTGAAGGTGTAAATGAAAGAGAGAGAGAAAATGAGTGCATTTAATGTGTATTAATTAATTGAAAGAGAAAAAAATAAAGCAAAGGCAGAAATTTGAGGGGATTCACGTGAAAGAGAGAGGGGGAGAGAGAGAGAAATTTGGTTTGCTTTGACTTGAAATTGTAATGTAATTAATGGTATGTGTAGCTTTTTGAAGAAGTATTGAAAGAGAGTTATTGTAATTAATTTTTGGAGGGTTTCAAAGGACAAAAGGCAGCCAAAAGGAGTCAAAAAAATCTGCCAAGAATTGATAATGAAGTGTAGAAAGATTGAAGTGAAAAAGAAGTGATGTATGAAAGGTACTTGAAAGATGGGTATGTGTGTAAGAGTACTTTCTTAATAAAAAAATCAAAATAAAATAAAATTAGAAAAATTATTCCAAATATTTGTAGCATTTTTCATAATTAAAATTAAATAATTATTTGAAATATTTTAGTATTTTAACAATTATGTTACCGGTATGATCAAAATACGCGAATATGAGCTATAAATAATATTTTTATAACCCGAAAAATTCTAAAAAAATTATTTTATGAAAATATAAATATTTTTAAAATATTTTTCAATTATTAAATTAATTTATTTTATTTTTAGTATCGGGTCTTAAATAGAATCTGATCCCGTAAAGACCCGAAACGAACTAAATTTTAGAAAAACTAAATTTTTTATAACATATAAAATATTTATCTAAAAATATAAGACTTTATAAGAATAATAAAATTTTGTAATGAAATAAAAATGAATAGTGCAAAAGACTAATCAATTATCGGTAATAATGAAAATACGATAAAAAGGTTATAACTGTAACTTTTATAACCCGAAAAATTTCATAACTGATATATTTAGAAATCTTATGAAATTACGAGTCTAACGGTACTATTGGTATGTTTTTTATATCTCGAGCCCCGGGACACGCTTTTCGAAGTCTGTATCGAACGGGTTCGAAATAGGTCAAAAATTTACCAATCTGATATTCTTAAACAAACTTATATTACTATGAGCTATTCTATATATTTAAACTACATCTCGGCCTCTAGGGTTAGGGGCACTAGATTGCCGGACTTACACTATTGTATTCCGGTTAGGGTTTCCGGGTGATTTTCCGGTTTAGACCTTTGCCAATTTGGAAACTGATATTTATGTTCATACAACATATTTAATTTGAGAAGTTTATTTTAAATTTTATTTTTGTAAGTATTTATTATCTTTTAACGTTTTCGGAATTTTTGAATTGGGTTTCATTTTCGAAAGTTAATCGTTATTTACTTTTTAATAATTCGTTTTTGGGATCTATATTACCCGATTTTATAAATCGGAGTCACGTATGGAATTTGTCGTACGTAGTGGTCTTGGAATTGTAGTATGTTGAGTTCTTACTTTGTTTTTGAGAATTCTTATTTTCCCCAAGATTCGGAAATTTTTCGAATTCGTTCGTGATTTAAGACTAGTTGAAATTCGGTTTTAATTTGGAGTGATTTTTAGGGTTTATTTTCGAAGTTCATCTTAAAATTATTTATTGAAATTTTCCGGAGCTTACAGGCGAAGTCGACCTACGAGTTGGAAATGGAGCAAAGTTGCTGTTCTAACTATTGGGACTTATGAATTGATTTTGCCCAGTGGGCTTTTGTTAGTGTTGAACAATTACTTTTATGTTCCTACTTTGAGTAGGAATATTATTTCTATTTCTTGTTTAGACAATGAAGGTTTCTCTTTTATTATTAAGAATAATAAATGTTCTATTTATAATAAAAACATGTTTTATGCAAATGCTGATTTATATGACGATCTTTATGTTCTGAATCTGAAACCTGATAATAAAACTATCTAATATAAATACTAAGAAACTTAAATCCAATGATTTAAATATGACCTACCTATGGCATTGTCATCTTGGTCATATAAACGAGAAACGCATATCAAAACTCCATGAAGATGGAATTTTAGATTCATTTGATTTTGAATCATTTGAAATATGCAAATCTTGTTTATTAGGCAAGATGAAGAAAGATCCTTTTACTGGACATAGTGAAAGGGCAACTGATATATTGGGTTTGATACATACCAATGTATGTGGTCCATTAAGCGTTGCTGCAAGATGAGGTTATTTGTATTTCATCGCATTTACTGATGATTTCAGTACATATGGATATGTCTTCTTGATGAGGCATAAGTCTGAATCATTTGAAATGTTTAAAGCTTTTCAGAATGAAGTACAAAATCATCTTGGTAAGACCATTAAGGTACTTTGATCAAATCGAGATGGCGAATATCTAAGCCAAGAATTTAATGACCATCTTAGAAATTGTGGAATAGTTTCACAATTAACTCCACCTGGAACACCACAGTGGAATGGTGTATCAGAAAGGAGAAATAGAACCTTACTAGATATGGTTCGATCTATGATGAGTCAAACAGATCTTCCTCCATCCTTTTGGGGCCATGCCCTAGAAACAGCTGCATTCACGTTAAATCGTGTTCCTTCTAAGGTGGTAGAAAAGGCACCATATGAGATATGGACTAGGAAAAGGCCTAGTCTATCTTTCCTCAAGATTTGGGACTATGAAGCTTATGTGAGACGTCAAGCCTCAGACAAATTAGGACCTAAATCAGATAAATGCCTTTTGTGGGATATCCAAAGAAACCAAAGGATACTACTTTTATAATCCCTCTGAAAACAAAGTGTTTGTTGCTTGGAATAGTATCTTCTTAGAAAAGGAGTTTATCTGTGGAAGAACCAGTGGGAGTAAAGTAAATCTTAAAGAAGTTCAAGATTCACAAAATAGTGTAATACCATCACTGGAAAGTCAACAAGGCACACAGTTACCTATTGACCCTCCACAAGTAACACAAGACCCACGCAGGTCCGATAGGGTACGAAATCAACCTGAGAGATATGGATTTCTCATAACAGATAGTCGTGATGTGTTGCTCATAGATCAAGATGAGCCCACTACCTATCAAGACGCCTTACTGGGTCCAGATTCCGAGAAATGGTTGGATGCCATGAAATCTGAATTGCAATCCATGCACGACAATCAAATATGGACTTTGATTGATCCACCTGAAGGTATTAAGACCATTGGGTGTAAGTGGGTTTTCAAAAAGAAGACTGATATGGATGGCAAAGTGCATACCTTTAAAGCACGACTAGTGACAAAGGGCTTTAAGCAAACTCATGGTGTAGACTATGATGAAACCTTTTCACCAGTTGCTATGCTCGAATCCATCAAGATTCTCATTGCCATTGCTACGTATTATGATTACGAGATATGGCAGATGGATGTCAAAACAGCGTTTCATAATGAAAACCTACTTAAGGATGTGTATATGACACAACCTGAAGGTTTTGTTCATCTGAAAATTCTGGAAAGGTTTGCAAGCTTAAAAGATCCATTTATGGATTGAAGCAAGCATCTCGGAGTTGGAATCTTCATTTTGATGAAGTAGTCAAAGAGTTTGGATTCATTAAAACGAAGATGAACCTTGTGTTTACAAGAAAATTAGTGGGAGTACAATTGTCTTTCTAGTGCTATATGTAGATGATATTACTCATTGAAAACGACATTCCTACCTTGCAGAAGGTCAAGTCTTGGTTAGGAAAGTGTTTCTCAATGAAAGACTTAGGTGAGGCTGCCTATATTTTAGGCATTAAGATCTATAGGGATAGATCTAGAAAAATCATTGGCCTAAGTCAGAGTGCATATATAAACAAAGTACTAATAGGTTCAGTATGCAAGATTCAAAAGAGGATTCTTGCCAATGTCGCATGGTATAAATCTCAGCAAGACTCAATGTCCTATGACAAAAGATGAGTGAGATCGCATGAGTAAGATTCCTTATGCTTCAGTTATTGGATCAATCATGTATGCCATGTTGTGCACTCGACCAGATTTGTCATATGCATTGAGCATAACTAGTAGATACTAAGCAGATCTGTAAACCCTGGAAAATTTCAGTAAATAGTTCTAAAGATGAACCTTGAAAATAAAACCCTAAAAGTCACTCCGAATTAAAACTGAACTTCAATACGTTCCAAACTTCGAACAAATCCGGGAAATTTCCGAACCATGAGAAAAATAAGAAACCTAAGAAATAAAATAGCAACTCAATAGACTTCCATTCTAAAACCTCTACGTACGACAAATTTTATATTTAACTCCAACTTATAATTTCGGGTAAATAGAGCCCTAAAACAAATTGTTAAGAAGTAAATAGTGATTAACCTTCAGGAATAAAACTCAATCCAAAGAATTCCGAGAACGTTGAAAATTAACCTTAAAATAAATCTCACCAATCAGATATGTCATATAGGTATAAAAATATCAGTTTCTAAATTGGCAAAGGTGTAAACCGGAAAGTCAACCGAGAAACTTAAGTCCCTGAAACTCCTAAGAAACTCCGTAGTCTAGATCCGGCAATTCCGTGTTCCTAAACCAAGGAGTCGGAATAAGGGGAAAAGGTGTAATTGGTTCGCTTTAGGCCTAGGATGCTCTAAAGGATGAGCTCAACGAGTTTTCAACCTATTCCAATCCAATCAGGTACCAACTTCGAAAAACGCGCCCTGGGATTCAAAATATTAAAAATATGTTATTAATGCCATTAGAATCATATTTCTATAAGGATCTCGAAATTATTAGTTTTACAAATTTTCAAATAGCTAGAATTACCTGATTTTGCAAATTTAATTGTATTTCATTACTACCGGTAATTAGTGTGTCTTCCAGTACGATTCACTATTATTCATTACCCAATTTTTATTATTATTCTTATAATGTATACCCTAGTTCTCCTAGTGATCAGATAAACTTCGGAAACCGGAGAACGAAACCCTATATCGGTCTGGTTCAAGCTTAGTGAGAGGAGCTTAGATACCCTAGATCCGGCTTTCCTTTGGTTTCATAACAAAAGAAGTTTTATGGAGTAAATGAATATGAATTATTATTTTAGAGTATATTTTAAACCTTAGAAAGTTTTGAATTTGGGAATTTTTTCAATTCCAGGCCTTCCCGAGCTCAATTACGGAAGAACATGCCTCGGGATCACAAACTCAGAAAAATGTTTTGGAATATTCATTAGAACCGTAATTTTATAAGGATTCCAAAAATATCAATTTTATAATTTTCCGGGCTATAAAAATTACAGTTATAGCCTTTTTCCCGTGTTTTCATTATAACCGGTAAAGTAGATGTCTTGTCTACTATTCACAAGTACAACCTACACTACACACTACCCATACCCTATTCTTTCATCCTTACAACTACTCATTACAATTTTCTTTTCCAAGAAATTTTGTTTCCTAATTAATTAATTCAATTATTACATTTATTTACACAAAATCCAATTTTTATCAAATTTCAAATCCTCCCCTCTCTCCTACCCCCTTGGCTGGCGCCCCTCTCCCCATTTCCCCCTCATTTTTGTTTTTATTTTACTTATTTTATTCAATCAAAACCCTAATCCACCTATTATATAAGCTTATGTTCTCTCTCTCCTCTCATTTTTCACTCTTCCAAAATTTTACAAAGGTTAAACTCTCTCCCTCTCCTCCCTACATTGCCGTGACACACACACACACGCACTCCTCCACAAGCTTGTTCATCTTCTTTTCTTCTTTAAAACATCCATTAGATGATGATTCCAAGCTTTGTTAGTCCCAATCTTGTAATGGCAAGACCATTCTTGAGTGTTTTCCACCTTTAATCCCAATGAGCATGTGCAAGGATATGAAATACTAATACAAGAATCTCAAGCCATCACAAGAAGTGGATCTAGTGTTTAAGAGAGTTTTTGTTGAGATAATGTTATGTTTATGCATGTAAAGTAGGGATCTTGCTTGGAAAGTTAGGTTCATGCCATGAGACTCATGATTCATGCACTATATGGTAGATCTAGTGTTTAGATATTTATATCTTCATCTACATTTATGTCCATATGTTTATTTTTATTTTCATGCATTGATGATCATAAAATGAAGCCTTGCTTATGTATAGATAGGATAGATGGTAGATCTACATGTATAGAAGACAAGAAACTTGAAAAGAAATTATTTTGTTAGAAAAGCTTAGTTGAAAATTCGGATGATTTTGAAACCCTATTTTTAAAACTACCAAAACCACTTTAAAACTCATATTTTTCATCAAAAATGGAAGGCATATGTAATAGATGCCCTTAAGGAATGATTTTCATGAGCTTAGATGAGTTTAGGCATGAGAAAAATGTAAAACAAGTAGTGAAGTTAGAATGAAAAATATTGATATAGTGATTAATAGTCAAATTCGTATTTTAGATGATGCCTACATAAACACTTAGTAGTCAAGCTTAGATGGCATGTTTTATGAGCCAAATGGAGTCCTTAGACAATAGATATAATGAAACTTCAATTTTTGATGCATTAAACAAGTTTTCTCATAAGAAAATGCAAGAAAAGGAGATTTTCAAAATTCGGATTTTTGTGAAAAGCTTGTTTGAAAACATATTTGCCAAATGAAAAATGTGGATTTTTATGCATAAATGAAGGTCATGATTGGTATAGATGTTGAGAACTCATTTTTATTTAGATAACAAGTAAATTCCAAGAATAAAATCCTAAAGACCCTAGGGAATATAAAGTTGGAAAGAATAGCTTTTTATAAGTGACAATTATGGAGTTTCTTAATAATTAGGAGTTCATATGAGTTCATCATCAAAAATCATCAAGACCATGCATATATTGAGCTCATCACATGACATTCATGCTAGGAATTCATTCATATACCATCTATACGTGAATCATCAACTAGGAATATTTTATCAAATGCGAAACAATTTTTCGGAATCGGAAAAGTTACAGAACAGATCTGATCCCACTGTTCTGTGACCTTAATGTTTTCAAAACTTGAAAATAATATTATAAATAGACAGATCTTTCGAAGTAGATAGGAATCGATATAAAATTTGCGAAATTCCGAGTTAAAATGACCAAGTTATGGCCGTTTTAAGTTGGAACTTCTGCAAGTAGCGAGAATCACGACTTTAATTAGTTTAGATGCATAGCTTGAATTAGTTGAGTGATGAAATTCTCATTAGGCTATTCTTATTTGGTAGGTGATCCCAAGCACGTCGATACCGTATCACCCGACCACCGTTATTAAGAGACCGGCGTACCATGGCCGAGTGAGTTTCTCTTCCGATTTCAATTTATTGCTTGTGATTGTAGTGATAGCCGCACTAGTTGCTAGGTAAAGATAAAAAGAATGATTATGTATGATGGGGTTAGTTGGGAATGATGATTGTCTGTTGTTGATATGCGAAATTGAACTTAAGGAATATCGGAACCGGGTGATAAGTTATTGGTTGTGTAGAGATGAGTTAGAATTGATTGTCTGCGAGCATTGCTTGGCCACCTAAAAGAATTGGATTAATCTATTATTGGGCCTCAATTATAATTGAACTCATTCATATCACGATGGGGATGGAGCATTAGCATTAGCATTCGTTGGTTTTTCGTGATCCATAAAACGAATATATGTTGGTTAATCGTGATCCATAAAACGAATATATGTTGGTTAATCGTGATCCATAAAACAAAATGTTGTTCAGTTGACCGTGAGCTTAAACGGCGTCGTACCGCAGGATTCGTAAATCTGCTAACCCGAGATGGAGGGCGCAAGTCCATCCACATATGATTTCCGGCTGGTCATATGTTTGATGAACTCACTCGTTTGATGCATTTCATTTGGTTGATTAATCACTTACTTGAATGTTTTGTATTAATTGTGATTTGGAAGTTTTCACTCACTAAGCTAGTGTAGCTTATACCCTATAGTTTCCTGTTGCAGTATGAATACCTTTGGCTATCTCCGAGGACCTGTGGACATCAGGTACAGCTCTTAGAGGTTGAGGAGCTTTTGTTAAGGCCGGGACCTAAAAGTAGAAATGGACTCCTAATCCTGTTTCCCGGAACCAGTGTCTAAAGGATAATACAATGAATTTTGTGAGCTTGAGAATTCTTAGCATTGTTATCGGGGGTATGCCCCCTAGCTCATGTAATAGAATAATTCTTTGTAAGACGGTCATGATTTACATTCTTGCTGCTATTTATGTCTCCTTAAGCTATTACGAGGCAAAGTATGGTCTATGAATGTTGAGAGTGAGCCTTACACCCGACATTCAAACTCATGGAAAGACTAAGGTTGTCTTACTTGAGTTTAAATGTTGAGTGTGGCGGACTATCACGTGTAGGGCACACTTTGGGGCGTGACAAGATCCCGGTGAACCTCACTGGACAACAGTCAAGAATATTCTTAAGTACTTAAGAAGAACTAATGATGTATTCTTGATATATGAAGGATTGGAAGACGAGCTAGTTGTAAATGGTTACACAAATGCAAGTTTCCAATCTGACAAGGATGATTTTAGATCTCAATCTGGATATTGTCATTTTATATATATATATATAAATAAACAGAGGCATTTCTTTTGTATTATTTGCATATTTACTTTATAATAGAAATCCATGAATAATTTATTATTCTAAATGTTCCTAGATGCTCATTATTATGGGAATGATAATGAATTAAATCTAGTATGAATTTTTAAGCATGGGATGTCTATTTGTATGGTGATACAAATGAAACTCATAGGCACATATTAGATGACTGTGTCTGAACTGACCCACTATGAGATCACTACATGGAATATTGTCATAAGTGATTTTCATAATAACTATGTCAACGTATCCTTAGACTTGAAATCACCATAGGTTCCAACATGAGAAACGTTATGTTTCAACTCAATCAAATGTTATCTTTAACCGAATAATTATAAAGGTTAAGTTTGGGCATAATGTATATCACCGATCTTCATTTGATTTAGGTAAACATAATGTCTTGCTAGAGGCCGCTTATGTTTTGTTTACTGAAAAATGGTTTTTAAGTTAACTACCAATATCAAATGAACCTATAGGGTCACACAAAAGAATAAGCAAAAAAGGATTATGGATTTTAGATATATGTGTGATTTGGCCGAGTGCAAGTGGGAGATTTGTTGGTCCCGAAAAGATAACCAAGAGGGGGGTGAATTGGTTTTTCACAAAAATAAATTCTTTTCGAAATTTTCAATTCACTTCCTTTTGATTACTTTATTAAACTTAGAATTAATTAAACTTGCTGTTTAGAAACTAATCACAGCTGATAATCACACTTGTATATCTAATTTAATTCAAAACAGATCAAATTAATTTTATGCGGAATACAACAACTCTCTGAAGTACTTTCTGAAACAGGTTCTGAAACGTGACAGTTTATCAAATACTTCAATATAAATTGCATGAAAATAAAAAGAGTAGGGTAGAGAAAAATGCAAATCGATTTATAGAGGTTCCGCCTCGAGCGTCAATCCTCTCTTCCAGCCCAATGCCGGGTCCCGGTATTCCTCACCGTTGTGTTCTACTATCCAATCAAATCAATGAAGTTACAAGAAGTATTTGCCAAACTTTTGGCTACAATTCACTTAGCTTGACTCTCACAAACAATCAATCAACTAAGCCTACTTGTAACTCTCAACTCATACTAAATGTGTAACAACAAATCAGAGGAATAAAAATTGAATTTCCTCAACTATTTGCTCAATGAACAGTAACAATAAAAATATGACAGTTTTCGAATGGGATCTTGAACTTTTCTGAGATCTGATGTTCATGTTGTTCTTTTTCACGTGAGATTTTTCTTCTGTTTTCTCTCTCTTGGATGAATGCTAGTTTATCTTCATAACACCAACGGTTAGTAAAAGAAATGGATAAGCTTGTTCCTATTTTCTTGTGCATGATATCAGCTGGTTTATCGGCAATATCTAACAAGATATCATCTTATCTCTTTCTTCAAAATCTGTAAATTTTGAATAACTTGAGATCTTGTTGTTGTAATCTCGAAATTCTTGCTCCAATGGATAAGTTTAAATCTCCAACAACTTGTATAATTATCTTGAACTTGAAATTCGAATTTGAAATCACCGTTGTTGACTTGTTCCTTCGTCTGGTACTGTTCATGCAACAAAAATATCATATTTTCCATAAATTTCGACTTCCTTATATGGATAAATAATCATCAGACAAGTTCCTTGCATATTTGGATCATGTTTTCCATATTTCCAACTAAAATTTGAATAATCTGTTGAAGATGCATCATTGCAAGTCACGTTCTTTTTCTTGCTGTCAAAACATAATTTTCTCAAAAAAAATGAACTTAATTCGACGAAATTCGAATCCCCATGGATATTGAACCAACTTTGTAGAACACATTGAGTATATTACCCAAATATACTCAATCTTTGGAGCTGGGTCTTCAACACATTAAATCTAAAAAGAAAATTCGAATCTGGAGCTGAAACTCGTCATTTTTTTTTTTGTTGCAGTTCACCTTCTGATGTACCTTCTGATGAACCTTCTGACGAACCTTCTGATAGTTTAAAAAGCCAGCGGCGAACCTTTTGATTAACCTTCTGACAGCTCATTGTTCTTGAAATCTTCTCCAAACACTTTCTAAAGTATTCTTTGCATGGAGTCTCTTTTGAAATCATTCTCTTAAGTTATTGTAAACCACTTTGATTATATCTCTTAAGTTATTGTAAACCACTTTGATTATATTAAACCTTGCACACTTAATAAATATGTTAGTAATTATTTACTCATTTTTGTTATCATCAAAATCATCATTTGAGATAAACCAACATTCGCCCCCTTTTTGATGATAACAAAACCCATATAAACAAAATATTTTTTTTTAAATGTAAAGTGCAATCTAAATATTTATCTCATAACAAAATATTTTTTTTTAAATGTAAAGTGCAATCTAAATATTTATCTCATATTTTGTTTACTTTCTCCCCCTTTTTGTTAGCATCAAAAACAAAATACTTATTCAAAAAAAATATAACCAAGCATTCTTTTCAAGCATGGAAAAAATATTTTTGTGCAAAAGTGTAGTTTTTTTTATGCTGTTTTTTTTTTTAAAGCTGCAGAAAAATGTGAAACATGCAGAATTTTTTTTTTATATAGAAATTTGATAGATTGCAGAATTTGTGCAGAAAAAAATGATGGAATTACAAAAAATATACAGAAAATGCAGAAAAAGTGCAGAAATTACATAACATATGCAGAAAAGTGCTGGAATTGCAGAAAATGCAGAAAAAATATGGAAAAGTGCAGAATTTTCAAAAAAAATGCAGGAAAATGCAAGATTTCCTCAAAAAGTGCAGAATTTTGTCTTTAAAGGCAAAAATGACATAAATTTGTTCATATATTGCATAAATTGTCCTTTAACACACACATAACAAGAAATTACAAAGTAAAACAACTTCAACATATTTGATCGATGTACTTATCTTGTTTCAAACATTTCTCCCCCTTTATAAATTTCTTTTTGAAAACAAGCTCCCCCTTAATATGATACCAATTGATTTTAAAAAGTATTCAATAATTATTTCCATATCAAAACATAGAGAGCAAATAAAATAATATATAAGGGAGTTGGAACAATAGTACCAAATTTTCATATTTTTCCTTCTTGCTTATGAGTGCATATATATATATATATTAATTGAGGCAATTATTGATCATGATAATATCTATGTGCATTTGCCTTTAGTACCTGCACTTCACTCACAAACAAGTTAAACTTCTTTACGAACCCATACAAGTTTAGGTCCATTGAAAAATTTGTTTCCTTGTTGATCACTAAGCTTGTTTCTTTTGTAAAAACAATATTTTTCTATATGACCTCTTCTATTACAAAATGAACATGCATATGGATGTGTATTGTACCTTTGATTTACCTTTTGATAATAATTTTGTCTTGGATAATTATTATATGCATACCTGTACCCTCTGCCATACGTTCTGATAGGATAATTTTGTTGAGTATACCTTCTGATGTAGCCTCTGCTGTTACAATTCATACTCTTTTTGACAGATTGCATAACATCTTTTTCATTCCCAGATTCATTTGCTTTTACAAACACTGTTTTATTCATGCTATTTGTCGACTTTTCATGTTCATATCCAAGTCCATGCTTAATAAATGATGGTCTTTGACTACTTATAAGCATGTTTAACTTCTTATCACTTTCATTAAACTTACTAAAAGTGTTTTTAATAGATTGTGATAAATCTTCTACTCTTCCTTTTAAATCTTTAATCTCATTCTTCAAAACATCATTCTCTTTCTTCAAAACATCAGATTTGACAAACAATTTTTCATTATCATTTTTCAAAATATCATTCTCATCAACAAGCAATTTATTTATTTGTTTCAAAACATCTTTTTCATTTTTCAAAGCTTTATTTTCGGCATCTAGTTTTGAATTCTTCAAATCAGCCTTTTTAAGAGCCTTTAAGAGCTTTTTCATCTCAATATACATCTCATTATCATTCATTTCAATTTCGGATTCAGAGTTTACCTCAGATGTAGCCATCAAGCACAAATTGGCTTCTTCTTCATCTTCACTTGTACTTTCTGATTTAGTTTCTGACTCGTCTAAATCACTCCATGTGGCAAGTAATGATTTGCTTCTTCTTATGCTTTTCCATCTTCTTCATAAGCACAGGACATTCATACTTAATATGACCCGGCTTCTTGCATTCATAGCACACCACTTCCTTTTTCTCCTTCTTCTTTTCTTTCTCTTTATAACCTTTTCCTACATCACAAGTGGAGTAATATTTCTTATACTTAACAGTTTTCTTACCTTGTTTCTTTAGAATTTTGTTGAGATGTCGAACTAATGAGTTGACTTCCTCGTCTTCATCACTACTAGAATCAGAATCTGAGTCATCATCCACTTTTTCTGTTTTGAAAGCAGTTTCTTTCTTGCTTCCTTCACTCTCTTCTGTCACATCTATGTGAGATTGATATGCCATCAACTTTTCTTTGAGTTGGCTTAAGGAGAGAATGCTAAGATCATTGGCCTCCTCTATTGCTGTCTTCTTGGCATCCCAAGATTTCGGTAGGATTCTTAGAATTTTCCTGACAAGATCAGATTCTTCTAACTTCTTTCCAAGAGAAGCTAGTTCATTAGTAATAGCAACAAATCTATCAAATGCATCCTTAACTTTCTCATTAGGTTTAAACTTGAACAACTCATATCTTTGCAAAAGTGCATTGATTTTAGTATCTTTTATTGTTCTTGTTCCTTCATATGTTTCACTAAGAGTATCCCATATTTGTTTAGCAGTGCTACATGAAGAAAATAAATAAAATTCAGATGATGCAATGGTAGTTAAAAGAAGATTCTTAGCCTTGTTGTTTTTCTCAATGGCTTTCTTTTGATCATGAGTTATATGCCCATCGCCATTCATAGTGACTTGTGTGTCTCCAAGCAAGATGACCTGCCATGAATCAAAATCATTAGCTTTGATGTATGTCTCCATTCTCATTTTCCAATAAGGATAATTCATGCCATCAAAGAATGGTGCTCTATCAATTGCAACATTATTGTCAACCATTGTTCAAGGATCACTCAATATGAGAAAAGAGTTTAGCTCGGATATCAATTGTAGTTATCAAAATTTTAAAACAAAAACTCTTTCTAAAAATTGAGCCCCGCTCTGATACCAATTGTTGGTCCCGAAAAGATAACCAAGAGGGGGGGTGAATTGGTTTTTCACAAAAATAAATTCTTTTCGAAATTTTCAATTCACTTCCTTTTGATTACTTTATTAAACTTAGAATTAATTAAACTTGCTGTTTAGAAACTAATCACAGCTGATAATCACACTTGTATATCTATTTTAATTCAAAACAGATCAAATTTAATTTTATGCGGAATACAGACAACTCTCTGAAGTACTCTCTGAAACAGGTTCTGAAACGTGACAGTTTATCAAATACTTCAATATAAATTGCACGAAAATAAAAAGAGTAGGGTAGAGAAAAATGCAAATCGATTTATAGAGGTTCCGCCTCGAGCGTCAATCCTCTCTTCCAGCTCCAATGCCGGGGTCCCGGTATTCCTCACCGGTTGTGTTCTACTATCCAATCAAATCAATGAAGTTACAAGAAGTATTTGCCAAACTTTTGGCTACAATTCACTTAGCTTGATTCTCACAAACAATCAATCAACTAAGCCTACTTGTAACTCTCAACTCACACTAAATGTGTAACAACAAATCAGAGGAATAAAAATTGAATTTCCTCAACTATTTGCTCAATGAACAGTAACAATAAAAATATGACAGTTTTCGAATGGGATCTTGAACTTTCTGAGATCTGATGTTCACGTTGTTCTTTTTCACGTGAGATTTTTCTTCTGTTTTCTCTCTCTTGGATGAATGCTAGTTTTATCTTCATAACACCAACGGTTAGTAAAAGAAATGGATAAGCTTGTTCCTATTTTCTTGTGCATGATATCAGCTGGAGTTTATCGGCAATATCTAACAAGATATCATCTTATCTCTTTCTTCAAAATCTGTAAATTTTGAATAACTTGAGATCTTGTTGTTGTAATCTCGAAATTCTTGCTCCAATGGATAAGTTTAAATCTCCAACAACTTGTATAATTATCTTGAACTTGAAATTCGAATTTGAAATCACCGTTGTTGACTTGTTCCTTCGTCTGGTACTGTTCATGCAACAAAAATATCATATTTTCCATAAATTTCGACTTCCTTATATGGATAAATAATCATCAGACAAGTTCCTTGCATATTTGGATCATGTTTTCCATATTTCCAACTAAAATTTGAATAATCTGTTGAAGATGCATCATTGCAAGTCACGTTCTTTTTCTTGCTGTCAAAACATAATTTTCTCAAAAAAAATGAACTTTAATTCGACGAAATTCGAATCCCCATGGATATTGAACCAACTTTGTAGAACACATTGAGTATATTACCCAAATATACTCAATCTTTGGAGCTGGGTCTTCAACATATTAAATCTAAAAAGAAAATTCGAATCTGGAGCTGAAACTCGTCATTTTTTTTTTTTGCAGTTCACCTTCTGATGTACCTTCTGATGAACCTTCTGACGAACCTTCTGATAGTTTAAAAAGCCAGCGGCGAACCTTCTGATTAACCTTCTGACAGCTCATTTGTTCTTGAAATCTTCTCCAAACACTTTCTAAAGTATTCTTTGCATGGAGTCTCTTTTGAAATCATTCTCTTAAGTTATTGTAAACCACTTTGATTATATCTCTTAAGTTATTGTAAACCACTTTGATTATATTAAACCTTGCACACTTAATAAATATGTTAGTAATTATTTACTCATTTTTGTTATCATCAAAATCATCATTTGAGATAAACCAACAAGATTGTTAGTGATTGTGCCCTAGGCCAATTACTAAGTATTGTTATTTCATGTACTGAGGCCAATCACCAATTAATGATTTATTTTTTAAAAAAAATCCAATGGGAAGAATAAATAAGTTATTATTATGAATAATAATTTACTATCACTACCAAACCTAATAAGGTTAGGGACATTATTGTCAGTGCAAAATACTGGCATAATATAAATAGGTGTGATAGTGTCTCATTAGGGTTAAGACTCTTTGACGTCACATTAGACGGCAGAGAAACTCTGTAACCCTAAAAGAGAGAGAAAAACTCAGATCTTCCTCATCAATCTAGAAAGGTTCTAGACTGCACTAGCACGCAAGAATTGATTCCTTTTGGGTGGCTTGTTCGTGTGGACGAAGTAGAGGGTGTTCGCATTTGCAGCATCTCAAGATCCGAATTTGAGAATTTGAAAGCATCAAAAAGGTAATTCTATTTCGCTTTAATTTGATTGAATCGCATGGATCCAAAATTGGGATTTAGTGTTCGTATTTTTACAAAAAATATACATATTTCCGTTGCGTTTTCATCCCTAAATTCCCAACATTATGAAGTTATTGTTTTTAGGTTTCGTATCCTATGAGATACCCTATGTGTGTTTACAGGTGATAATTGTATTATTGTCGATATTAGAGCCTTTGCGTGTCCTATATAAGAGAGGATATGTGGCGGGTTGTAATGCCTTATTTTAGGGCGTTACAAAGTTCTTGAGTGTTCTTGGAAGAGAGTATCACGTGGAGATTGGATTTGGATCAAAGTGTAAGTAATTTTGCCTCCATTTATCAATTTCTTCATAAATCGATTCGTTCTCATAAGGTTTTGTTTGGATTTTGAAGGGATTTTTATGAGAAACCCTAGTTTTGATTGAGATCCAATTTTTTGGGAAATCAAGCAAGGATCAAGATTCAATAAGGTAAGTTATGTCTTTTTAATCGTAGATTTAAACAAAGGGACGACTAGCGATATATCATGTCTGTTCTTGTTGGTTTATCAATCTAGGGCTTTAGGGAAATTGTTCTTTTAGGCTTTTTTCCATTGATAATTGAAGAAAACCTAGGGTTTGTGTAAACCCCGGTTTTCCCAGTAGTAAAGTAAACTTCGGGAACCGAAAAGCTAAACCCTAAATCAGATTAATTCAAGCCTTGTCAGAGAAACTTAGAAACCCTATATCCGGCTTTCATTCGGTTTCATATCAAAAGAAATCATATAAAATAATTTAATGTGAAATATTGTTTTAAAGTATATTTCAAACCATAAAAAGTTTTAATTTCGGAAAATTTTCTATTTTAGGCCTTCCCGAGCCTCATTACGGAAAAGCGAGCTTCGGGACTAGAAACTCAGAAAAATATTCCGAATACTCTTTAGAATCAAATTTTATAAGGATTTCAAAAATGTAAGTTTATAATTTTTCGGGCTATAAAAATTACAGTTATATTTTCCCGTTTTTCTTTACTACCGATAAAGTAGATGTCTTGTCTACTATTTATCACTATTCACAAGTACAACCTACAATACATACTACCCATGCCGTAGTCTTACATCCTTACAACTACTCATTATATTTTCTTTTCTAAGAAATTTTTGTTTCTTACTAAATTATTATATTTAATACATTTTATTACATAAATTACAATTTCAAATAAAATTATATATTTATATATATCTCTCTCTCTCCCTATGTGGCTGGCGCACCCCCCCCCTTTTTCCCCTCATTTTGTTTTATTTTCTTCTTTTTATAATGCAACAAACCTAATTTACTTAATATATATACTCATTTACACTCTCTCTCCTCATTTCTACTCTTTCAAAATTTTTAACAAAGTAAAATCCTCTCTTCTTCTTTCCTCTTTGCCGTGACCCACACCCCTCTCACAGACACCCACATCAAGCTCTTTTCTTCTTCAGTTCTTCATCAAATCCTTCCTTAGGTGATGATTCCTAAGCCTTATTACTACTTAATCTTATAATGGCAAGATTATTCATGTATATTTTCACTATAAATCCTATGAGCAAGTGCTAGGGATAAGAAAATGCTAATACATGAATATCAAGCCATCACAAGAGTAGATCTTGTGTTTAATGAGCTTTTGTTGAAATATTATCATGTTTATGCATATAAAAGTAGAGATCTTGCATGAAAAATATATGTTCATACTCTTAAACTCCTTTTCATGCACTATAAGTAGTGGATCTAGCACTTAGACACTCATATTATACTTGACATTCATGTTCATATAAATATTTTGTGTTTTCATGCATTAATTCTAACGCCCTAAATCAAAGGTGTCTACAACCCGCCACGTGTCCTCTCTTCAAAGGCACACGCCAAGGCTATTACTAAACCACAATAGATAGAACATCATCAAAACTCTCTAAAATAAACATCTTCAATTTCATAAAAGTTGTTCCACTACATAATCCGATAACTAAAGATATCTAAAAACATAAGAACATAAAAAGTTTTTACAAATAAAACTTCAATGAAACTAATCCATCGAAATAAAGTCTCTACTAAAATAAAAGTACTCATAAACGTCTCCATCCAAATCCCTAATGATCAGCTGGATGGTCATCTGTACTATCGTGCTCCCCGTCATCAACATATACATCATATCCCGACAAATCATGTATAATAGGATCATCACCTGCACCTGTAAAAATAAAGGATTGAGCACAAAGGCCTACATCCAAACCACAAGCACATGCACATGATCATACATAACACAATATCATATACAACTTATAATTTCTAATGCAACAAGCATAAATTAATTTATCTTTTCATTAGCCTGCAACCAACACAGTTTAGGAAAACTCATGATATAAACCTGAACCCGGAATAACTCAGATCTCGAAACACATATTATAATATATACATATATACAAATTGCATGCCCAGCCAAAGCTCGAAAGCACGACTCCTAATCTACCAGAATCATCTCCAAGCACGAGTCCACTTGGGATAACCTCACACAAGATCATCAGGTTGTCTCAGAGAGATCACCCTCCACCATGGCCTTGCCATGAGTTCTACTCTAGTCGAAACCACTCACAACCAACACTCAATTTCAATTAAGGTCGTATATTCGTTAATCATGTTATAAATTCTAAACCTATCATGCACAAGCAGCAAACAAGGTAAGGACGTACCTGGATTTGCTTCCAATCCAAATCTACTCAACAGAAACTTTAATTGAAATGGAACCCTAATCTCACAATACTCCTATATCAATATATGTCGCAATTAAAATTCAATTGTAATCATGATGTCAAACCCTAACCCTAATACCATAACCCTAACCAAATCTTAACTCACCTGTTAATTTTGTTTTTACTTCACAGAAACCCTAACATCAATTTCTCCTCAAATCTTCCTTGATCTCCACAATCCTTCACAACATACATATATATATAATCTTTGATGAGAGATCCCTTATAAAAGTTTATAACTTTGAATCTATAGAGATAGGGCAAATTCATACATACCTAAAATTTGCAGAACTTGATTGAAATCAGAAACCTAATTCTTTAAATCTTTCTCCTATCACAATTAATACCATCATCATGACATGTTTCCTAATAATCTATGAATTACAAAAATTAGGTCAGAGATCTTACCTTCAATTGGATTTGAATCTGATATTCTCCAAAACCACTCTAGTGTTTTGTTTCTTCTATATTTTGAATCTCCTTCAATCGATATGTATGTTTTCCAATTCTGATATGGACTTCTAAATCTTTTGGAGCTATAAACTCTCAAAGGATAAAATCTAGGTTTAGAGTTTTGTTGGAGAAAAGACAAAGAAAGAATATATAGGGATTTGTGACTTTTGATCTTCTGTCATGTGTCTGTCATGTGATCAAAATTGTATTAAAATTATATTTTTCGACAAAGAAAGAATATATAAGCCAGCGTTTTCAAATGCTTAAACGTACTCCAAATCTCTTAGGTTTTGACTGAAATGGTGACAAACTTGTAGGTTAAGGGTATATTTATAGAGGTATGTTGTTTAGGAAAAACCCTAGGTTCATGTCCAATTTAGGCTTCCAAAATCCATCTTAATCAAGTTGTTTTTTTTCCATGTGAACACAATAAAATTATATTTCAACTTTGACCATAAAACCTGCTTGTTTAATATCCTTTGACTCTTTGACTCTTCTTAATAATCCTTTTATATACTTAGGATTGATCATAAAATCCTCTTATTTTATATCAAATGACAAACTTTCCCTTCTTTATAATTTATTTATCTTTGTATTACATTAATGCTCATAAAGATTTAGTCTTGTGTATATATATGTGATAGTTGGTAGATCTTTATGCAGATAAGACAAGGAACTTGAGAAGAAATGTTTTTGTTAGAAATGTTCAAAAGAAAATTCGTATGACTTCAAAGCCCTATTTTACAAACCCTTGTAACAACTTTGAAACTCATGTTTTATATAAAAAATGAAGGGTATAAGTAATAGATATCATTAAGTAATGATTTTTATAAGTTGAAATGAGTTTGGATGAGAGTAATGTGTTAAACAAGAAGTAGAATTAAGATGGAAAATTTGAGTTAATAGTCAACTTGTAAAATTCGTAACTTTGGATGATGCCTATGTAAACACCTATTATTCAAGCTCAAAATGAATGTTTTATATGTTAAATGAAGTCCTTAGGTAGTGGATGTAGTAAAGTTTTAAATTTTAATGCATTACACAAGTTTTCCTAAAAGGAATCATTCAAAAAGTGAATTTTCTAAAATTCGGATTTTTGAGTAAAGCCTATTTGAAAACATATTTGCAAAGTGAAAAATGTAAATTTTTATGTAGAAATGAAGGTCTTGGGTATAGGTGATGAAGACTCATTTTTAATTAAGATAGCTAGAAATTCCTAAGAATGAAATCCAAAACACTAGTGTGGTGTCAAAATTAGAAAATTGGATTTTCAAGAAGTAGTATTGTTGGAGTCTTGCAAAATTAAGGAGTTGAAAGTTTCTTTTACCAAAAATCATCAAGATCATGCATACATTGAACTCATCACATGTCATTCATGATAGGAAATCATTCATACTTCATATATACTTGAATCATCAACTAGATACATTTCAAACAAGTGCAAAACTATTTTTCGGAAAGGGGAATGGTTACTGATCAGATCTGATCCCTTTGTTCTGTGACCTAAATTTTTCAAAACTTGGAAATAATATTATAATTAGATAGATCTTTCGAAGTAGATAGAAATCGATATAAAATTTGCGAAATTCTGAGTCAAAATGACCAAGTTATGGCCATTTGAAGTTGGAACTTCCGCAAATAGCGAGAATCACGATTTTTACTAGTTTTAATGCATAGTTTATATTAGTTAAGTGATGAAGTACTTATTAGGGTATTCTTCCTTGGTAGGTGATCTGGAGACCGACGAATCCTTACCACCCGATTACTACTATTAAAAGACGGCGTACCATGGCCGAGTGAGTATCACTCCAATTTCAATTATTGCTTGATTGTAATGATAGTACTAGTTACTTAGCAAAGACAAAATGAATATGCATGATGGGGTTAATGAGAGTTATATATGTCTATTTTGTTATGTGAAGTTGAATTTAAATAATATCGAAGCGGTATAAATCATTTTTGTATAGATGAGCTAGGATTGATTGTCTGTGAATATTGATTGATCACCTATAAGAATTGGTATAATTGATTATTCGGAATGGAAAATGAAATTGAACGCATTCATAACACATGGGGATGGAGCATTAGCATTTGTTGGTTTTTCGTGATCCATAAAACGAATATGAGTTAGTTAATCGTGATCCAAAAACGAATATGAGTTGGTTAATCGTGATCCATAAAACGAATATGAGTTGGTTAATCTGATCCATAAAACGAATATGAGTTGGTTAATCGTGATCCATAAAACGAATATGAGTTAGTTAATCATGATCCATAAAACGAATATATGAGTTGGTTGACCGTGAGCCTAAACGGCGTCGTACCACAAGATTCGTTAATCTACTAACCCGGGATGGAGGGCGCAATTCCATCCACATATAATTTCTGGCTGGTCATATGTTTGTTGAATTCACTTGTTTGGTGCATATCACTTGTCTGATTAATCACTTGCTTGAATGATATGTTTTAATTGCAATATAGAAGTTTTCACTCACTAAGCTAGTATAGCTTATGCCCCTATAGTTTTTATTTGTTGCAGCATCAGTTTATTTAGCTTAGACCAAGACAGGCTATAGCTCAGGTACAGGAGCTAAGCGTTTCCTATAATAGTATTCAATTTGTTTAGACTTCCACAGGAAACCAAAAGACTCTGGATGATTGTAATGGACTATTAAATATTCTTTTGCGGGGAATGCCCCTTGGACTTTGTAACTATTGCATATGCGTTTTGAATTATTATCTAATGCTATCGAATGCCGGGTTAAACTACTTAACTCCATTGAATAGAGTATTCTATTGTCGTAAAGAGACGCCTTACATCTATACGAGACTTCCGAAAGACTTGGATAATGATTCGAGAGTCTTATATGGTATGTGGTGGATTTTTATGTTTAGGATACCCCTATGGGGCGTGACAGTTTGATTTAAGGAAGAATTGAAGCTGAGTTCTTATCCTTTAAATCAAAGTTCTATAAAATTTCGGTTTTATGGAGAAATGTGTCTGTTTATGTGGATTTCCATACTAGTTTTTTTAGAGAAAGATCTGTTCTTTTGGGTTTTTGAGGAGTTTGATAGAAGAAAAAGAATTGTTCTTGTGCTTTCCATAAAAGTTAGGGTTTTTGGAGATTTGATAAGTTAGGGTTGTATGGATTGAGGATTTACATATTTTTGTTTATTTGTATCAGGAGATTTGGAGATTTTGTGTTGTTTTTCATAAAGGATTTGTGGATTTGGATAGATTGTTCCTAGAATTGGAAAAGGTACGACATTTCCTTGTTTGCTGTATTTGCTTGCAAGTTTGGTTTCTGATCGTTGCCTATAAGAATAGATATATAAATGAACTTAATTCTATTTGGCTTAATTTTTTTTTTTTTTAGATGTCTTTGGCTTTGACTAGTAAAGACCTAGCAGACAGTGATACTGGTGAGGCACCCTGATGATACTTGTGTGTCGTTGTCCCTAGTGAAGTTGCACTTGGAGATGATTCCGGTAGATATAGGTTTATTGGCATATGGCTACGGGTGTTTGAGGAGTACCCATTCACCAATATAGGTATATAATTATTTATTTTCGATATCTGGTTGTTTTTTAGGAGTCTGAGTAACTCCAGGTTTGGGATCAGAGATCTATGATTCTGAACTGTGTTGTTTTGCAGGATAAATGAAGATAATAATCCTGTTGTTTGTATTTAGTTAGTTGCACGTATATATACATATTGTTTATGCATTCGCATTTTGTTTGTGGACTAGCATACTGGGCGTTTTCGCTCATTCTTTTCTTTTTATGGTACAGTTGATGGAGATATTGTTTATGAATTGTTTGGTTATGACTTATATTTTGATCATGGGGATGGCAATAGTGGACCTGACTACACTGTAGAGGAATAGGATATTATACAGGACATATGAAAAGGATTTCTTGAGTTATTGAAGATTTTTGAAACAATATTTTGATTATTTATCTTTTTGAGGATTTGAAGTATTGGTTTTTATGTAATACTTTATTTACTATTTATGTTATTTTTGCTTGTTATTATTATTTCTCATAATCATGCCGATTAAGATTGTTGTCCAAATCTTTAAAGCTCCAATTATACTTTGAAAAAAAGGAGATTTTATCACCTAAGGATGGTTTTATATTAAATGTAGAATCTATGGTTTAAAAGTAAATTTATTCTTTTCCAAGCTTTAAGAAGAACTCACTACAATTTTGAAAGCTACTTTTGTTTTGAAAAAGCTTTTTAAATCATTTCTATATTACTTTGTTTTTTTCCTAAAAGAAGATGACTTTTGATACTAAAATTTTTTTCCATAAAAACATAATATAAGGAAATCTCATAAAAGGGGAATGGGATTTTTTTTTCAAACCAAAAGATTTTCAAATAAATGGTCAAAGAAAATAAATAGGGAAAGTAGCAATAATATTGCGAATTTAGAAAAGGAGAGATTTATTTTATCGAAAATTCATTTCGGAAAATAGTAAGATAAACATAAAGTAATTCTTTGAAAACAAAGGAATCAAAATATTCATTTTAAAGAATTTACAAAATGGATTTCTTGTAAACTATAGTTTTCTACACTCTTAACTAACATTGTTTTCTCTCAAAAAAATTGGTTGGACAACAAACACTTGAGCATAGATAAAATATGAGCTATGTATCTATGAAAAAGGAATTTTTCAACTATATAGATAACTAAGTATTTATCAAAGTAATTTTGGATGGTTTAATGTTTGAAACAAATTGTAAACCCCGGTTTTTCAGGTAGCCAAGAAAACCCTAAACCGGAATAGCTCAAGCCTGGAGTGAGAACTAGAAACCCTAATTCCGGCTTTTCCTCGGTTTCCAATTAATAAACTTTTCTAAGAAAATTTACTTTTGATTATAATTCTTGAATATATTTCAAACTAAGAAAATATTTGATTTCAAGAAAATTTCAATTCCGGGTCATCCCGAAACCCATTATAGAAAAACGTGCCCCGGATCTAGAATTTCAAAAATATTCTCATGATACTCATTTGAACCGAAATAAAATAAGGATTTCAAAAATTATTTTCATAATTTTTCGGTTTATGAAAAATACAGTTATAGCCTTTTTATTCGTATTTCATTACTACCGGAAATTAAATTGTCTTGTCAACTATTCATTACTATTCATAAAGTACTACCTAGTCTACCTATTAGCCTACCCTACAAATCTAACTCTTACCATCAATCACATCTCTTCCATTCTCCATAACTTTTGTCCCTTCAAATTCACTTTAATGCATGACAAGTGTAAATCAAATCAAGACAAATCAAGTGAGACAAATCAAGTCTTTCCCCCCCTTTTCTCTTCAAAACCGCGCATATGCCCCCCCCCCCCCCCCCCCCCCCCCCCCCTCCCCTTGTCCAATTTGAAAAATCTTCTCTCCATTTAACCTAATTCACTTACTATATAAGCTAACTTTTCTCTCTCCTCCTCATTCTTTCATTCTCCACTTTCCAAAAGTTGCAAAGTGTGAAAAAAAAAAAAAGCTCCTCAATCCTCTCTTTCTCCCCCTTTGCCGAAACTTGAAGCCCCCTCACACATCCACACAACTTCATTTTTCTCTTCTATCTTACATCCACTTCAAGTAAGTAATGATCTACTACTTCCAACTCATGAAACTTTGTTATGGCTAAGTGATTTTTGGTTATCACAACTCCATGTTCCCATGATCTTGTAGTAGAACAATGAGATAACAACACAAAAATCCCGAACCATTACAAAGTAAATCTATCTTTAAAGGAGTTTCCATACCAAAAGCTTTACTTTTATCCATCAAATAGTCTTTTAAACAAAGGATCTTTTATAAAAATATGGTTTTTATGTTTTTAAAACTCATTTAAGCTTTTGATAAAATAGATCCATCATCTTGTTACTCATGAGCATGTAGGCATTTATAGTTTCATTATTATTTTGTTCATATGTGCATAAATGGTCTTTAACACTTTTGTCTTTAGTAAATGACTTTCTAGTGTAGATCTATATATATATGGGTCCATGAAGTCAAAAAGAAAAGTACTTTACAAGAAAAAGACTTTTGAAAATTCGGATGACTTTGAAAACCAAGGTCAAAAACACTTTTAACAACTTCTAAACTTATATTTTATAAGAGAAATGAAGCCTATGGGTAATAGATAATGTTTAGTAGTATTTTTCATGAGTCTAAAGGAGTTGTTACTAAAGAAAATGTTGGAAACAAGAAATGAAGTCCATAGGAGTTTTGAGTTAAAAGTTATGAAAACCAAATTCGTAATAATGGATGTAGGGTTAGAAAACACTATTTTTCCAACTTCAAAAATGATATTTTCTTAAATAAATGAAGTCCTTAGGATATAGGTATAATAGATACTTAAAGTTTCAAGTATAAAATATGTTTTTCCTAAAGGAATCAACTTGAAAATGAACTTTTGAAAATTCGGATTTTTGGAAACCCCATAGTAAAAGACCCACTTAAAAGTTTATAAATGTAGATTTTATTAAAGAAATAAAGGCCTTATGATATAACTAATATAGGGGTCAAATATTCTTTAAACAAAATAGAGTTTTCCTAAAGAAAATCCATACAAAATGTAGATGTGATCAAGTGTAGTAAATTAACTTACTAAGCTTTGAGAGGAAATGGTTTCTAAGGAAAGTTTGTTTTCTAAAAATCGTTAAATCTAAGTTATAAGAACATAGACTCCTTAAGGTCCACATCATGACATTCATGATAGGGAAAATCATTTCCATTGCATTTAGCATCATATTACACTTAGGAATCTCAAATGCATTCATCAAAACCGCATTTTTGGAATCAAGGAACCCGCTGTACAGATCTGATCCCTCAATTCCGAGGCTTAGATATTTTCAAAACTTGATTTAAACTTCATATTTGAAAGCTCTTTCGAAGTAGATAGGAATCGGTATATAATTTGCGAAATTCCGACTTAAAACGACCAAGTTATGGCCATTTTAAAACGGAACTTCGGAAATGACGCGAATTCCGATTTCACTAAGTTTCCTTAGAGTTTTAGTGTCCTAAGTTGATAGAATACTTATTAGGGTAATTTCTTATATGAATAGGTGAACCCGTGGACGGTGACGAGTTACCTCCGGATTATTACTACTAGAAGACCGGAGTACCGATGGCGGAGTGAGTTTTTCTTCCCAATTCATTTATTGTATGTGCTTGTAAAGTAGTGCACTAGAATGTAGGCCAATTGAATGGAATATGAATAATGGGGATTATTGGGAAATTATATGATTGTTGATGATATGAGAAACAAATTAAGAATATCGAAACCGGGTGATAAACTTTGATTGTATAGTTAGCTATGATGGATTGCCTGATAAATTGATTGATCGCCTAAGTAAATTGCTTAATCAACTACTTGAGTAAATGATAAATTGACATGTGCATATCACAAGGGGATGGAGCATGAGCATTTGTAGGTTAGTCATGAACCATAAACGACATCGAATAATCGTAGGTTAGTCGTGAACCATAAACGACATCGAATAATCGTAGGTTAGTCGTGAACCATAAACGACATCGATAATCGTAGGTTAGCCGTGATCCATAAACGGGATATTGTCGTACCGCAGGATTCGTTAATCTGCTAACCCGGGATGGAGGCGCAATTCCATCCACATATGATTTCCGGTTGGTCATATGTATGTTGAACTCATGTGTTTGATGCATACACTTGCTTGATTAATAACTTGCTTGAATTGTTGTGACATAAATGTTTTTGTGGGAGATTACACTCACTAAGCTAGTTAGCTTACATCCCTACAGACCATTCCTTTTGCAGCTTACGCATTTATGGCTTAGGCGAAGAGACCCGACTGAACAGGTACCGAAGCTAGGAGTTTTCCCTAGAAGTTATAATTTTTGTATTAGACTTCCATAGAAAACTTCTAAGACTTTGATGACTGTAATGGACCGTTAAATATTCTTTTGCGGGGGAATGCCCCTTAGAATTATGTAATATTTATTTATGTTCATGAATTATATCCTATTGCCCATGCATGCCAAATTAAGCTTTTATCTCCATTCGGACTTGTACTCTATTGTGTAAAGGTATGCCTTACATCTATATGAGACTCTCGAAAGACTAAGGTGGTAATTCGGGAATCTTATATGGCATGTGGCGGACTGTTACGTTTAGGGTACCCTATGGGGCGTGACACAAATTGCTTTTGGAATGGGAAAATTCGTAGTGAATTTGATCGCCACTGTTTTAGAATCTAAATAATCTAGTTTGGTGAAAATATTTTTAGAAATGGATAGATCTTTTCGAGTAGGTAGAAATCGATATATTATATGAGCGATTCCGAGTTAAAATGACCAAGTTATGGCCATTTTAAATTGGAATCATCTCTTATACGAACTTTGACGTTCTTATGACATAGTTTTGTCAAGTCTCAAGAAAGTTACCAAGAAATCCTCATTTTTGGTATTTTCCTTGACTAGGTGATTCTGAGGTAGAATACTCATACCCCAAGGATTATTTCGACTAAGTGGATTGTTTGAGTGACTCGTGCATTTAGAAAAAGTATCGACATGGCATCGTGAGTTTGTTTCCTTAAAAAGCTTTACTTGATTGTGCTTGTAATTTAGTCGCATTAGAATTAAGAAAAGACAAATTGATATGCATGTGAGAAATTTTTGAAAGGATTCTAAGAATATTGAGGCCGGAATTGATTGTAAGTAAACGTTTGTTTTAGTATAGCACTTGATATGTATGAAATTCTATGATCACCTTAAATTTGATAATAATGATGCTATGATATCTTAAATAAATTGATTCATGCATACCACAAAGTGAGTCACATTGCAAGGGTTATTATCCTTGGGTGAAAAAGATAGTAGCACGGTCGAAAGCAACACTTGGATTGAAAGCGATTGCTTGGCGACATGGAATCAAACCAATGCTTAGCGGAAAGTCTGGAAGTATGACTCAACTCGAGTAGATCTTATATGCTTGGTAGTAATGATCGAAAGCATGACTTAAATAAAATTACTCGTTTTGAGATTACACATCACCAAACCCCAAATGGAGGGCATAAATCCATTCAAAATATAGTTCCCGGAAAACTATATGCCTCGTTTGCTCATGTGTATGTTGCATTTCACTTGATTTCTTAAATAACTTGTTCAAATTTTACTAAACAAGAAGTTTACTTATGGAAATAATTCTCACTAAACCTATTAGCTTATACCCCTATCAATATCTTTTGCAGTTTATCTATTTGTGGTTGAGGCTACGTGAACCCTACAGCCAGGTATTTTCCTTTTAGTTAAGGAATTCCTTTAAATGAAGTTTAGCGTTAGATAAGATGAAAATTTCTTAGAAAATCTCTTGTAATAGATTTATAGCTTTTAACAAGGGAATGCCCCTAAGACTTGTAAGACAATGATCATGAATGAATGAATATTATGAATCCTCTTTTCTTAATTTGTTATTCTATCTTCTTAAGCTTCATAATTCCATGTATGGTCCTCTAAAATTGTGAGAGCATGCCTCACACTTAATATCAAAGCTACTAGTAATGAATAAGGTTGTCATACTTAAGCTTTAATATTGACTATGGCGGATTGTTATGTTTAGGGTGCTCTTTGGGGCATGACAGTTTAAGTTAGTATCAGAGCATGGTTAAGAATCTAGGAATCATAATTATAGAATTGGACATAAAAAGAAAAAAGTTAGAATAGAAATAAGAAAGACTTAGATAAAATGGAATAGGTAGAATAAGTTTTCTGACTTCTCTCTCTTTTGCATAGATTACCTTAGACGAGGCCTATCTATAGGCTAAAAATTTCAGGAAAGGACCCTTTGAAGCCATGGAGAATCACCGTCTGAGACTTAGGATGTTGTGTGAAGAGTTTGCTTTGGCTGGACAATCTAAGATCATCCAAGAGATGTTTTTAATCTGGAAGAAAGGATTGTTGACTACAGAGTAGAAAGGAATAGTACAGACCATTCATAACTGTCCCTTAGAGAAGAAATGGTCCAAGATAGAAATGATATATGCCATAGAACGGATCGCCACGATAGCCGGAGACAGATCGATGCTGAAGGAAGCGACGTTTGTCCTTAGAGATGATGGAAACCGAACTTTCAACTTGGACACCAATTGGACTAATGTTCGTATACACGCACGATGATTTAATGAATCACCTGGAATGGATTAAAGCTGATCTCAGCAATGCTTTCCACTGGCACAGAGTTTACCAGGAATTTATGCAGCCACCAACGGAAGTATCTACTGAACCACCAACCTTCATAGGAATCTAGCTAAGAAGAAATGAAGTTCTACACCTAAGTAAGAATGGAACAGTAATAAGAGAAGAGGTGGTGACAGAAGCAAGTGAAGAGTCTGAGGAAGAATCCAAGGAAGATCCAGATGAAAACCAAGAAGGAGAACCATAACAAGAAGCAGGAAACCAGACCGCGTCTGGAACCCTAGAATAGCGAGGAAGCAGGAATCATTCGCTACCTGGAAGAGCAGCAGGCTCGGAGGAGATAGGAGGCAAACCCAACCATGGACATGGATGGCACCCCACGAACAACAAATGTGAATGATAGCATGGAAACTAGAGAGGAAATTACTTAGAAGACTATTCATGATATTGTGTTGGATCTAGCTGAAGCCAAACTGGCTAACATACATGAAAGGTCGAGGGAAGCAGCCAGAAAGGGAAGAAATATTTTCAACAATTTATGAAGAAAAGAAACCCAGCGTCGTCCAGCAGAAACCCTGGAGATGTACTACAAGAATGAAGGAAGGAAGAAGGAAACCGAGCATATCCCTTTTAGTCCAGCTCAAATTTTGTAATTGAAGACTAGATCAGCAATCCTAGTCTATCTTATATGTTTTTGGAAGGGTGTTTCATTTTTCTTTATGATTGTTGTGATTGACTTTATTGTTATATTAAATTTCTATGTAAGGGTCGCTTACCCGCTATCTTAATTTTCTAATGAATTATGCTTTATTTATGATCTCAAAATTTACTTTGATTTAAATTTTATTTCTTATTTTAGTAGCTATTTATGCAAGCAAGTTTTCTTTATATCCGCAAAAATTTCCGTCAAAGATTTAACTAAGATATCAAAATAATAAAATCTAACTTAGAAAAATTTAAAATAGTCGAAGTAGAAGAGGACAGAGGATGGAGCAAAGTGCCTCCAATCAACTAGAAATTAAAGCAGAACAGCCTGCCCCACAAGCAGCCACTACACCATAAGTAGACTTGCATGCTACAATAGGACATCTAACCCAAGTGCCAGAAGCAATTAGGCAGAACATGCCTGAACCTACACCCATACCTGAACCCGCACAAACACCGACACCTTTACCAACTCTGCCACAATAACAAGTATCAGCTAAAGCATCTGTACAAAGGAGCATGCACTCCCAAAATGCACCGTTACTTCCACCCCCACCGCTAAGGCTATACAAGAGCTCCTTGCCTGATTTTATCCGAAGTAATAGTTATTTAGATGGAGCTTACGATATGCCAGATGAGGCTGAGGATTGGCTCACTCAAATCAAAAGGTCTTTTGATGCATACGAGGTCCCGCATTACCTACAAATCAAGTATGGGACATTCATGCTTCGTCTGAATGCTAGAATATGGTGGGAAACAAAGAAAAGAGAGATAATGACCCCAATCACTTGGGAAATGTTTAGATATGAGTTCTTGGAAAATTATTTCTTAGAGAGCTTACGAGTGAGGTATAGTGCAGACTTCTTACAAATTGCTCAAAAAAGGAAGGACTATTGAGTAGTACGAGACTGATTTTAGTAGATTGCTGCAATATGCCCCCAACTCCTATAAGTACAGCGAAGTATTGAAAAGATAAGTCTTCCTAGGAGGATTAGACAAGGATCTAAGAATGAGGTTGGAAGAATTTGACATCAGAAGTTACCGAGAATTAGTAGAAAGAGCTTGAATTGTAGAAAGAGCAAGGAAAAGGAAGGAAAGAAAAGTCTCGGCTTTAGGAAAAAGTTTTATGATGGATCCTGTTCCATACCCCCACAAAAGAAATTCAAGTTCACCAACAACTATAAGAGCAATGTTAACAATAGGAGGTTCATTCCTAAAAATATCAATTGCTGGAAGTGCAATGGAGCACACTATCCCAGAAAGTGCCTTTAGTTGTTTGGGAAGTGCTTGTTCTGTGGAGACGCAAACCATAAGATGACGGAATGTCCAAAGAAGGTAAGCAATACTTGCTATGTCTGCAAGCAAGTAGGGCACTTCGCCAATGAATGTCCACAGAGGAGGAATGTTTTGACAAGATCTTCCGAAGGATTTGTTCCTATAAGAACCGGGAATGGAAATGGAAGTAGAAATGGAAGCAGTTCAAGATCCACTACTTTAGGATTCAGAGTTTACAACCTGGAAGGACGATGGATAAGTGAGGAGATGGATGAAGAGGAAGGAGACTTAGCTGCCTTGAACTACAGTAAAGACTACAGCTATGACTTGGGAATCAGTAAGCCTGGAACCTTCTCGTTGTTTATTCTTTTGTTTTAGCAATGCAAGAGATTAAAGTTTTATAAATATTGGATATGCGAATAAAAGTAATAATCCCCCTGTCAAGTACGTAGGAAGCGTACAATTAGGAAGACAGAATGCTTTTGCTCTTTTGAGTACGGAGCAACACATTCTTTCGTTACACCTAGTTTAGACAAGAGGTTTAGGCTACCAATAACAACAACACCTCCTAGCTTTAAAGATCGAAATCCCCACGGGAAGTGTTACTATAACCCAAGAAGTATTTGAGGATCGTCCAATAAAGATATAAGAACATCCATCCACTTATGACTTCATAAGTGATGGAGCTGAGCAAATATGAAGTAATCTTTGGTATGAGTTGGTTATCTCTAAAGCCACAATAGAATTGTCGCATAAAGAGCATAGAATTCATGGACCAAGAAGGAAGGAAGATAACATTCATTGGAGAATCCATGATTACAAGAAAAGAAGAGTTATATTTGTTCGAGTTACTAGAGGAAGTTCTAAAGGAAATGGATAACTACCTAGATGACATGGAAGAAGATAAAAAGAAACCTATCTTGGAAAATATCCCCGTTGTCAATAAGTTTTCGGATGTTTTCCAGATGAACTGCCTGGATCATCTCCAAGGAAAGAGGTCGATTGCGAGATTGAACTAATGGCTAATACGAAACTAATTTCTAAGGTACTATATCAAATGGCCCAATGGAGTCAAAAAGAGTTGAAGAAACAGCTATAAGAGCTTTTGGATCAAGGTATTATAGGACCAAGCGTGTCACCATGGAGTGCACCAGTTCTATTTAGAAAAAGGATGGATCCACAAGTTTATGCATTGATTATCAGGAGCTGAACAAAGTCACAATCAAGAATAAGTACCCGATCCCAAGGATTGATGATCTCTGTGATCAACTACAAGGAGCAAACGTGTTGATTTAAGGTCAAAATACCACCAACTAAGGGTCAAATCAAAAGAAGATTCGGAAGACTGCTTTTCGAACTCGTTATGGAAACTATGAGTTTCTAGTAATGCCTTTTTGGATTATCCAGTGCGAACCGAGTATATGAGCCTTTATTGAATAAGTGTGTAATTGTCTTTATTGACGATATATTGGTCTATTATAAAACAGAAACTAAACATGAGGAAAAAGGGGATGGCTAGAGCCAATCAAAGACTTTGATCTCGGGATCAATTATTGATTTGGGAGATCACAACACCGTTGCCAATGCATTAAGCCATAAGAGTCATAGAGAAATTGCTGCCTTGCTCACAAATTAGAAGGAATTGATAAAAGCATTTGAGAAGCCGAGTATTGAAATTTTGAGACAAAGTGTAGAAGTGGAGATAGTTAATCTAGTATTGAAATCAACCTTGATAGAAAGAATTAAAGAAACTCAATGATGATAAGATACAAAGGATAAAGAGGAAAATACAATAAGAAAAATTTACTAATTTCATGATCGACGATTGTGATGTCGTGAGAATGAAAGGACAACCTTGTGTGCCTAGGGATAAGGAAATAAGAAAGGAAATTATGAGTAAAACTCATAACTCAGGATATGTGGTACATCCAGGAGAAACCAAAGTGTACCAAGATCTCAAGTATCATTATTGATGGGATGAAATGAAACAAGATGAAGCCGATTATGTGATGAAGTGCCCATGCTGCCAACAAGGGAATATGGAGCACCAAAGACCGAGAGGATTAATAAAACCTTTGCCGATATTTGAGTGGAAATTGGATCAAATTTCCATGGATTTTGTTTTGGATTACCAAAAATACCGACCGGAAGTGATGCCATCAGTGTCATAATTGATCAATTAACTAAGTTGGCTCACTTCATAACGATCCTGTAAACCCCTAATTTTTTTTAAGGTAATATCAAGTTCAAACCCTAAACCGGAAAGTCAACGGGAAAACCTAAATCAACAAATTCCTAGAAAACCCTAGTAGTTTAGATCCGACAATCCCGTATTCTTAAACCAAGGAGTCGAAATATGAGTAAAGGGTGTAGTTTGGTTTGTAATAATACTAGGATGCTTTAAAAGATAAGATTAGCGAATTTTCGATTTATTTCAAACCCGATCGGGTATAGATTTCGAAAAGCATGTCCCGGGGCTCGAAATATTAAATATATGATATTAGTACCATTAGACTCGTAATTTCATAAGATTTCTGAATATAACAGTTATACAATTTTTCGGGTTCTAAAAGTTCCAGTTATAACATTTTATCGTATTTTCTTTACTATCGGTACTTTAAATGTCTAATCTACTTTTTGAATTCTTCTACACTATTCATAAGTACAACTACCTATAACCTATTTCTTACATCCTTACATCCTACTCTTACAATTACGTCATTTCTCTTACAATTTACTTTTCCAATAGAACTTTTATCATTTAAATTACTTATTCAATTCCAAAACTTACACAACACAACTCCACTCTCTCTCTTTCTCCATGAAACCAAGCCCCCCTCCCCATCTTTCCCTCTCTCCAATTTGTTTTATTTTATTTTGTTAAATTCAAGCAAACCCTAATCCACAAGTCTATATAAACCTCTTTATACCAACTTCTTTTCACTTTTTTTCTTTCTTCCTTCTCTCTTTAGAAAAATTTTTCTTGTAAGAACTCTCTCCTCTCCCTCTCTCAAAACTGAACACACATATACACACACATTCACATATTTTTCTTCAAGTTTCTTGTTCCAATCTTCCAATAGGTAATAGATATATACTTTATTATCTTAAAACATGTAATGGCAAGTTCATTCATGTGTGATTCCACACAAAATCCCCATGAGCTTCAAGGTAGGGATGTGGAAATACTTAACATGAGATCCTTGCCATCACAACGTTATAGATCTTGTTATTTGAGTTATTTTACTATTATCTTGTTTTATTTTCAAGTTATGTTGTTATTGCTAATAATTTGTGCATATATTCATCATTCACATAACCATCATAGCGTTTATGCATTAATGGCTAGTATAGTAAACTAGATCTAGTTGTTTTGAGTTCATAAATGTATTAGGCTTTTGTTTTATGTTCATAAATAACTTGTAATAGCTTGATGGTAGTAGGAAAGTATTAGAAAGCTCAAGATCTGTTTTAGTTTCAACAAAAATCATTTTTGAAAATTCGGATAAAAAAGGAACCATATTTAGAAAAGATATTTTTCAACTTCAAAATGTGTATTTTTCATTTAAAATGAATGTCTTAGGAATAGATATCATAAATGAATAGTCTTGATGAGAAAAGCTTAGATCTACTAAATAATATTTTCAAAACAAGGAAAAGTTTATAAAGGTTATGTTTCAATTCCAACAACAAGTTTTAAATTCGTAATAAAGGAGTCTTAAAATGTAAACACCCATTTTTCAACTTCAAAACAAGATTTTTATTAAAGAAATGGAGGCCTTAAGAGATAGGTTTGATTAGGAAATGGTTTTTGGAAGACTAAATGAGTTTTACAAAGAAAACAAACTCAAATGAATTTTTCAAAATTCGGATTTGAAAATAACCATTATTTAAACACCTATTTCCAAAAGCCAAAATGATGATTTTATAAAAAAAAAAAAAATGGAAGTCCTAGGGGATACATGTAATAAAGACCAAATTTTGACAAAGATAAGAGAGGTTTATCAAAATATAATCCTAGAACAAGGAACGGTTTCCAAGAATAGATTTAAACAATGTTTTTATTCTCGAAAGTTTTGTAAAATTCGTAATTAGGAAAGCAACCTATTAAAACATCTATTTTCTAATCCCAAAATGAAGGTTTTTATTAAAATAACGAAGGTGATGGCTATATAGGTCATCAAGGTTGAGTTTTGATAAAAGCAAATACGATTTTACAAGAAAAAAAAAACTATTTTTCTTAAGTCTAGTAAATTTCAAAGTTTTGCAAAGCAAAAGTTTTTCAAAAAGAATTCTTGGTACTATATGTATACATATAGATAGATCATCTCATAACCTTCACAGTAGCTTGTAGGTATTACATATATACATGATGCATTTGTAGAAATAAAGTTAAAAAAAGTAATGCCACATACTTCTTGTTGACATTATCTAAGTACATGAGAAATTAGAAATTTTCAACACTCATGAATTATGCATGGTATTGAGTTATATATGTATATAATAGTCTTATAAGATATAATGATAGCTAAGTATCTATCAAAGCTTTAATATGATGTTTGTTTTGAGGTTAGAAGTTGAATTGTGGAATGGGAAATTCGTGTAGTATTCTGTACTCTACTGTTCATGGACCAACCGACCTCATTTGTTGAAAATAACTCTAGAAATAGATAGCTCTCGTCGAATAGGTAGAAATCAGTATATAATATGTGAAATTTCGCGTTAAAATGACCAATTTATGGCCGTTTTAAGTTGGAATTTCTTCTTAGACAAATTTTGAGGAACTTGATAGAACAGAATTTATAAGTTCATTTAAACTTCATGGACATACTCATTAGGGTTATTTCTTTTGATTAGGAGACTTGGGAGACGGACTAGACCTTCCCGAGGACTATTACGATTAAGTGGATTTCTGCGCCATGGCAATATGAGTTCATTTCTTAAGTAGTTGTGCTCATGTATGTGCTTGTAACCGTAGTGGCATTAAAATTAGGAAAAGATAAAATTGTGATGAGTTGTGATCTAATCTTGGTTGAATGAATGATAAGTATATCGAGATGAGACTTGTTGTAAAAACATTACATGAGCTAGTATAGACTTGAATTGTCTGAAATTCTCTATGATCGCTCTTAACCTACATAATTAACATGCCACGATTATATGAATAAATTGTACATGCATATCACGTAGTGAGTCACATTGTATTAGCAAGTATACCTTTGGTGGGACAAAAGTATATTAGTGGAGGTGTGGAGGCCCGTGTTAACATTAAGGATGCGAAATCACTTAAGTTAACAGAAGTGGGGTAGGCACTAGAAACTACCATATAAAACAACGGATGTTGTATAACTAGAGAAAGAGATCGGGATTATGGTTGCATGACTTATGGACCACCCCACTTAAGATTGGAACTATGATTGCATGACTTATGGACCACCCTAACCCCTAATGGAGGGCGTAAAGCCATTCACATATGGCTACCGGAAAGTCATATGCTTGTATGCTCATTTGCTTGTGCATTCATATGATTGATTAACTATAACTTGCTTCTATATATATTGAATGAGTTTGTTATTTGGAAATGAACCTCACTAAGCTCGTAAGCTTATATCCCAATAGTTTCCTGTTGTAGTATGAATATTTATGGCTATCTCCGAGAAGCCACTTTCCTCAAGTACAGCTTTTGGACTCTAAGGAGCTTTTTGAAGAAGTCGAGACCTAGATGTAGGCATAGACTTCTATTTGAATCTCCTAAATTGATATATGATGGTTGTTGTAAGAGACTTTTGAGAACTTAAGAACTCTTAATATTTTTTATGAGGGTATGCCCCTTAGATCATGTAATAGATTAAATATAGATATAACTGTTATGATTCACATTCTTGTTGCTATGTATGTCTCCTTAAACTATTTCAAATCAAAGTATAGTTCCCTATATGTTGAACGTGAGCCTTACACCTGGTGTTCAAACTTAGGGAGAGACTAAGGTTGTCATACTTGAGTTTGAATATCGAGTGTAGCGGACTATCGCGTTTAGGGTACCCTTTGGGGCGTGACAGATCCACATGACGTATTCCATGGATAAGCTGGCAAAGCTTTATGAAGGAAGAGGGTACGTTACATAGAGTACCAGCCGAAATTGTATTAGATTGAGATATAAGATTTGTATCTAAATATTGGACTAACCTACAAGAGAGTATGAGGACAAAACTACACTTTGGTACAAGCATAACATCCTTAGACTGATGGACAGTCAGAACGGACAATTCGAACTTTGAAACATGTTAAAAGCATGTGTCATGGATTTCAAAAGAAGATGGAATATCCATTTGCTGCTAATTGATTTTGCCTACAATAAGAGCTATCACTTGACGATCCAAACGCTACCCCATAAGGCATTGTATGGACGACAATGTCGATTACCTTTGTTTTAGGGATGATGTAAAGGAGCTCGTATTCGGACTTGAACTAGTCCAAGATGCAATGGATAAAGTGAAAATAATCCGACAAAGGATGACGAAGGCACAGGATAGACAAAAGAGTTAGGCTGATCAGAAGATAAGGACCTTGGAATTTCAAATGGAAATCACGTAAAGATAAAGCTAATAAAGCGTACACCTTGTGTGTTCTCACAAAGGAAAGTTGAGCCTATGATACATTAGACCTTTTGAAGTGCTAAAACAAGTTGAAGATTTAGCTCATCATCTAGCCTTGTCGGCAAGCCTGTTTGGTGTACATGACGTGGTTCACATCTCTGTGTGACATCTGACCCGGAACAAGTTTTGGAATTAGAGCCAGTGCTCTTAATGGGAAATCTCACCAATGAGGAACACCCAAGTGCAAATCCTTAATAAAAAAAAAAAGGGTTCAAAAGTTGCGAAATATGGAAATCAAGTATGTTAAGATTCTATGGAGAAATCACTCCCAAGATCAGCCAACATGAGAACCTGAGGATGAGATAAGGCGCAAGTACCCGATTTTGGTTTCAAGTGCGAAGTTTCAAGTTTTGAGGACAAAACTTTCTTTAAGGGGGGTAGGTTATAAACCCTCAAATTTTTCTGATCGGTTTAGCTTAAATCCTAATTGAAAAGTCAGACGGAAACCCTAAAGTCAACAAAACCCTAATTAGACGTAATGGTTTAAGTTTGGAAATCTCGTATTAGCAATCCTAAGAAAATAAGTAAGAGATTAGTATGAAGAATAGTTTGTAATTACATAAGGAAGCTTAAAAAGATCATATTAATAAAACCGTAAATCGTTTGAACTCGAACGGATACAGTTCTTGAAAAAATGTGTCTCGGGGCTCGGAATAGTAAAAATATTCTGAAGATACCGTTAGACTAGTAAAAATATAAGGTTTTCAAAAATATCAGTTTTATAATTTTTCGATAAGCAAAAATATCAGATATCGCAATTATACGCATATTTTCTTACTATCGGTACTTTATTAGTCATATCTACTTTATGTTATACTATTCATTTATCTCTACTTTTTCTAACACCTACTCTTACAACACCATACACCTATTATCTTTACTTTTTACCTTTCTCATAACTTTATTTCGCATCTACTTTACTTATTATTACATTTAATCAACAAAAATACAAAAATAAAACTCTCTTTTCCCTCTCTCATGTTAAGGTCGGTGCCCCCCTTGTCTCTCTCTCTCAACTTCTTTTAATTTTTCTTTATTTAAAACACACAAAACTTCACTTATCATTTCCTATAAATACCGCCCCCCCTTCCTTTTTCACTTCTTTCACACGATTACTACCCACAAATTTACTACCAAATCTCTCTTAAATTTTTCTCTCAACACTCTCTCAGTCTACACTCTCAAAACTCTCTCAAAAACACTCTCAAACCATCTTCCACATACACAAAACCCATTCACACATAATATCTCAAAACACTCTTTAGGTAAAAATTTCTTTACCAAATTCTTCTTCTTATGTTATATAACTTTACATGACCATGGTGTGAGTTTCCAAAAACTAAATGTTATGGAAGCTACATTATGTTCATGTATTGTTCTTATTCATGAATATCTATTTATATTTATGTTGTTATTTTACATTGTTCATATTATTATTGTTATTATATCTAACTAAGTATTATTATGTATCTACATATATATATATATATCATTTGAGCATATAAGCTCACTTGCAAATTATTTACTTTCATGCAAAGTAATTTATTTATTTCTTTCATTGCAATTTATTTATTTCATGTTGATTTAAGACTATTCTCTCGTCTTAGACTTGTCCTCATCAAGTCAAAATAATTTTCTTTCTTTTATTTTGTTTCTTTCTTTTTGGGACTAGTCTACTTCTTAGTCCCGGGAGCCTTGAAGAAGTTAAGATTCCGAATACTTGACTTTATTTATTATTTATGTTATTTTTTGCTTGTTATAATTAATTCTCATAATCATGCCCATTAAAATTATTGTCCAAATCTTTAAAGCTTCAATTATACTTTGACAAAAAAGAGATTTTATCACCTAAGGATAGTCTTATATTAAATGTAGAATATATGGTTTAAAAGTAAATTTATTCTTTTCCAAGCTGTAGGAAGAACTCACTCCAATTTTGAAAGTTACTTTTGTTTTGAAAAAGTTTTTTAAATCATTTCAATATTACTTTGTTTTTTCCTAAAAGAAGATGACTTTTGATACTAAATTTTTTTTCCATAAAAACATAATATAAGGAAATCCCATAAAAAGAGAATGGGATATTTTTTCAAACCAAAAGATTTTCAAATAAATGGTCAAAGAAAATAAATAGGGAAAGTAGCAATAATATTGCGAATTTAGAAAAGAAGAAATTTATTTTATCAAAAAGTCATTTAAGAATATAGTAAGATAAACATAAAGTAATTCTTTGAAAACAAAGGAATCAAAATATTCATTTTACAGGATTTACTAAATGGATTTCTTGTAAACTATGGTTTTCTACACTCTTAACCAACATTGTTTTACTCAAAAAAATCTGGTTGGACAACAAACACTTGAGCATGGATAAAATATGAGCTATGTATCTATGAAAAAGGAATTTTTCAACTATATAGATAACTAAGTATTTATCAAAGCAATTTTTGGATGGTTTAATGTTTGCAACAAATTACTTTTGGAATGGGAAAATTCGTGGTGAATTTGATCGCCACTGTTTCGGAATCTAAACAATCTAGTTTGGTGAAAATAGTTTTATAAATGGATAGATCTTTTTGAGTAGGTAGAAATCGGTATATTATATGCGCAATTCCGAGTTAAAATGACCAAGTTATGGCCATTTTTAATTGGAATCGTCTCTTATATGAACTTTGACGTTCTTATGATATAGTTTTGTCAAATCTCAAGAAAGTTACCAAGAAATCCTCATTTTCGGTATTTTCCTTGACTAAGTGATTCCGAGGAAGAATACTCATACCCCGAGGATTATTTTGACTAAGTGGATTGTTTGAGCGACTCATCCATTGAGAAGAAGTATCGACATGGCATCGTGAGTTTATTTCATTAAAAAGCTTTACTTGATTGTGCTTGTAGTTTAGTCACATTAGAATTAAGAAAAATCAAATTGATATGTATGCAAGAAATTGTTGAAAGGATTCTGAGAAGATCGAGGTCGGAATTGATTGTAAGTAAATGATTGTTTTAGTTTAGCACTTGATATGTATGAAATTCTATGATCACCTTAAATTTGATAATAATGATGCTATGATATCTTAAATAAATTGATTCATGCATACCACGAAGTGAGTCATATTGCATAGGGTTATTATCCTTGGGTGAAAATGTCACGCCCCATAGGGTACCCTATACGTAACAGTCCGCCACATACCATATAAGATTCCCGAATTACCACCTTTGTCCTTCGAGAGCCTCATATAGATGTAAGGCGTACCTTTACAATAATAGAGTACAAGTCCGAGTGGAGATAAAAGCTTAACTTGGCATACATTAGCAGTAGGATATAACTCATGAGACATAAATAAATATTACATTTACTAAGGGGCATTCCCCCGCAAAAGAATATTCAATGGCCTTATACAGTCATCCAAGTCTTAAAAGTTTCCTATGAAAGTCTAAACAAACAATTCCAACTTCTAGGGGAAACTCCTAGCTTCTGTACCTATACAGCCGGGTCACGCCGCCTAAGCTACAAATGGGGTAGCTGCAAAAGGAAAGGACTGTAGGGACGTAAGCTAACTAGCTTAGTGAGTGTAATCTTCCACAATAACATTCATATCACAACAATTCAACCAAGTGATTAAGCAAGCAAGTGAATGCACCAAACATATGAGTTCAACAAACATATGACCAGCCGGAAATCATATGTGGATGGACTTGCGCCCTCCATCCTGGGTTAGCAGATTAACGAATACTGTGGTACTATGTTTATGCCGTTTATGGGTCACGGCTAACCTATGATTATACGATATCGTTTATGGATCACGATTAACCTACAGTTTGATATTGTTTATGGATCACGATTAACCTACAGATTTGATATCGTTTATGGATCACGATTAACCTACAAATGCTAATCCTCCTTCCCATTGTGATATGCATATGTCAAATTTGGCATTAGTCCGAGTAGTTGATTAAGTCATTTTTATTTAAGCGATCAAACAATTTCTCAAACAATCCATCATAACTAACGACATAACCAGAATTTATCACCCGGTTTCGATATTCTTATTTTGGGTTCTCACATCATCATCAACATACAAATTCCCATTATTCCCCATCATTCATATTCCTTTCATTTGGCCTACATTCTAGTGCATTAATTACAAGCACATACAATAAATGAATCGAGAAGAGAAACTCACTCCGTCATAGGTTCGCCTTTCTTCTAGTAATAATAATCTGGAGGCAAAGAGTCAATGTCCACGGGTTCACCTATTCATATAAGAAATATCCTAATAAGTATTCTACCATCTTAGGATACTAAAACTCTAAGAAAACTTAGTGAAATCGTAATTCGTGTCATTTTCGAAGTCCCGATTTAAAATGGCCATAACTTGGACGTTTTAAGTCGGAATTTCGTAAATTTTATATCGATTTCTATCTACTTCCGAAGAGCTTTCTAATTATGAAGTTTAAATCCAGTTTTGAAAATATCTAAGCCTCGGAAATGAGGGATCAGATCTGTACAGCGGTTATATTGATTCCAAAAATGCGGTTTTCATGAATGCACTTGAGGTTCCTAAGTGCAAAATGAAACTACATGACATGGTAATGAATTTTCCTATCATGAATGTCATGATATGAACTCTTAAGTGTCTAAGGTCTTATAAATTTTTATACTTAAAAAATTTAAATAAACTTTTTTCTAGAAAATCATTTCATGCTATTGTTTAACAAGTAAGTTTACTACAATTGGTCACACTTACTTATTATAAAGATTTTCTTTAGGAAAACTCCACTTTGTTTAAAGAAATTTTGATCCTTATATTAACTATATCCTAAGGCCTTTATTTCTTTAATAAAATCTTCATTTATAAACTTTTAAGTGGGTCTTATACTAGGGTGGTTACAAAAATCCGAATTTAGAAAACTTCATTTTCAAGTTGATTCTTTTAAGAAAAATGCACTTTATACTTAGAACTTTAAGTATTTGTTTTACCTATACCCTAAGTACTTCATTTATTTAAGAAAATATCATTTTTGAAGTTAGAAAACTAGTGTTTTCTAACCATCTATCCATTATTACGAATTTGGCTTTCAAGACTTTTAACTCAACTTCTATTAGACTTCATCTCTTGTTTTAAATATTTTCTTTAGTAAAAACTCATTTAAACTCATGAAAAACATCACCAAACATTATCTATCACATATAGGCTTCATTTTTCTTGTAAAATATATGTTTAGAAGTTGATAAAAAGGTTTTTAAACTAGGTTTCTCAAGTCATCCGAATTTACACTAACTCCTTTCTTGAAAAGTGTTTTCCTTTTAGTTTTAGTAACTCATCTATTTATAGATATATATACTAGGAAGGTTATTTACTAAGAACAAAAGCATTAAAGACCATTAATGCATATAAACTCAAAATAATGATAAGATCTTAAATGCCTACATGAATATGAGTAGTAAAATGGTAGATCTACTATATCAAATGCTTAAATAGGTTTTAAAAACATAAAAACTATATTTTTATAAAAGATCTCTTGTTCAAAACACTTTTTGATGAAAAATCATAAAGCTTATGCCTTGAAAGCTCCTTGAAATAAAAGATCTACTAGTGATGGTTTGGTATTCTTGTGTTTGATACTTCCTTGTCCCTATCAAGAGATCATGGGGACATTTAGTTAGAAATATCCAAGAATGACCTAACCATTACAAAGATCTATGAGTAGAAGGAGTAAAAGTTCATTTACTTAGAGTAAAATAGGAGATAAAAGAGAAGGAAACAAGTTGTGTGTGTGTGGGGGGGAGGCCATGGGGTCACGGCATTGAGGGGTGAGAGGGAGAGAATTTTGAGAGCTTTACCTTTTGTAAAGTTTGAAATGTGAAAGAATGAGGAAAGAGAGAGAAAATGTAGTTTATATATCAATTGAAATTAGGTTAAATGGGACTAAAATAAATTTAAAAAAATTACAAAATGGAGCTTGTGGGGTGTGGGGGGGGCGGCGGGTCACCACGCCGGCCACTATTCATGGAGGAGGGGGGAAAAGTTTGATTTTTCTTTTTGTTTGGATTGATTTATCTTTGATTTGATTTAAGTACCATTTGTCATAATTTGTATTGATTTTTAAGAGACAAAAATCCTTTGAAAAGGGAAGTGATTGAGTGATGGTAAGTGTTGCAAATATAGGGTGTACAAATAGGTAGTAATAGGTTGTACTTGTGAATAGTAAAGAATAGTAGTCAAGACAATTTAATTACCGGTAGTAAGGAAATACGAATAAAAAGACTATAACTGTATTTTCATAAGCCGGAAAATTATGAAATCTACATTTTTGAAATCCTTATTTTATTTTGGTTCAAATGAGTATTCACAAGTAAATTTTTGAAATTCTAGTTCCGAGGCATGCTTTTCTATAATGGGTCTCGGGATGATCCGGAATTGAAATTTTCTTAAAATCTGATCTTTTCTTGTTTTGAAATATAATCAAGAACTATATTCAAAATTAAATTTTCTTATAAAAGTTTCTTAATTGGAAACCGAGGAAAAGCCGGAATTAGGGTTCCTAGTTCTTACTCCAGTCTTAACCTATTCCGGTTTAGGGTTTTTGTTTCCGGTTTTAGGGATATCTTGGCTACATGAAAAACCGGGGTTTACTAAAAAGGATAGTTGTCACGCTTCGAAGGGTACCCTAAACGTGGCAGTCCGCCGCATATAATATTAAAGCTAATGAATGATAACCTTAGTCATGTAGGAGCTTCGATATCACATGCAAGGCGTGCTTCCAAGATAGTAGGAGACTCACAGGGGTATTACCTTTAAGTAGATAATAAAAGCAAGCAAGAACTTATATAAATAAACATAAGATCTTCATAATAATATCCTTACATCATCTTAGGGGCATTCCCCCGCTTTAGAAGTCTTTCAACAAAATAATAGCTACTATAACACAAGCCTACTATAGAGATTTTCCTAGAAGCCTATGTTCAAAACTTAAATACATATAGCTTCTCCCAAAAACTCCTAGTAGCTTAAACTCATTCCTGGCATACGGGGCTCCTTGGGGCCAACCAAAGATAATCGTACTGTAACAAAGAGCTATAAGGGTATAAGCAAATCTAGCTTAGTGAGATAATTCCATCTACAAGACATTCCCATAATTCAAACAAGCTTTTAATCAATCATATGAGAATGCACCACACATATGAACAAACAAAATACACATGATTAACCGGAAATCAAGTGTAGCATGGATTTTATGCCCTCCATGTCGAGGGTTGGGAGGTTACAGGCCCATACGACCATCAATATTTACAGATTTACCGGCTCCTGCTTGCCCTGTAGACTTTTTGGCTCCTACTAGCCCATGTAGACTTTCCGACTCCTACTAGCCACCACCACCATTTCCTCGTTTCCCCACACGAAGAATAGTAGTGAAATGAATGTGACTCACAATTATGATATGCATGAATTAATTTCAACTTATATTTAACCAAATAATGTTTAGTTCAAGTTAAAGGCCATCAACACAATTTTCATCATATCAATATAAGAATCACAATTTATTTATCAAACCTTCTTTTGATATGCTTAACTTATATTCAACCAATCATAATTCCAAGTCACACAAAAATTATTCATTTTATCTTTTTCTTAATTGCTAGTGCTACTACTTACAAGCACAAAACAAGGAAATGTAACTTAGTAAAGGATTAACTCACTCCATGTCGGTAGATCCTAATCGAAGTAATCTTCCGGAAAGGTGATCTCGGGTCCTTCTCCACCTAAACAAGATGAAATACCCAAAATGAGTCTTTCATGAAATTTCTATTCTTGAAGATTCTAAACTTTTCTTAAAATCGCGGTAAAATCGTATAAGAGGAAATTCCAACTTAAAATGGCCATAACTTGCTCATTTTAACTCGGAATTTCACATATAATATACCGTTTTCTACCTATTCGAAGAGATCTATCTATTTCTAAACTTATTTCATTAAACTAAGTCGTTTGGGTTCCAAAAAGTGGCTGACAGATTCACCACGAATTTTTATAAACTTGTTTTCCTTCTTTTATCCAAAGCTCATTTTGAAGAGATAGGTAATATAATAGCTTGTAAAACCTTTGAAATATATAAACATATGTTAAGTGACTCATATTGGATGTATGAAATTAATGAAGTTGTCTCAAACTATGAAAAGTAAAGTCTTTTAAATATTTTTGGAAAGTGAGAACTTTTGAAATATTCCTTTTTATTTTACTTTGAAAATATCTTAAGTTATTTCAAATGAGTATTTTCTTTTCCTAAATTTAATTTCTGTAATCTCCTTAAATTCCTCAAGAATGATTTTATTTTCTAAGCTTAGTTTTCAACACTTTTTGAAAGTAATAACAATTCTATGTTTAGAAATAATTTCTTTGTTTCTTGAGATCATTCTATTTTGATGAAAAGAATTTCTAATACTTGATAAAAAGTGAAGTTTTAGTAAAACTTTTGTTTATTTCAAAAAGTTCTTTTCTATGTAGGTTTATGAGCTCCTCTAGATTTCTTAGAAATGTTTGTTTAAGAAAAATCACTTCTTATTTCTAGAAAAGAATCTTTATTTTCAAGAGAACATTTCCTCATTTATTTTGTTGAGACAAAAATCATTATGTTCATGCATGAATATGAATCATAAACTTATGGAACATAAAGAAACATAATAATAAGCTAATAAGGAAATAAATCAAGTATTGGAACCTTAGCTTCATCAAGGTATCCCGGGACTAAAAAAAGACTAATCCCTAAAGAAAAAGAAAATGTTTTGACTTGATGAGGACAAGTCTAAGACTAGAAAGACTAGTCTTAAAAACAATATGAAAGTAAATAAATTGCAAAACAAATGAGCTTATATACTCTAAAAGGTATATATAGCTATATAGGTATATTAGATATAAAAGCAACATAAAGAAATTAGATAATGAACAAAAACAAAGTATGAACCTATTATTGCTTTCTTTAACCTTCATGGTTTAGAAAACACACACTAAGCTCATACTAAGTAGATGAACATGAAGAAGACTTGAAGAAAAATTACCTAAAAGAACTAAACTAGAGAGAACTTCTTAGAGAGTTTTTGAGATAGTAACTTTAGTGTAGAAGAGGTGTGAAAGAAGTGGAAGTAAGAGGGGGTATTTAAAGGCAAATGTGGGAGATAATTGTGTTAATTAAATAAATTGAAAATAACACAAATAGGGAAGAAAGAGAGAGGTTGGCCGGCGCTATTTGTGAGGAGAGAGGGAGTAAAAATTTATCTTTTTGTATTTTGGTTAATTAAAAGAAAGATGTGAAAGATGTGAAGTTGTATTGGAAAAGAAAATATGTAAGAAATAGAGGTATGGGTTGTAAGAAAAAGTAGAGATAGATAAATAGTGTAGAATAGTAGTAAATAGTGTAATGTAAAGTAGACATGACAATTTAAATATCGGTAGTAAGAAAATACGCGTATAAATGCAATATATGATATTTTTAGATACCAAAAAATTATGAAATTGATATTTTTGAAAATCTTATATTTTTACGAGTCTAACGGTATATTCGGAATATTTTACTATTCCGAGCCCTGGGACACGTTTTTCAAGAACTGTGTCCGATCGGGTTCAAAACGAATCGCGGTTTTACTAAACTGATCTTTTTAAGCTTCCTTGGATAATTACGAACTATTCTACTCACTAAACTCTTTCTTACTCTCTTAGGGTTTCTTAAACAGGAATGTCGGACTTAAGCGATTACGGTAAACTAGGGTTTTGTTGACTTTAGAAATCTGGTTGACTTCTAATTAGGGTTTAAGCTTTAAATTTGAATTCAAAACTTCGAGGGTTTACAATAGTAGCATGGTCGAAAGCAACACTTGGCAGTTATGATCGAAAGCGATTTCTTGACGACATGGAATTAAAGCAATGCTTGGCGGAAAGTCCGAAAACATGGCTCAACTCGAGTAGATCTTATATGCTTGGCAGTAATGATCGAAAGCATGACTTAACTAAAACTACTCGTTTTGAGATTATACATCACCAAACCCCGAATGGAGAGCGTAAATCCATTCAATATATAGTTTCCGAAAAACTATATGCCTCGTTTGCTCATGTGTATGTTGCATTCCACTTGATTGCTTAAATAACTTGTTTGAATTTTACTACACAAGAAGTTTACTTATGGAAATAATTCTCACTAAGCCTATTAACTTATACCCTTATAGATATCTTTTGCAGTTTACCTATTTGTGGTTGAGGCCACATGGACCCTGTAGCCAAGTATTTTCCTTTTGGTTAAGGAATTCCTTTAAATGAAGTTTAGCGTTAGATAAGATGTTTCTTAGAAAATCTCTTGTAATAGATTTATAGCTTTTGACAGGGGAATGCTCCTACGACTTGTAAGACGATGATTATGAATGAATGAATATTATGAATCATCTTTTCTTAACTTGTTATTGTATCTTCTTAAGCTTCATAATTCCATGTATGATCCTCTAAAGTTGTGAGAGCACGCCTTACACTTAATATCGAAGCTTCTAGTAATGACTAAGATTGTCATACTTAAGCTTTAATATTGAGTGTGGCAGACTGTTATGTTTAGGGTACCCTTTGGGGCGTGACAGATATATTTAGTTAGATACAAAAATGGAAGCATAATAACAACAATAATATGAACAAAATAACCACATAAAAGAATATGGATTTACGAACAAGAACAAATATGAACATAGAGTTGCTTCCATAACATATAGTTTAGGAAACACACTTTGTGGTCATGTTAAATTGCATGACATGGTAGTAAAAATATTAAAAGAATTTTACATAAAGATAAGATGAGAGTAGTATATATAGATGGGTTTTGTGTATGAAGAAGAAGAAGTTTGGGAGTGTTTTGGGAGAGTAATGGGAAGAGTATTTGGGAGGAGAATTTGAAAGAGTTTTTAGTAGTAAATTTGTGGGTAGCGGATGTGTGAATGAAGTAAAAGAGGATGGGGTATTTATAGAAAATGAGGAGAGGATTTTGAGTGATTTAATTAAATTAAAAATTGAGATAAATAGAGAAAGAGAGGGGAGTAGGGGCACCAGCCAAGAGGGAGGAGAGAGGGAAAGACTTTATTTTTTTGTAATTTTGTGTATTAAAAGTAATAATGTATAAGATATATGTGATAAAAATATATTGGAAATGAAAAAAAGTAGTGGTATAGGTATGGTAGTGTGTAATAGTGAATAGTGAAAAAGTAGAGATAATATGAATAGTATAGAATAGTGTAGAGTTGTACAATGAATAGTGTACAAGACATAAATATATCGATAGTAAGGAAAATACGCGTAAAAGTGCGATATCTGATATTTTTAGTTATCGAAAAATTATAAAACTGATATTTTTGAAAACCTTATATTCTTACATTCTTTTCTTTTACCATAATAAAACTCTACCAAAATCAATTCTCAATTTCTCTCTCTAATTTTCCTCTCTAAATTTCTCTTCCCAACTATCTCTTTTCTTCCTATCCCATTACTATCTCCATACAACCAGCAACAAATCCTTCTTCCTCCCTCTCCACATAAACCTCAGGAAAAATTCCTAATGTTTCTCCTCCATATCATGCAACATTACATGACCATAGTATATGTTTCCTAAACTCATGGTGTTGAGAAAGCAACAATATATTCATGTTTTGTTCTTTTCAGGCAATATTTTATTATATTGGTATGTTATATTATTCATGCTTCTAATCTAACTTCTATATGTTATTAAATATATTTATGTATATATTATATTTCTTAGAGCGTATAAACTCACTGACATAACCTTTATTTATGCTCATGCAATTTATTTATTTATTATTTCTTACAATTTATTTATTTATTTCATGTAATTTCATTAAAACTAGTCTTTCTAGTCTTAGACTTGTCCTCATCAAGTCAAAGCAAACTTTCTTCTTTCTTTTCGGACTTATCTATAATCTAAGTCTGGAGAGCCTTGAAATAAATCTAAGACTCCCATGATTTTCTCATTTGTTTTCTTATTTTCTTACATGACTTTCCCATATCTAAGTCCGGGTGGTCTTGATAACAAGCTAAGACTTCCTAATACTTAAAAATAGATAGATTTTTTAAAGTAGGTATAAAACGACATCTTATATGCAAAATTCCGAGTTAAAATGAACAAGTTTTAGCCATTTTAAGTTGGGATTTCACATAATCCAAATTTTGACGAAAATAACCAAATAGAATTAGAAAGTTTAAGTAAAACTTCTATGAAATACTCATCCTGTATATTTCTTTTGTTTAGGTAATGAAGAATACAGGATTTCCCTTCCTGAGGATTACTATGACTAAAAAGATTGCGATATGGACGTGTGAGTTTTCCCTCTTAATTTCGTTACGTTGTTTATGCTTGTAGATAGTTGCACTAGATCTATAGGTATAAGATAAATAAACACACATGGAGTATTGATTTAATGTTTATGCCTTTATTTATGTATGATAATGGATGCTAAGCATATCAGAATTCACAAATGATTGTTTAAGTACATTGTTAATATTACATGTTGCTTATGTGTGTACGATGATTGTTTAATTACCTTTAAGTTTACCATAATTATATTCGGCCTTCATATAAATGAAATGGACACACAATGCATCCATCGAGTCCAATCATAAGGACTACTACTCCTACGTGAGGAATCAAAAGGGCTAAATGTCACGCCCCGAGGATATCTTAATAATAGTAATCAAGAAACACTTGATTTCCATTACTAGTTTTCCTTCCAGGAATGACATGATTTCAATAAACAGGATCTTTTAGTTGCTTGGATAGGATGATCAAACATATACAAGGCGTAAACAACTATCACACGAAATATTATATTACAAACCATATGCTTTATAGATCCTTACAATCCTTAGGTCTGGGGTTCGAATCCTAGAGTCTGCAGACTGGGTTCAACTCTGCCTAAGGGTAACAATACCTATAGTGCCCGTGGTACCCTGCGAGGCATGCTTTGGTTGGGGCAACTATGATGCAATGGTGGTGTCGACCATTACCACTAGGGGGCCAGTGGTGGGTTTGCCTGCCCTGGCATCACATCGCCGTCGCCTGAGGGGGCGGGTGTGACATAAAAAGGCGCAGGTGATGGCGATGCGATGCCAGGGCAGGCAAACCACCACTGGCCCCCTAGTGATAATGGCCGACACCACCATTGCGTCATGGTGACCCCAACCAACGCATGCCCTGCAGAGTATCACGGGCACTATAGGTATTGTTACCCTCAAGCAAAGTTGAATCCGGTCTGCAGACTCTAGGATTCGAATCCTAGAGTCTGCAGACCGGTTCAACTCTGCCTGAAGGTAACAATACCTATAGTGCCCGTGGTACCCTTTGGGGCATGCGTTGGTTGGGGTCACCATGACGCAATGGTGGTGTCGGCCATTACCACTAGGGGGCCAGTGGTGGGTTTGCCTGCCCTGGCATCGCGTTTCTGTTGCCTGCGGGGCGGGCGTGAACATATTTTCTAATTCTATGCTAGTCTTTAAGCTTCTGCCTTCTAAGCTCTTACCGGGACCATGCTCCTGCTAGTAATGAGCCAAGGTCGTAAAGTAAACCTGAAAGGACTGTTGGAGTGTGAACTAAAACACAAGCTCAGTGAATAACTAGAACTTACCACTTATTACATACAAGTTGTTTATCAATCATATGAAATGCACCAATCAAACATATGAACATTACAAGCTTGAATAACCTGAAATCCAAACAGGATGAAGATTTACACCCTCTCATCGGGGTTGAAGGATCACAATCTATGGTCCACCTACCCAAGAGAGACTAAGCTTTCAGGAAATAACAATGTTCAATTTAGTTATCTCTTTAAACTTATCATGTTTTATCATTTATTTCCTATTTTTAGCTTTACAAACTCCACTAAGTGTTAGCTATTTCCATGTAATACCATAAGCGGCGTCCTTCATTTACCATTTAGTTCCTATGGTATTAACAGAACAAAGGTAATCTTGCAATTAACTAATAGCTCTCTTGCCTAGATAATTCAAGCATTACCAGAGATCCAAAAAACTAACACGTAGTAGGCTACCACTTACTCAAATACTATTTATGTAAAATATGGAATGCATGACAAATTTGCTTTATGATTCCAGTAGTTTTTAATCAATTTGGAGCTTATCAAAGCATTACAGACACTCAATTATATTATATAGGCAATACAGACAGATACAACTCTGTTATGACTTATAATAGAGTGACTTGGCAATCAATATAATACCACACACAGTTTCACAAGCCAAACAGTACACCAATTTTATTATCTTTTATTTAAAATTCACTAATTCTACAAGCACAACCAATGTGATAAGACTGAGTTACTCACCTGCCCATGCTATTTAGTCGTAGTAATCGTCAGGAAAGTCCTCACCAATACCCGAGTTACCTATGGAGATGAGTAATATAGTTATTAATTATACAAAACTATATAACCTAGCTCATATGAATATTTAAGTGTCTTAATGGGTTGTTGGGCTTCTGTTTTATCATCAACTAATTCTTTGGGAATAATCTTAAGTTCTAAATCATTGTTATCTCAGTTTACTTAATTGATTTTTGGTTTGATACTTGAATCTATTGATTGGGTACTCGGGAAGTTAATAATTTAGTTAATTCATTTTTAATGTCTAAAACTGTTAATTTTCTTTTTATTTACTTAATAAATTTTTCTTGTAAAAAAAATATAGATATTTCTATATTCACAAATTTGGATTATTTAAATTTCCATTGTTATCTAATCATCTACAATTATTTATTTAAATACATATTTAGTATTCACTAGGCTCGTATAATTTTTTCTACAAACTAATTAAATATACTCCTAATGAAAATAAATTTATTAATATAAGGATTTATTAACTCAATTATAATTATTTCCAAAAATTTTCTTCTTACAGTAAATAGTAAAAATATTAGTAATTATTAACAATAATAATAATAATAATAATAATAATGATGATGATGATGATGATGATGATGACAATAATACAATAATAATAATAATAATAATAATAATAATAATAATAATAATAATAATAATAATAATGGTAATATTAATAATAATAAACATAATAACAGCAATAATAATTCCGAAATAAAGTAAAGTAAAATAATTTTTTCATAATATTAGTATTTGTATTAATCGTCTTATACTTTAATTCACACTAATTGTAAGTTCTTATTAAATAATATTACTAAAATAAATTTAATCTTAAATTCATATGTAATATTATCTCAGAAAAGATATTTTTAAAATTTCTAAAAATTCTTTTAATAATATTAAGAATATTATAATTTAGAAAATTTATTATACGTAAGTTAATTAATAAAAGTAATTTATATTTCTAAAAATTCTTTTCTGATTAATATTAATAGATTAAATATTTAAATATCATATATTAATAATACTAGAAAATAATTTATTTTTTAATTTAATTAATTAAAAATTCCGAAATTATATTATTAAATATTAAAATCACTTAGCTTATAATCTTTCCAGAAAATAAATAAATAAATAAATAAATGAATAATAATAATGATAATTCTAAAATTATTTATATTATTAATTATTCTATAATTAAAATTAAATAACTTCGTTTTTTTTTTATTTTCGGATTTTTTCCGAGAGATACACGGGTGGAACACGTCCCGTGTTCCTTCCCGTGCTCATCGGGCAATACTGTTCATCGTCTTCCCCGATGAGACTCGATCGATTCCGACGTTAGAAGGTCGGTTTTCTTGCTCCATTCAGCTCCTATAACATCAATCTACTTAAATATATACTTAAAACAACAAAACAACAACATGTTACAAGCTTTTTCGAATCATCAAGTCAGTTAAGGTTTTCGAAAATCACCTTCGTCGTGGCTCCTCGATGAAATCCGAAGCTTCTAATGGACTTGGTTAGGTTCCTAGGATGTTTAGAAGTCCATACCAATCATTACATTCGAAAGAAAACACATGGAATTAAATCGACTTACCTCAAGCTCCTTTTCAACGTTTTTCCTAGTTTTTATTTTAAATTTTCGAACTGGGTTGGATGATGCATTAAAAAATCGATTTCCAAGTTTATTCGACTACTAATAGGGTGTGGTTTCATTCTGGAAAGTTTGGGAGGAGTTGGAGTCCGTTTGCTTAATCTTTTCTTGTTCTTAGTATGTATATATATAAAAAACAAAATGTAACGCTCGGCCTTGTTCCTCCTTCATAATTGGAACGAATTGCTTGTATTTGTTGCTGTTTGATCAGCTTGTTTTATTATCATTAATGTGTGGGTGATTTGGCATGTTTATATTGGTTTAGAAGTAGATTTGTATTGACTTTGGTTTGCATTATTGGAAAAAATTCGGCTCACCAATTTTAAGAAGATCAAAGCCCTTCAAAACAGGTTGGAAACGTCTCCTGCAAGTTGATTATATGTATATAATTTAGAAATTAATTAGATATTATTTAGTTAAATTTTCGGGTAATTTATTACATTAATATGGTATAATTTAGCTTGTATATGTAAGTTTATATACAAAAATATTTTTAATGAATCCTACACGATGTTTAGTTTATCAAACAGTACAAATTTAAGTTTTAATTGTACGCATCTATTTGTTTAAGAAAAATTTATCTCCCGCGATTTAGGGTTTCTAAGCTAGTTGGGTCAATTTTCGTTTCAGGCTCCAAGGGCTTACGAAAACCCTAATTTGAATACTAGTATGATTCAAATCCTTATTTGAAGTCTAGATCTTGAGTTATCTATCAGTTTATATTTTTATTGTGTATTTATAATTCTAACGGTTTATCTAAAAGTTGCCATTTCCTAACTATAAACATATTGGGTCGTTTACTTAATATTACTACTGATATATAAGCTAAATTAGTTATATATATTAGATTTGGATACCTACTATGAAGTCTTATCAATATAGTTTATTGCTAACTAGGAATCTCGAATTTTTGGATTTAAATCCAAGTACAGGTTCATTACTATTCCTAGTTTTAATTTCAGGTCTCTATTGGGTACAAATGTAGTCACTTAATTTCTATACTTAGGTTTTCCTGTTTAATCTGTCTGTTTGACAAGGATTCAGGTTCGGGATTTGAAGTTTCCTTTAATCATATCTTGAATTATCAATTCAGGATACGAAATCTCGTTTTTTGTATCCATTGGGGTCAAAGAAGTTCTTTATTCAATCTATGGATCCTAATCCGGCCAAATTTAAATTATGTATCTAATATTAGGTTTTTATTAACTTCTAGGTTTACTAGTTAGTTCATAACTTCTAATCTAGAGTCATCTCATACTGTGGAAATTTTCAGGGTTTACACTCAAGGTCAAGCTCATTCTTAGGGAACTAAGTTGTACCGAGGATACATTCTAAGGATGAGCTGCGCCAATCGATCTTTGAGAATAGATTGCTCGGGGACTAGCAGCGAAAATGGCAAGGATCTTCGTAATTAAATTCCCCAACTTCAATACAGAGAGGTAAATCCATTCTATATATGTTTTCCGAATAACTATATATTAGTAATCATGTGGTTATTGCATAGCATGCATAGCATATGCATAAAACTTAATAAACTTGTTTGAAATCACGATGCGAATAAAAAGGAATAACTCACTAAGCTCGTTGTAAGTTTACACCTACATAGGCTTTTGTTAAAATAGGTATGTTTGCGGCTACGATCGAGGATCGGAATATTAAGGAAATCGTTAGCGAATCTTTGAGCTCTTGTTGAAGAAGTAGAACCATAGGATGGCTTTACTTTCATATAATTGCTTTATGAGTTATATATGATATGTTAACATTTGGAGATTTTTTGGAAGTATATTTGTATGGTTCTGAAGACATTAGCAGGGCTATGCCCTTAATAATTGTAATTGACCTTGTTTAAGGTTTATATTAAGTATTCTTCTTACCTTGTTATTCAATTGTTATCAAAGTAAATTGGATTACTCCAATGAGTTCCCTTTGATGTGTTAAACACCTTGTGCATAATATAAAAGCCTTTGCGCGACTGAAGTCATTCGTAGACTTTAATATCATGTACGACTGCCACGTTTATGCTACCCTTGGGGCATGACATACTATGCATCAATACTTTTATTAAAAACCTATTTGATCAAACACTAAGTAAGTACACCACCATAACTATAAAATTCACCATGCCAAGATACGGACAGTTCTCCATTATCTGTCAATTCATTTTTTTTTATTTGTTTATAATCTTTTATTACAAGAGCATCATTATTCTTTATCTCACATAAAAGCATTTTAATAGATTACTATCTTATATGAGATACTCATTTTAGCAAACATATATTTGAAGCAATATATTTCCTTCATCAAATAAAGTTTAAGATACCATAATTACATTTAATTCAGTTACGAGTAATTAAGACTATTTTAATTTAACTTAGCTAAATTGATTAAACTTAACCAATCTAATTCATTTTAGCTTACTAAAGTTTATTAAGTCAAGTTGAGCTTAGATATATTACTAATTCATTTTATATCTAAGATTCATATCAACTTAAGTCTATGTTAACCTAATCTTAGCCAAGTTGATTAGAATTAGTCATTTAATCTAGCTACTAACCTCTATTCAATTATCTTGCTAAGTCATTATCATATAGCTATTAGGCTCCTAATTAGTCTAGTTCATTTTAATTTATTTAGATTCAATAAGCCAAATTGGACTTAGGTTGATTAATTAAGTTCATTTTATATCTAAGTGTTTTAAACTTGTTTTATAAATTTCTTAGTCTATTAGTCCTTAAGAAATTATAAAATATTACATTCAACTACATATAGTTAACTAGTAAATCATGTGCTCAATAGATTTGGATATACTTGGACTTATTTTTTATTGTTTTTGTTTATGCCTATATGTTGTAGCCTGAAACAAATAAATTTTAGGCCTTCATACTTTCAGAATTTATGAAAATTTAAAACAGAAAAGTTATAGATCTCTTTATAAGTTTTCTGTAGCATATTTGTCACGCCTCAAAGGATACCCTAAATGCGATAGTCCACCACGCTTAATATTAAAGTTTAAGTATGACAACTTTAGTCATCCCAAAAGCTTTGATACCAGGTATAAGGTGTACCTTCACGATCATAGAGTACCACACTTTGAAACAAGTTGTTTGAGAAGATATTCATATTAGCAATTAAGAATAGAAATCATAACAAAAGCATCTTAAATATAAAGCTTAGGGAGTTTTATAAATATCAAAGAGGCATTCCCCTGACAAAAATATATATAGTCCATCGTAGTCTAATCAAAATAATTACACTGGAGTTTTAATTAGAAGTCTAAGTCTATTTCTAGTCTTTGACTTCATCCAAAAGCTCCTAAATCTGAAAGGGCAATACTTGGGAGAAATAGCATCGGGGCTTCAACCATAGATACAGGTACCTCAAAAAGGTATCTAAGAGGGGGTAAGCTTACTTGCTTAGTGAGAATTATTTCCACAATAAAGTACTTGAACAATCAATAATCAAACAAGTTATTTAGTCAAGCATATGAAATATAACAAACACGTGAACATACAATACATATGATTTTCTAAGAATCATATGTTGAATGGATTTACGCCCTCCATTTGGGGTAGACTTCCCTTCACAAATAAGGTTTTTGTAGTTTATGCAAGGTACCACTAGCCGCTAAAATGTAATTCATTCGTGTGTTTACTTACCGTTAAATTAATTCGAGTGATCATTCGCCGTTATGTAGAGTTTCGGGCTCTACAGACCTCACTACTATGCCTTTGTCCCACCAAGTGTATAGTAATGAATGCAATGTGACTCAGTACGTGTTATGCATGAATCAATATAATTAAATACTCATAGCATAATATTAGATATTTTAAGGGTGCATGATCATAGAATTTGTAGACATATCATTTCTATACTAAATCAAACATTGATTATAGACAACTCCCACCTCGATATACTTAACATGAATTCAACTATATATGTAAAGCACATGCACTTTCCTATTTTATCTTTTTCTAATTCTAATGTCATTATTCTATAAGCAAAAACACATAAACTCGCTCAACCATTGAGTTACTCCACTAGTCAAAGTAGTCTTCTCGGTAAGAAAAATCACCGTTCACATCACCTAAACAAAAGAAATACCAATAATGAGTATGTTTTGAAAGTTATACTTAACTTGCTATTTCTATTTTACTAAGTTCATCAAAATTCGTATGGAGTGAAATTTCAACTTAAAATGGCCATAACTTGCTCATTTTAACTTGGAATTTTGCATGTAATATGTCGTTTTCTACCTACTTGAAAAGCTCTATCTATGTTTAGGGTTATTTTTATCATAAAAAGTCATTTGTGTTTCAAAATGGTACGGTACAAAATAGTCACGAATTTCCTAGCCTTTAAAAATGAATTTTCTAAACTTTGTATCAACCAAAAATCTCATAGCAATCATATAGATATTTATATGGTTGAAATTCCTTTTAATACATATGTAAACTCATATTATATATATAATTCTAATGATGTTTTCTTAACAATGATTTTTCATAAAAACAACTTGTCATAGTAGTTTTAAAAAAATGAAACTTGGCAATTTTTATTTTAAGTTGTTGGAAGAAACTAAAAACTTTTGAGTTATTAAGTGGGTGATTTCTAATTATAATTATTTTTCCTTAACTCTTAAAAGATAATTGAAGTTCCAAAATTTTAGTCCTTTCAAGCTATCTACCAATTGTATTCTTTAAGTAGACTTTTACCTGGTGAGTTGGTTTTAGCTTTAATTGAAAAGCTTGTCTTGATCTTTCTAGTTATTAAAATGTTAGCGTGGATCTTAAAAATAAGTTTTTTTTTAAATTATATATAAAGAATTATCAACCTTAAGATTTCAAATGATAATTTTATTTTGGTAGTTTGAAAAGAGAGTAAAGAATTACTTAGTTAAATTTTGAAAAAGTCTTTGTATAACAACAATACTAAAATCTATGATAAACTTGTCTAAAATTTTTTAAAAGCATTTTGTTAAAACAAAATTCTAAATTTTAATGGAACATTTCCTAAGTGATAAAATTACATTTTTGTAGTGAGTTCAACTTATTTTCTTTATTAAAGAAAGAACTTCGTTCATTTTATTAAGACAAGAACAACATGATCATGAATGAGCATGAATTTACAATTAAGTAACATGACAAAATAATTTGTAACATACAGATTAAATAAAGTGAACTATAACATGATATGAGATGAGAGAAAAGTTTAAAAAACAAGTTAAGTGAATTAAGTTTGTTATTTTGGAAATTTTTGTTGAAGATGCGTATGTCTGCAATTTTTGACAGATACAACGCTAGCATCTAGAAAGGGAACATCGCCGGCGTAGGTTGTGTATAGTATTGAATTCTTAAACGTTGGAGTTGAATGCCATAGTATATGTGTGTGTGTTTTTGCTGGTGTTGAAGTTAGGCAGAATGCTTTTGTCTAACGCCGGAGTCAAACTCCACTGGCATTGCCTTGGGTTCTATAGGCATTTGATGTTCTGAATGACGCAAAGGATTTTTATTGCACGTCGAACACCGTCTCCTAGGGATCCTATGTCACCGATGTAGGAATTTGATTTATTGACATATGAGTGAAATTCTATAAATACGCGTGCAAGTTCGATAGTTTTACAGAAGTTTTTCCTCCATGATTAAGGAGAGAAGTCTGGTTGTTTTTAGTCTTCTAGTGTGGAATCTTCATCTTAAGGCGAATTTGATCAAAGGTAAGTGATCCCAATCCATCTACACCCTGTTTTCTCCGATTTATGCATGATCTCTTAGGGTTTTATGGATGTTCTTGAAGGAAAATGTGGGAAAGCTTTAGATCTCGGGTTTAATATGATCTTATTGGATGAGAAGTGGGTTTTGTTGTTTGATCAAGTAAGTATAATGTTCTCTTATGTGTTTCATGCAAATTTCATGCATGTTCCTTAGGTTTTGGTTGGTTTTTGCATGAAGGTTCTTGTGAGGAACCTTAGCACGTGTTGGGATCCGAGTTTGTGAATGAAAGTCAAGTTTTTGATAATCCAAATTTGAAAGTTTCCTCTTTCCAATGATGGATTTATACAAAGTATGATTAAATGATCCTTATACATTCTTTATGTTATATAATATAGGGTTTGTGGTGAAATATTCAATAATTTATGGAGTTTTGTGGGGTTTATCGTTGCTCTTGAGGATTTTGTGGAGTTTAATCGGAGTACTCGGTGCAAATATTGGAGCTTCCTTGTCAGGTTAGAGTTTTGGAGATTCATGTCTGTTAGGGTATATTGATAACGTGTTGATGTATGTGTAAGCCCAGAAAATTTCAGTAAATAATTTCAAGATGAACTTCGAAAATAAACCCTAAAAAATCACACCAAATTAAAACCGAACTTCGACAAGTCCTAAATCCTGAAAATCCAAAAACTTCTTAATCTTGAGAAAATGAAAATCCTTAAAAATAAAATAAGAACTCAACATACTTCAAATCCAAGACCACTACATATGACAAATTTCATATTTAACTCGACTTATAAAATCGGGTAATATAAACCCAAAAAAAAAAATTATTAAAAAAGTAAATAATGATTATTCTTCGGAAATAAAACTCAATTCAAAGAATTTTGAAAACTCGAGAGATATTAAATACTTACAAAAATCAAATTTAAAATAAATTTCTCAAATCAAATATGTTGTGTAAACATAAAATATCAGTTTCCCATTGGCAAAGATCTAAACCAGAAAATCACCCGGAAATCCTAAGTGGAATACAGTAGTTTAAGTCCGGCAATCCAGTGCCCTTAACCCTAGAGGCCGAGGTGTAGTATAAGTGTGTAGAATAGCTCGTAGTAATATAAGTTTGCTTAAAAATATCAGATTGGTAAATTTTTGACCTATTTCGAACCCATTCGGATACAGACTTCGAAAAGTGTCCTAGGGCTCGAGATATCAAAAATATACCATTAGTACCGTTAGACTCGTAATTTCATAATATTTCCAAATATATCAGTTATATAATTTTTCGGTTATAAAGTTACAGTTATAACCTTTTTATCGTATTTTCATTACTACCGGTAATTAACTAGTCTTTTGCACTATTCACTTCCGTTTCATTACACAATTTTATATTCTTATAAAACCTTATATTTTTAGATAAATATTTTATATATTATAGAAAATTTTGTTTTTCTAAAATTTAGTTCGTTTCGAGCTTATACGGGATCAGATTCTGTTTAAGAATCGATATTAAAATAAAATAAATTAATTTAATAATTGAAAATATTTAAAAATATTTTTATTTTCATAAAATATTTTTTTAGAATTTTTCGGGTTATAAAAATATCATTTATAGCCCATATTCGCGTATTTTGATCATACCGGTAACATATTTGTTGAAATACTAAAATAATTCAAATAATTATTTAATTTTATTTATGAAAATTCTGCCATTCATTTAAATATATTTTTCTTAATTTTATTTTATATATTTTCTTAATAAAAAGTACTTTTTCAACCCATACTTCAAGTACACTTCATTTGTCACTTCTATACATTAATCAAGTTTTCTTTCACTCATTTTACACTCCACTTCCCCATAAATGGCAGCTGACCACACTCATTAAAATAGCCATTTTCTTTTATTTATTAATTTATTTAATGAATTAAAAGTCTCATTTAGTTAGCAAATTAAATGAGACAAGTTACACTTTCAAATTTCATTTAACTTCTCTCTCTCTCTAGCTAGGATTCATGTGAAACACCCCCAAAATTCTGCCATTGTTTTATTTTTTTTCTTCTCTTTCAATTAATTAACACACATTAATGCACTCCTTCTCTCTCTCTCCTTCATTTACACCTTTTACCCTTTTCCATTCCTTACACTTTTCTCTCTCTTTTTCTCTCTTTCTTTCTTCTTTTGTTCTTGTTCTTACAAGAACACAAGTTGCCCTAGTTCATCTTTGAGCTCTACACATATTTCTTCAAGATTTTTGAATAAAACTCTTGTCCAAAGCTTCCATAGGTGATATAGGTAAAGTATAGTGAGAGTTTCATGCATCAAATGACATTCCATAAGCTTAAAAGCTAAGGATGATGATGCCAAATGAAACACTCCTCTTCTCATGATTTTTATCTTGTATCATTCTTATTTTCTTGTTAAAGGTGGTTATATTTTGTAGATCTAACTTTTTGTAGCTTTGATTTTCGTTTATGCCTTAGATCTTGTTATTTGAGTTATTATTTTTGTTATTGCTTATGATTTATGCATATATTCATCATCCACATGTCCATCATGGTGTTCATACATCTACAACTAGTATAGTAAACCAGATCTAGTGTTTTGAGTTCATAAATGCATTAGACTTTTGTTTTAAGCTCATAAACAACTTGTAGTAGCATGATGATAGTAGGAAAGTTTTAGAAAGCTCAAGATCTATTTTATTTTCAACAAAATCATTTTTTGAAAATTCGGATGAAAAAGGAACCATATTTAGAAAAGTTATTTTTCAACTTCAAAATGTGTATTTTTCATTTAAAATAAAGGGCTTAGGAAATAGATAACATGAATGAAAGATTTTGATGAGTAAAGTTTAGATCTATGAGTTTATAGTTTACTACCATGGATTTCTTTTATATTTATGTTCATATTAAGAGTAGATCGTGGTTTTGAACTCAAACAAAAATAGTGAAATTCGTATTTTGGCAAGACCCCTATTTAAAAACCCCTTTCGAAGTGTCAAAATGAAATTTTTACTTAAGATAATGAAGGCTTAATGTATGTATATCATCAAGACTTCTTTTTATAAGAATCAAAGGTGATTTTCAAAAGTTATTTTCAAAATAAAAATCTCATTCTCGGATTTTGGCCAAGGCATATTTTAAAAACATGCTTTCCAACTCAAAAATGAAGTTTTTATTCAAGATATGGAAAGCTCTTAAGATAGGATATATAAGGAATGGATTTTCATAAGTTTAGATAGATTTAATCAAAAGATATGTCCAAAAATAAATTTTGTAAATTCGGATCTCAACAAAGACCAATTTTAAAAACCCATTTTTCAACTTCAAAACAAGATTTTTATTAAGGAAATGGAAGCCTTAAGGGGTAGTTTGATTAGGAAATGGTTTTTGAAAGATTAAATGAGTTTTACAAAGAAAACAAACTCAAATGAATTTTTCAAAATTCGGATTTGAAAATAGCCACAATTTAAACCTATTTCCAAATGCCAAAATGATAATTTTGATAGGAAAATGGAAGTCCTAGGGAATATATAACAAAGACCAAGTTTTGACAAGGATAAGAGAAGTTTATCAAAATATAATCTTAGAATAACAAATGGTTTTCAAGAATAGGATAAACAATTTCTCATTCTTTAAAAATTTGTAAAATTCGTACTTAGGCAAACCACCTATGTGAACACCTATTTTCTAACCCCAAAATGAAGGTTTTTGTGAAATAATGAAGGTGATGGTTATATAGGTCATCAAGGTTGAATTTTGCTAAAAGCAAATATGATTTTACAATAAGAAAAACTATTTTTCTTAAGTCTAGTAAAATTCAAAGTTTTGCAAAGTAAAGGTTTTCAAAAAGAATTCTTGGTACTATTGTATACATATAGGTAGATCATCTCATAACCTTCATGAACAATAGCTTGTAGGTAATACATATATGCATGATGCATTGTAGAAACAAAGTAGAAAAATTGAGTTGTTGTCTTTTTAAGAAATTCGTAATAATGAGTAATGGCATGAAACCCATATTTTTCAAACTCAAATTAGAAGTTTTATCAAAGAAATGAATCCTTAGTGGCTAGGCATGGTTGAGCCTTAATTTTCTAAGTGTCAAATGATTTTTACTTAAAGGAATCACCACAAAAACAATTTTTACAAAATTTGCATTTTGGAATCAACCCTACTTGAAAACATGTTTACAAAGTGTAAAATGGAAATTTATATGTAGAAATGAAGGTCATAAGTAATGGATATAATGAAGACTCAATTTTAACAAGGATAATTATATTTTCTTAAGAAATAAATCCAAAACAAATGGAAATGATCAAAGTTAGGAAACTAGTTTTCTTAAAAGTAAATAGCAATGGAGTCTTACAAATAAAAAGGTTTCTAAAATTCCTTTTAGTAAATATTGTCAAAAGCATGCATACATCAAGCTCATAACATGCCATTCATGATCGAAAATCATCAATATTGCATGTATAGTTAATCTATATAGTAGGAACATTTCAAACATTTACAAAACTATTTTTCAGAATTGAAAATTGCTACTGTTCTGATCTGATCCGACCTTTTCGAAGCTTCAAAGTTTTCAAAACTTAAATATAATATTGGAAATAGATAGATCTTTCGAAGTAGATAGAAATCGATATATAATTTGTTAAATTCCGAGTTAAAACGACCAAGTTATGGCCGTTTTAAGTTGGAATTCCGCTTAGGACAAGAATTACGAACTTGATAGTTTGTATGAGATAGTTTGGACTAGTTAAGTGATGAAATACTTATTAGGTATTTCTTCCTTTTTAGGTGACCCCGATATCGACGATTCCTTACCACCGGATTACTTGTACTAAGAGACGGTGATCCAATGGCCGAGTGAGTATTACTTCCGATTTCATTTATTGTATGATTGTAATAATAGTTGCACTAGATATTTGGTAAAGATAAAATGGATATGCATGACGGGGATGAATGGGAACTATGTATGGTTATTGTTGATATGAGAAATGGAATGTAAGAATATCGAAGCCGAGTGATTAACTATTGCTTGTATAGATGAATTAGAATTGATTGTCTGCAATTGTTGATTGATCACTTAAAAAAATTGGTATAATTGATTATTCGGAATTGAAGATGAAATTGAACTCATTCATATCACGATGGGGATGGAGCATTAGCATTTGTTGGTTTATCGTTGTCCTTAAACGAATTTATAGTTCATAGTTCTTGGTTCGTATCGTGGGATTTGTTAATCTGCTAACCCGGGATGGAGGGCGCAAGTCCATCCACATATGATTTCCGGCAGGTCATATGTTTGTTGAATTCACGTGTTTGATGCATATCACTTGTCTGGCTAATCACTTGATTGTATGATGTGTTATAAATGTAATCTTGGGAGTTCTTACTCATTAAGCTAGTATAGCTTATACCCAATAGATGTTGATTAAACAGTTCTCTTAAGAATGCTAAGTGGGGACCATGATGGTTGGAGCCAGAATGACTTCGAGATTTCGGCAAAGAATAAGAATTCTTGAAGTTATAGCTAGGTTTTATGATTTGCCTTGTAATAGTTTTATGTAGAGAAGTCTTTTGATGAATGTAATTGAAGTATAATGTTTTGTATTTGGAGTATTGTAAACCCTCAGAAATTTTCATAATCCTTAAAAATAATTCTAGAAGTATAAATATCAAAAACCCGAAAAATCAACTTGAGATTAAAACTCAATTCTAGACAGAGTCAAATACCGGAAACGAAACCCTAAAACTCGAACCAAGTTAAAACTTAATTCCAAATAAGAACAGAAACGAGTTCTCTCAATCTTGAGAAAACGAGAACCCCTGAAACAAAATATAAAGTCCAATTATCGATATAATCAACGTCCGTACGTCGATTTAATAATCTACCCAATTCCTAAAACGCAAATCGAAACAATAAATCCAAATACCGCTTAAACGAGATAATGAAATCCTAATTCCTTCAGTAAAATTTTAGAATCACAAAATCCAAATTTTCCACAAAAGTAAATCGAGTCAACTCATAACCCTAGACTCGGTTAAACGATCCCAAGAACTAAAAACAAATAAATAATCACAAATAAAATAAATATAAATTTCGAGCTAAAATTTTAAAACGATCAAAACTCAAAAATTACGATCTTACGAATAACTCAGTAAAATCGGAAATCAAAACGAAACCCTAAAGTCAACAAGCCTATAAACGAACCCTAGTGTTTAAGATCCGGCAATCCGCTTTTCAAACCCTAGAAAATGAAATTAAGTTAATGGCCTAGAATAGTTTGTAATAACGTAGGATAACATAAAAATATCATATTCGCGAAATTCGAGTGACCTTCAGACCCAAACGGGATCGGTTCTCGAAAAGCGTGTCCCGGAGCTCGGAATATTAAAAAATATTCGTTTATACCAATAGACTCGTAAAAATATAAGGATTCCAGAAATATCAGTTTTAGAATTTTTCGGTAGCTAAAAATTACAGATATCGCTTATTACGCGTATTTTTATTACTACCGGTACTTTAATTGTCTAGTCTACTATTCATAGAACTTTTCTACTATTTATTACTATTCACCTATCTCTACTTTTTCTTACACTATTTCTTACACCTATATATCTATTTTCTTACTTTTTCTTTCCAATACACCTTTAATCACATCAAACTTTACACATTACTTCTTTATTACACAAAACAAATAAAATAAAAACAATTTCCCCTCTCAAGAATCCAAAACGGTTGCCATCCCTCTCCCCTTCATCTCAATTGTTTTTCTTTTTCAATTTATTTTATTACCTCCAAAAATCACTCCAAAAATTCTATAAATACCCCATTCCTCTTCCATTCTTTCACACAATTCTTTAAACTACCAAAACTCTCTCAAAATCTCTCCACAAATTCTCTCATCAAGAATTCTCTCTACCAAAACTCTCTCAAATCAATTCCTCACAAAAATCATGTCTCATACATAAACCATCTACCACATATCACTACTCACATAATACCCATTTCATTTACCATCTCCATATCTCTTACATACTTTAGGTAATATTTCTTCCATCTATTATTCATCCATGTCATGTAACTTAACATGACTATGGTGTTGTTTTGAAACTCATATGAGTAGTAAAAGCAACAACATGTTCATGTTTTGTTCTTGTACATAAGCTTCCTATTTTATTATGTTGTTATTATTATTGTTATTATTTGCTTCTAATCTAACTTATATTATGTATATTATGTATATATTTATTTAGAGCATATAAGCTCATTTGGTTATTTATTTACATTCAAGTTATGCAATTTATTTATTAAGACTAGTCTTTCTAGTCTTAGACTTGTCCATATCAAGTCAAAACAACCTTTTGATTATTTATTTTAATCTTTCGGGACTAGTCCATTCTTAGTCCCGGGATGCCTTGATAAAGCTAAGGCTCCAATACTTGATCGGGATTCCTTGATGAAGCTAAGGTTCCCAATGCTTGATATTTTATTACTTATTATTTGTTTCTAGTATTTTCTTATGTTCTTATTATTTTATATGCTCATGATACATGCATTTGCATAATGTTAATGTCTCAACTAGTCTAAAAATAGAATCTGTTTTACTAAATGAACTCAAAGCTAAGTTTCCAATTATATGATTTACCACAAAACATGAAGTTATTATCAACAACCTAGAAATAGAATAATACAAGTTTTCTCAAGTTTTCTTAAATAACAAAGATAGTTTTACCAAGAAAACGTAAATAAATATTTTCCTTGTATTTTATGGTAATCTAAGTTTTTAGAAAAAAAAAATAAATCGTTAATATCGAAAGTTTAAGACCTAAACTCTTTTCTAAAATAAGGAACAAACTAGTTTTCAAAGTTAAGACAAAAATCAACTCATCAAGTTATGAACCCACTTAGGAAAAATAATGATTTTCAAATTTCTAAAAAGAAGGAACTAATTTTCAAAGGAATATAAATGAGGAAGATTTATAGTAATGGATTTTATAAAAATGATTCTTTTCAAAAGAAATGAAAGAACAAGTTTTGGAAAGCAAAAGCTTATATTTTGAAATAAATATAAGAAGACAAGATTCATTTTCTAAAAACCATCCTAAATACAAAAATTTATGAAAAGGTTTTTATCAACTTAATATACTTTTGATGAATTTAAACTTTAATCACTAGAAGGAAAATTTAATACAAGACTAAAGGATTAAGGAAAAATTCAACTTGTTTTGGAAGAAGAAATGAAGAAAATAAAATAAGAATATACTCATTTATAACAACCTAGTAAAAATATAAAATTTCTTTAAATACTTGAAAAGAAAATTTCAAAGTTAAAATCTAAATGAATTGTTTTATAAATTGTTGAGACACTACCATTGGGATTTTTGCATATAAAGTGAGCATACCTATATATTCAAAAGTATTTATCAAATATATTTATATTATTTCAAAAGGATTTTCTTTAAAATGGAGATGAGTTAGAAAATGGATTTTTGCAAAAGTTTAGAAAATTCGTTTTAAATCTGTACCTGACGTTTTCGGAACCCAAATGACCTTTTATGACAAGGATAAGCTTAGAAATAGATAGATCTTTTCGAATAGGTAGAAAACGGTATATTATACGCGCGATTCCGAGTTGAAATGACCAAGTTATGGCCATTTTAAGTTGGAACATTCCCTCATGCGAACTTTAACGTTCTTTGACATTGTTTTGTCAAAATTCAAGAAAATCTTCAAGAAAAACTCATTGTGGGTATTTTCTTTGGTTAGGTGATCCCGAGGAAGGATTCCTTTACCCGAGGATTGTTACGATTAAGTGGAGTGTGTGAACGACTCATCCGCTTAGAGGAATAGACGACATGGCATCGTGAGTTACTTCCCGTAATTTTCTCATACTCTTGATTGTGCTTGTAAAATTAGTTGCACTAGAATTTAGGCAAAATCAAAAGGAAGTGTATGATAATATGTTGAAAGAATACTAAGTATATCGAGACTCGATTTGTTTTTAATAAAGTTGTATGTGCATTAATATCTTGAAGTGTTTGAAATTGGTTGATCACTTGAAAGAAGTTAAATATAATTACTAGACTTTAATTAAAGAAATTATTCATGCACTTCATATGTTGAGTCGCATTGCATTCACTACTATACAATTGGTGGGACAAGTAATAGTGGTGGTAGAGACACCGGTATATCATGTAAGTGGCGAGTAGAGCCGGTAAGAACTACTTAAATTGATGGCTAGTAGGAGCCTGTAATAACTACAAGTTTTTATGGCTAGTAGGAGCCTGTAATAACTACAAATTTTTGATGGCGTATAGGAGCCGGTAAGATCTATAAAAGTGTTTTTAAAAGTTGTGGCTGTAATTGGCCTGAATACCCAACCCCGAATGAAGGGCGTAAATTCATTCAACATATGATTCCCGGAAAGTCATATGTCTTGTATGCTCATGTGTTGCATTTCATATGTTTGAATAATAAACTTGATTGATAATTTACTTCGAGTATGAATTTTGGGATTTACTCACTAAGCTAGTTGTAGCTTATACCCCTATAGATTTGTTGAAACAGGTATGCTAGTGGCCTAAATTGAGGATCATGACTTTAAGGAAGTCAGGGACGGATGATTAAGGATATGGAATCATACGATGAAGAAAGTTTGTAAGGTTCTTTATATGTGATACCTATATGATTAGGGACGTATATTTATTTGAAGATAATAGAATAATATGCCTTAAGAATTGAATTGTGATATGCTTATGTTTTATATTAAGTATTCTCTTTGCCTTGTTACTTATGTATTATCAATATAAATTGCGCTACTCCGATGCGTCCCTTTGGTTGTGATGTACGCCTTGTACATAATATGAAAGCCTTTGCATGACTAAGGTAGTCATTCCTAGGCTTTAGTATTGTGTACGGCGGACTGCCACGTTTAGGGTACCCCTCGGGGCGTGACAAGTATAGTAAATTGAAATTCTTTTACATTGTTTACTTAAGTTATATCAACATAAAATGTATCACTCTGATGAGTCTCCTCCGTGCGTTAGATGCCTTGTACAGTATGGAAGTCTTCACGTGACTAGGGTGGTCATTCTTGATCTTTAATATTATGTACGGCAGACTGCCACGTTTAGAGTATCCTTCGGGACGTGACAGTATGTATATTTGTTATAACAAGATATTGGAGTTTGGAATTGTTGTTGGTGTTGATATAGGAGTTTGTGAAGTTCGGGTTGTCTTTATTGTTGTTGATATCGGATTTGAGAATTTGAGTTGTATTCCTGAATTTGAGAAAGGTACAATCAATCCCTGCTTGTTGTTTTTGCTTGTGAGATTAGTACTGCCTAATTAGTTGTAGGGATAGAACTTTATAATAAGCTTCATTTTATTCGGCTTAATAATTGTCTGCTTGGTTTGCTTGGCTTTGACCAGTAAAGACCACACTAGTGATACTGGTGAGTACCCTTTGACTAATGAGGTTGTCCCTGGTGGACTCGTGCTTTGATATGATTCCGATAGAATGTTTGGGAGTACTCACTCATCCATATATGTATATAACCTTATTTTCAAAAAATTGGTTTTTTTTTTTTTTTTCAAGAGGAGTCTAAGTTATTTCGAGTCGGGACTAAGAATACATAATTCTGAACTGTGTTGATTTGCTAACTATAAAAAGATAACAAACTGATTGCTTGCATAGACTAAGTGCATATATATATAATATATATCACCTATTACGTATCATTTGCATTTGCTGTTAAGGATTGGAGTTATTGTACTAGCTTCGCAACTCATTTTTAAAATTTCAGGTAAGGTATGAAGACATTGTAGAAGATCTTTCGGGTATGATTTGATCTTTGATTAAGGGATGGCAATAGTGGACCTGACTATCTTACTGAGAGTTAGACTTGTTGATTATAGGTTCATGGAAGAAAAGAAGTGTCTATATATGTTGAAGACTTGATCTTACTGTATTTGCTTATTATTATGTTTTATAAACAGTTATTGGATCATTTGTCGTTGGAATACTAAGTTGTAATGAAGGATTTCTCTTGTAGATAATTTCAATTGTTATGTTGGATTGTTAGCTTGTGGTTATGCCAATTAGGATGTTTGTATGTTAAACAAGAATGTTATGAAGTATGTTTATGTTTCCAGGTTATACAGGTTGTGTTGACTATCCTATGAGATACCCTATGTGTGTGTTTACAGGTGATATTTGTATATTTGTGGATATTAGAGCCTTAGCGTGTCTTATTCAAGAGAGAACACGTGGTGGGTTATAATGCCTTATTTTAGGCCATTACATAATTAATATGAAAGATGAAAGATATGGAAATGAAATAAACACATAACAAATATCAAGTATTGGGAAGTCTTAGCTTATATCAAGGCTTCCTAGAGGCCAGACTTGGCAAGTCCAAGAAGGAAAATAAGAAAATTGTTTTGACTTGATGATGATAAGTCAAGACTAGAAAGACTAGTCTTAATATAAAAGCATGAATAAATAAATAAATTATAAGAAAAAAATAAATAAATTGCGTGAGCATAAATAAGTTATGTTAGTGACTTATATGCTCTGAGAAATATATATAATATATATATATATACATAAAAATATTTAATAACATGTAGAAGTAGATGGAAGCATGAAAAATATAACAAACAATACAATAAAATTTTGTTACGCCCCGAGGGTACCCTAGTAGAAGTAAACAAACCTCACTGAATACTATCACTAGATTACCTTCAGAAAATGACAGTTTTCAAAACAACAGGATGTTTAGTTGCTTGATAAGAATGAAATACATGTAAGAAATAAATTGGCAATAACTGCTATCTTAATCATAAACATTACAGAACTATTACAAACCAAGTAGCCTTCTTGCAGTTCATTAATGATACAATATAATAACTATCTATTCTAAGAAAATATACCATTATTCCCAAGTATAACCATAGACTCCACTCCTAAGCTCTTACCGAGCCATGTTCCTGGAAGTGACTAACCAAGGTCGAAGAGTAAACCTGAAAAGACTGTTGAAGTATGTAAAACTACGGCTCAGTGAATAACCACATATCATACATCACCCAAGTTATTAACAATCATATTAATGTAAGCACTCATCAATGCACAATACAAGCTTGGATGATCAGAATCCAAATAGGGAAAAAGAGATTTACGCCCTCTTTTTCAGGGTTGAAGAACAATTACCTCATGACCCACCTGCCTAGGAGAGACTAAGTTTACAGGAAAATCAACGATTTCTCATTTTAGAGTTATCACTTTAAATATAATAGATTTAACTGATCATTTCCTGTATCCACCTTAGAACTCCCTAAGTATTAATCGTTTCAAAGTGATACTACGACGACGTTCTTCATTACCACTTAGTTTCCATAGAACCAACGAAACAAAGAAAACCTTGGAAGAACTAACACTTTAGAAAAACCAAGCGTTAACAGAGAACCGAAATATTAATAAGTAGCAGGCTGTCACCCATTTATATATGCAATAATGCAGTACGTGCAATGCATGACCAAATTATTTATTAAGTCAATAGTTCTTATTCAATTTCATGGTGATCATACATTACACACAAACATCATCATATTGCTTCACAACATCAAATCATTGTATTATCACTTTTGTAAGGATAGATTAACAATCATACAATCAGATCACAACATACTTCCAACAAAACATTCATTTTGATTGTCTTTCTGTTATATATTCAACTATTTACAAGCACAAACAGTACAATATGACTGAATTACTCACCTGCTCATACTGACTTGGTCGTAATAATCGGTTGGAAGATCTTCTAGGGTATCAAAGTCAACTAGTAAGATTAATAAAGGATTCATCAATATAATATAGATTATATAGCTAAATTCCTATATGTGGCTAGTGTCCTAAACTTGGTATTTATCAAGTTTTGTAGTGACTAATACTAATTTTATGTTATTATATACCGAACTCAATATAGAAAATCATCTTTATTTATTATTACTTAGTGCCGTCGTGTTTCTTCTAATTTATCTCATATAATTATTTTATTATTTTTAGAAGTCACATTATTTGTAAATTTAGCTTATTTCCATTTCAATTCTTACCTATTTTATCCATCTAAAACAAATATATTTGATTATTTACAATTTTTATTGACACTTAATATTTTTCTCTAATTCTAAATCTTTAAGAATTATCAAATATAATCAAAATATTTTAAATATTTGTAATTACTTATCTACTTAATAAATTCTATATTTCATATATATTATAATTATGTTTAGTAATGCTTATTGTATATTTATATATATATATATTCTGTTCATATAGAAACAAGTTTTCGTAAGAGAAAATATGGGTGTACGCCGGTTCCAACGCCGCCGGCTTTGAAACCCAGGTGCCGGTGTTCATTTGTTTTGTATATTACTTCATATCGGTTGCACCGGCTTTGAAAGCTGTCGGCTTTCAACGTACGCCAGACTCTACCGCCGACGTATAATTCCGATATCCGGCGTTCGTTCATTTTTATGCGAAAATAATTTTTACGTAATTTGTTCAGTGTAAGCGTCTCTACACCGCCGGCCTATCCTTGTAAGCCGCTGACGTTGAATGTCTACACTGCGGGTTATCTTCCCCGATGATTCAATTCATATTTCTTAAATTTTCTACATCAAAAACATTCCTAAACCGTTCCTAAGTGTTTCTATATCTTATATATAGACATACAACAACTCTTAACACTTCTACAAACATATATCCTTAGATTTTGATCTTAATAGAATACAACTAGGGTTTCGGATTTTTACCTCGGCTGAGCCGATCCAATGGAATTTGAAGCTTATTTTTGTGTTGACTATGTTCCTATGATTATCAAAAGTCAGTTCCAATCTTTAGTTTTAAAAGAAAACCATTCGAATTACATCAACTCACCTTTAAATTCATTTCAAGTATTTCTCATACCAATTTTTCTTCTGATTCGAACTAGGATGATTTGAGCGGTTTAATTTCTGTTTATAGGTTGGTTTGGCTGCTATTTAGGAGTAGTTTTGTTCTGGAAAGTTTGAGAGTTTTTAATGTTTGTTGGTTTCTTCATTAAGAGTGTCATGCCCCAAAAGATACCCTAAACGCGACAGTCCACCACACTCGATAGTCAAACTTAAGTATGACCACCTTAGTCATCCCATAAGTTTACATATCGAGTGTAAGGTGTACTTATACAACCTTTAGGATCACACTTTGATTCGAGTAGTCTTAAGAAAGCATACATAGCATTAAGAATATAAATCACAACAAGATAAATTGTTAAACTTTACAAAAGCGAAAGGGGCATACCCCCTGCCAAAATGATAGGATTCTACGTCGTTTAGCTCTAATTACATATATCTAAATCTACATTAAAGAGATTTTTCTAGAAGTCCATGCCTATACTAGGTCCCGACTTCCTCAAAAGCTCTTTAATCCAATGTGATAAACCTGCATAAAGTGTCCTCTCGGAACATCCAAAAATAGGAACACTACAACAAAAACTATTGGGGTATAAGCTAATTGCTTAGTGAGATTCATTTTCCAAGTAACATACTCGACCAAGATAAAATATCTATACAAGCAAGTTATAATTTAAGCAACCATATGAATGCACAAGCAAATGAGCAAGCAAGCATATAACTTTCCGGTAGTCATATGTGAATGGATTTATGCCCTCCACTCGGAGTTTGGGGTAGTTCATAAGTCATGCAACTACAGTTCCAATGTTGGTCCATAAGACATGCAACCATAGTCCCAATCTTAAGTGGGGTGGTCCATAAGACATGTAACCACAATTTTTAATGTTGGTCCATAAGTCATGCAACCATAGTTTCATTATTTGAATGGGGTGGTCCATAAGTCATGCAACCATAGTTTCATTATTTGAATGGGGTGGTCCATAAGTCATGCAACCCTAGTCCCCTTCATTAAAGACCCGCTGCCTCCCAAATACACCTTTGTCCCACCAAAGGCATACTCGACAATGATATGTGACTCACTACGTGATATGCATGTACAATTTATTCATATAATCATGGTATATTAATTAGATAATTTAAAAGTGACCATACAGATTTCAGACACTCCAAATCTATACTAGCTCATACAAGGTTATTGCAACAAAGCTTGCCTCGATATACTTATCGTTCATTCATGCAAGTTTAGATCACCATTCAATCACAATTTTATCTTTTCCTAAGTCTAATGCCACTACTACTACAAGCACATCCAAGAGCATAATTAATTGAGAAATGAACTCACTTGTCCATGTAGTGAAATCCACTAGTCGTAATAGTCCTCGGGAAGTGGTAACCGTCCTCCAATTCACCTAAGTACAAGGAATACCCTCAATGAGTATCTCTTAAGAAGTTCTATTAAACTTAACAATTTTATTTACTAAGTTCGTCAATTTTCGCCTAGGTTGAATTCTTAACTTAAAAAGGTCATATCTAACTCATTTTAACTCGGAATTAAGCTTATAATATACCGATTTCTACCTACTTCGAAAGAGCTATCTATTTCTAAAGTTAATTCAAACATTTAAGGTCATTTAGGGGTCGGAAACTTACTGTACAGTAGGGTTGCGAAAATCCAAGATTTGAGCCTTTGTGAAAAATTGCCATATCTACTCTATTTAACTACTTAGACCAACTTATTTTAGTCCTAAACTTGCAAGGAGATTCTCAAAACAAAATTAAGAGATTACACACTTATCTAATCCCAAACATAAAGTTCAAATGAAACTTCTAAAAATCCATTTTCATAAAACCGAAATTTACAAGTTGAAACTCATTGTCTTGTTTTGAGTAATTCCTTTACTAAAACTTACTTAGTTCAATGAAAATAATTTTCCTATATTATTTATCATCAAAGCATTCCATTTTCAATATAAAATACTTGTTTTGAGATCTAAAAGAAGGTTTTCAAAATTGGTCTCCCCTTAATTACGAATTTCTCTTGAATTTACAATGAAAACAAGACCTAAATTTTGTCTTTTACAAAGCACTTGATTTAAGCAATACTTTTTAGGAAAACTCATTTAAACTTATGAAAATTCATTCCTTAAGATATCTATACCAAGAGCCCTTTATATTTTTGTCTAAATCTTCATTTTAAAGTTGAATGATGGGTTCCAAAAATGGGTCTTGGTCTAGATCCGAATTTTCATAAATTTATTTTGAACATATCTCTTGAGAAAATTCATCAAAACTCATGAAAAACAACCCATTACATATTATATCTTAAGAACCCTTCATTTCTTGAATAAAATCCTCATTTTTGAGTTGGAAAACATGTTTTTATTTTAGATCTTTGTCTTGATCCGAAAATACAATTTTTTTTTTGAAAATCAACTTTGATTCTTGTAAGATGAAGTCTTGATGATATACATCCATCAAACCTTCATTTTCTTAACAAAAACTTCCATTTTAAGACTTGGAAGAGGGTTTTTAACATGGTGCCTTGACAAGTTACGAATTTTACTTTTTCATTCAACTCAAATCTAAGATCTACTCAAAATACAACCATGAAACATAAGAAAAACTTGGTAGTAGGCCTTAAACTTCTAGATCTACACATAAACATAACTAAAGCTTTGTAAAACTCTAGATCTACAAGTTATCACAAAACAAGAAGATAAACAAGCCTTCAAGATAACAAAAATACTAAGAACAAAAGAGATCATCATCTAGAGGAGTGTTTCAATTCTTGGCATCATCATCCATAGCTTTTTAAGCTTGTGGAATGTCCTTTGATGCATGAAACATCCATAATATCATCCTAAACATCTTATGAGAGCTAAAAGAAGATGATTACCTCAAATATTTGCAAGAAAAGTATGGGAGCAAGAAAGAAAATGGTGGCAGCTTGTTCTTAAGAAGACAAGGCAAGAAGAAGAGAAAAGAAAGGGAAAAAGAGAGAGGAAAAATATAGGGTTTGTAAAGGTGAAATAGAGATGGAATGAGATGCTTAAATAGAGAGTGAAAGTGTGTTAAATAAATGATAAAAAAAAAAAACAAGCAGCTGCAAAGGGGGGGGGGGGGGGGGGTGTGGTGCTGGCGTGATCAAGGAGTGTAGGGGGTGGTTTAGTTGAGTTGAAATTGTAATTTTGAAAGTGTAACTTGTAGCTTCCATTTCTAACTAAAAGAGACTTTTAAAATATCAAATAAATGATTAAAAATAATGAAAAGTGGCTAATTTTTGGGGATGGTCAGCTGCCATCTTGGGGAATTGGAGTGTAATGTGTAGTAATGATAGATGTGTACTTAAGGTATGGGTTGATAAAGTGGCTTTTTGACTAAGAAAATATATAAAATAAATTAAGAAAAATATTTTTATTTAAGTGGCAGAATTTTTATGATTTAAATAAAATAATCAAATAAATTATTTTTAGAAATTTAACAATTAAGTTACCGGTAAGAGTAAAAAAGCTTATATGAGCTATAACTGATATTTTTAAAATCCGAAAAATTATAAACTTGATATTTTTGAAATCCTTATAAAAATACGAGTCTAAAAATATTAAAGATATATTTTTAATTTTCGAGCCCGGACACGCTTTCCAAAGCAGTATCCAAACGGGTTCGAAATAAGCCAAAATAAACCAATCTGATATTTTTAATAAATCAAATATTATTACGGACTATTCTAACACTTTAATTATTTTTCGACTCCTCGATTTACAAACTCGGGTTTGTCGGACCTAAACTGTAGGGTTTTACTCAAGATTCGTTGACTTAAGGTCTCCGGTAGACTTTGGCTTAAGGTTAAGGCTTAGAAAACAGGGGTTTACAAAGAGCCTTAAGTATATGTATATATAGGGAGAAGAAGGAGAAGCTTGCAGCTGCCATTTAATCCAAATTTCCACTACATTTGGCATTGTTTTTGGCAATTGTTTCCATTGCCATAAATGAGAAGCTGATTTGGCCATCTTTGATTGGTTATAGGGTTGATTTTTGTTAACTTGCTTTGCATTATTGAGCAAATTTCAGCTCCCTCTTTTATTGCAATCCAAGCTTTCCAAAGAGCAACTTGCAGCCGAAAACAATCTCAACAATAATTATATATATATATATATATATATATTAGTTAGTTTATTAACTTAGTTTTAGGATAGTTTACTAAGTATAGGGGTACAAATTAGCTAATATTTGAGAGCTTTTGTACAAAAATATGTTTATAGGATTCTACAAAATACTTGGATTATCAAACAATACAATTTTAAGTTTTAGATTTAAGTGATTAATTATTTTTAGAATTTTATCTCCCGCGATTAAGGTTTCCTAAGCTCATTAGGTCAATTTTTGTTTTAGGCTCCAATAGCTTAAGAAAACCCTAATTAGAACAATAGTATGATTCAATTATTTATTTGAATTTTAGATCTTAAGTTATACATCATTTATGTTTTCGTTGTGTATTTATAATCCTAACGGTTTATCTTTAGGTTATCATTTTCTGTCTATAAGAGTAATCGATTAATTACTTAATATCGCACTTGATATAGAAGCTAGATTATCTATATATCTTTAATTTTCTATACTTATTATGAAATCTTATTAGTAGTGTTTAATATTATTTAGGAATCTTGAATTTAGGGTTTAGATCCAAGCCTAGGCTCATTACTACTCATTGTTTTAATCTCAAATCATTGTTGAGTTCAAAAACAATCATTTAATTTCTATATTTATATTTTTCTATTTAATCTATTTGTAAAACAAGTTCGGGTTTGGAATTTAGATTTTATTTTAATCATATCTTGAATTGTCATTCAAGATACGAAATCTCGTTTTTTGGTATCAATTAGGGTTAAAGAAGTTCTTTATTCGATTTCTAATCCTATCTAACCAAATTCAATACATTGATCTATTCTTAGGTTTTTATTGGGATCTAAGTCTATTAACTAGCTCATACATACTACTTTAGAGTCGTGTACTAATGTGGAAAATTTCTAGGGTTTATAAATTTTGTATGAATAAGAACAAAACATGAACATATTGATTCGTTTTTAATTCCCATGGGTTTAGAAAACATACACTATAGTCATGTTAGGTTACATAAACATAAGAATAATTGTAAAAATTTTTACCTAATGTAGAGAAATGGGTGGTAGAAAAAGAGAGGTTGATGTGGTATAGAGATAGAGAGAATATGGAAAGATGGGAAGGAATTTTAGAGAGAAAATTTGAGAAGTAATTTGAGAGAGTTTTGTTATGTTTGAGAAGTGTATGAAAGAAATGAAGGGAAAAGAGGTATTTATAGATAAATGTAGAGGGAAATTAGTTGTGATTAAATAAAATAAAAAAGAAAAAAAAGTGATGTGTATGTGTGTGTGTGGAGTTGGTTCTGAGAGAGAGGAAGAGTTAATTTCTTTTATATTTTTGTTAATGAAAAGTAATAATGTGTAAGGTATGATGTAAATAGAGTTTTATGGGAAAGTTAAATTGTAAGAGATAAAGGAATAGTAGTGAATAGTGTAGAATAGTAACACGAATGGTAGACAAGACAAATTACTATTGGTAATAAAGAAAATACTTGTAAACATGCTTTATCTAATATTTTTAGATACCGAAAAATTCTTAAACTGATATTTTTAAAATCCTTATATTATTACGAGTCTAAAGGTATTATCGAAATATTTTTACTGTTTGGTACACCAAAATACGGTTTTCAAAAGGTAATTCTGTTCAGGTCCAAAACGAACTAAATTTTGACGAATATGATATTTTTAAAATTCACTATATTATTATGGACTATAATTTACGATTAACTCAATTTTATTGTTTAGGGGTTAAGAGCGTGGGATTGCTGGATCTAAATTTACTAGGGTTTGTTATAGGTTTGTTGACTTTAGATTTTCGGTTCTAGGGTTTAAGCATAGAGCGTAGCATAAAATCTAGTGGCTTACAATCTTTAATTACCTCAATTCGAGTTCGGATGAAAAAGTTATAATTAAAATACAAAACACCATCTTGTTGTTAGAGGGTCAATCATGCTCGTGATGGAGGGTACGATAACCATCACACCCTCTATCACGTGCGTGATTAGAGAAAAAGGCATGGTTAATTGCCATCACGCCCTTTACTATGCCCATGATCACTTGTCTATCAAATTTTTTAAGAAGCTGAGACCATCAAGGGGTCGATTATGCCCATGATGAGTGCCCTGTGTCCAATTGTCATGTCTTTACTTGTTCTTTTCTTGAAAATTTAACTTCTTAACTATATCATACTTCATTAAAAACATTATACTAGCATCTTACAAATCCATTTTAAATTTAAACAAAACTTCTAAACACATTTTTACTTCCTCTAACTTCAAATCATGCCACTAAACATCTAACTTATACATACATATACTAACCTAAGTTTTTAGTTCACAAGTTCATATATTATATGTTTATAAATTTTATCACAAATCTTACTTATATCTAACACTAATCTATCATGCCCATACAATAACAACAATCAAAACAAGAAAAACAACTATACTTAACTTGTTTGATAAATTTAACCAACTTAATCTTCACCACTACTACTTCTTTCTTAGTTGTTGTAGTTTTGATAAGCTTGCTTCTCTATTTCCATCTTGATTTCTATCCTCAATTTTTTCTATACTCTTCTTGAGATTGAGATTAAAATTTGAGAAAGAAAAGAAAATGAAGAAAAGAAGGAGAAGAAAGAAGAAACACCGGTGGAGAATAAAAATGAAAGAAGGAGAAAGATTTGAGGCAGCTAAAGAGAATGAAGGAAAGAAAAGTCCAAACAAAAGGTTAAATATATTTTAGATAAGGTTTTGTGTTTAAATCTTTCAGATATTAATCTTAATAATCAAAAGTAATTAAAAAATTAATTTGAGGATCTATATAATAGAAATTAATATATTGAGTTACAAATCTAGTTTAGGAGTTCAATTTGTACGAAATTAGTATTTAGTTTGGATTTAGACTTAAGATCTGATTTTTCAAATAAGCAAATTGGTTCAAAACATATGGGGATAATGGAAGTTAAACTAAAATTCAAGAGTTTAAGATTCCACTAAACATTTAAATTGTTTGTTCAAAGATTTAGAGAATTGAAATTTAAGAATAAGAAGTTCAGATGAATACTTGGGAAGTAGTGAATAATTTGATTTATTGATAAAGGTTATTGAGGCAATTAGATGATTTACAAGAGTATTTATATTCTTTAAATTTCAATTTAAATTCATTTATTAATTTATATCAATTTATCTACTTATATTATGTGATCTAGTTTAATTTATGTGAATGGATATCAAAACCAAATTTGATATTTAATTTAAATTTCGGTTCTGAACATAAAAACTTCTATTTTTAAAGAAGAAATCGATTTAAAATATTATGAGCATTTAGCAAATAAAATTTAATTTAAAATAGTTAAATAGGGCCTTTTTATAAAATTTCAGGTGATTCAACTTTAGAAATTGGATTCAATTAGAAATTGAAACAAAAGGAGATCAAGTTAAAAATTTATTAAGAGGATGAGTCAATTTAATTTGTTGCAAAAGATAACTAAAGAGGATGAGTCAATTTAATTTGTTGCAAAAGATAACTAAAGTAAATAGACAAATTTAAAAGAATAGAATTCAAATTTGATTGTTAGAAAGAATTAAGGAATTTGATTAATGAGATGAGTGATTGAAGCAAATAGATGAAAGGAAGGGAATATCTGAAATCTCGATCTCACTTAAATCCAATTATTAATTTGATTATGTTCATCTATCTAATTATATCTATAGTTTAATTTACTTGATTTAATTAAACTATCTAAGTTTAATTTCTAAATTAAATTCAAGTTCAAATAAAAAGAATTATTCGCATATTACACTATTCAATCATAACAATTTTTAATTTAGCTAAGCCAAAAATTTAGGATATTACACTCATATTGTGGAGTACATCATCATGGTCCGGCTTGAGAGGGCTGCTTAATCCATTATTGAGTTGGACTTGGCTTAAGTAGCCCATATTCCATTCTAGACCATTAACTCATTCTATAAGCTTTTTTAATTATTTATAATATTTAAATGAGATGATTAATTGTGAAAATAAGTAACCCTCGTATAGTTAATTGTAAACTTCTATAAAGTCGGATAATTAATAGAAAAAATAAGTAACATTAAACTTGAAATTGGTACTTTTAAAGTTTAAGTAATTAATTATAAATATAGATAAAACTTAGTTATTAAATCTGACAATTACTGGCGTTATACAGTTTTGCTTGAGGAAGAGAACTCCACCGAGTGGACTGTACCACTGGGCGAAAGAGAGAAAATTTGCTTTAACGATGTGGAGAATGTTAGCATATAAAAGGGCATTCGACCGCATCGGAGTGAATGAAAGGGACCTATATTTACATATATAATGAAATTTAAAAGCCGTACGGCTCGTGAGTTGTTCTGCCATTACATGTCGGTAATGATTGAACCATTCTATATATCCTTTTTCATAATCACATTATCTACTCGTATTCCTAAAGGTTTTTTGTGGGATAAAGGCATAAATTTTGAAGTTTAAAATTAAGTAAAATTTAAATAATTAATTATAAAATAGATAAAGTTCAGATATTATATTGATATTTTTTAATTTCAGACAATTAATTGTAAAATTAGTGAAGTTTTGGTACTAAATATGATTTATATTTTCCTCTTTTACCAATTTAATATCTAAATTTTCATTTTTAACTATTTAGTAATTTTTTTAAACTGGTTTCAATCTAATGTCTTTATTAATAATAAAATAAATGACTGTTGCATAATCTCTATATTTTAGTGCATTTACTTTAATTTTTATAGCATTTTACTCTCTATTGTTTAATTTTAATGTATTTTTAATATCTACTACTGATTGATTCATCAAAAATTAATTTTTTTATATGTTATTTTTCAAATAAAAATAAAATTATTTATACCTAATAATTTCAACCATAAATAATTTTTTCATATGATATTTGATTTAATAAAGTATTATATTATTAGAAAGCTTTTGCTAACCATTTTATTTAAAGAAAAGATCTTATTATGTGTTCTCATACTACACCAACTAGGTTAAGTTTTAAAATTGTTATAATTTGTAAATTAAATTCCCTTGGCCTTGCAATTGGATTTTCCATCTTTTTGAATAACGTACCTTTGTATATTATAATCTCTTTATATATTTTTGCCGGTGCTTCCAACAAATAGTTTTGAGATTAATTCAAAAGGTTCTCTCTCAATTTTGGGGCAAAATATTATCTTTCTAGTTATTCTAAAATCTAAATGAAAAATTGTCCTCCCCAATCCTCAGGACAAAGGATAACCTTTTAATTATTCTAGAAATAGCAAAAGAAAAATTGTTATAGCTCCTCCACTTCAGTAAGAACTAGGGGTGGGCACGGATCGGTTTGGTTCGGTTTTTCCTAAAACTAAACCAAACCATAATTTACGGTTTGGTTTTTTTCCATCTCAAACCAAATCATTAAGCAACGGTTTGGTTTGGATTATAAATTTTTTAAACCATTAAATAACAGTTTGGTTTGGTTTGGATTGCGGTTTAAATCAAAATTCTAACTAAAAATTTTTTTGCTCTAGTTTTTTTACATTAATGTAGATTCTTAAATATTTATACCATTTTATAAAGTTGATATTATAAATCATAACAAAATATTTATAAATTCATCATACTTTTAATCTATAGTTTTCTATAAAATCAATTATCCACCAATAAAATACATTCACTAACCAATACATAGTAAGTCATAATTTATGATTTTTAATATAACCATCATTGTCAATTATCTACCAATAATTTAGCTAAAATAAAAAAATCATCTATTAATAAAATTCATCAATGAATAAAATGACCAGCTGAAAAATATATTAAAGATTAATACATAATGAAATTTATAACTAAATAAATAAATTTTATACTTTACAAAGTTAAAAGCTATTAAAAAAAATAATTCATCATCAACAAAAAATTATATATCATGAGCTTAAAAAAATTTTAAAAAGGACAAGTTGATTTTAATTAATATTCACTAAATAATAAATATCAAATAAAATCATATAAACATATAGTAAAATATTATTATATTTTTTAAAACGGTTTGGTTCGATTTTATAGATTGGTTTGGTTTACCTTCTAAATCAAACCATAAATTTATGGATTGGTTCGGATTTAAAAAATTTCAAACCAAACCATGAAAAAAGAAACCATATTTTCGGTTTGGATTGGTTCGATTACGGATTGATTTGGTTTGATCGGTTTTTTTGCCCGCCCCTAGTAAGAACTGCCACAGAGCACTGATTTAAAATGAACAATAATGTCATCTCAAGATGGGAGATTTAAATCAAATCTTGCTTCAAAATAGGAGGATTTTTGTTAGGCCACACATGCGTAGAAGAGCAATTAAAATACCAATGTGCTAAGAAAAATGATAGCTTTTAAATTTTTAATAGTACAATGCTAATTAAATTAACCATTTTTAAATAATTCAAAATATAAATTCTCCGACTCTAAATTTAGATTCATACAATGTTTTATTTACAAAGTATAAAATTTGAAAGGTCAAATAGTATATCATAAAATTTGAGTATCAGGAGACATAACAAAATATTAGATTATGGAGAACGATATTATTTGATGAATTAGAAAAATCGTACTTCAAGGGAACGTGATGTTTAAATCAAACTAAATTGAAAAGAAAAATGAATAAATACAAAAGCCGATGGTTTTAAGAAAAAGTACTTATTAATAATTTTTTCGAAAAAAACTTCCTAAGAAGAGTATTACATTAGCTATTTTATTTTTTTCATTTATATAACTTTCAAGTACATGTGTTAAATATTAAAAAAAATTACACATTATAATAAAAAACAGATCTAAAAAATATTAAAAACTAATAATAAATGTTTATAAATAATATTGATTGATAATAAACCATGAATCACTAAAAAATAACTTGTATTTATATCTCAGCAGTTGTTTCTCTAATATGCTATGTTTTCAAGGAAATTGTCCCCTTTTTTTATACATGAAAAATAAAATATTTTCCTAAAAAACATCTCAATTAAAACAAGGCCTAAATGGTTAAGATGAAAGCTTTGAACATTAGAATGCCTAAAATTAGAAAATTACACACGCTTCTATGTGACCACAGGTAGCTCCATATCCCGTTTTCATCTTGATATCATAGCCACAAAGAATCGATCGCATAATGAATAATAATCACAATAAATTATTGGGAAAAAAAATAGAATAATTTATTAGAACTAAACTATATCAAGACAATACTGTAAGTAAAATAATGCAAACATACGTTGAATCGGACACATAGCTTGAAAGCTATGTCATTACAAGCATTGTTAACTTTGGAGAAAGTTCGACGAAACTTATTGATAGATGTTTCCCATTTCAATTATTTGAGGCACTTGATGTTGATTGTTTCTGTCTGAAAACATGGTCCTGTTGGCTGTGCCATGTGAACTCTTGCCCGTTCTTTCCTTAATGATCCAACTGACTAAGCAATAAACAAAAATATTAAATTAAACAAAAAAAAAAAAAAATGGTGTCCTCGCTCATGGCATAAGCACCCGATTATATCAATCCAGGCATAGTATTGATCTCTGTTAGTGATTACTATGGAAATTCTAGTTGAAATGAGTCCTCTTTTTTCTTTGGATTTTTTTCACACCATCAATCAAACCCACTACCACCACAATAATATAGAACAAAATATTGTATCCTAACATTAGGAGAACGAAATTACACCAAAAATTACATTATAACATTCATAAACTGAAACATTTACAGACACTAAATGATGCACAAACTTGAACTAAAGTTGTGCTGCTAAAACATAGCCCAACCTTAGTTAGCCTTACATCGTTCATATAACTACATAAGAAAACAGTCCCTGCAACAGGCCAAAAACAACATTGCAGCGACTTTACATGAGAGATGAAATTTACTCTTTCCTACCATGCACAACAAACCCTAAGAAATTACAAAGAGATCGAACCATATTTTGGACATCAATGAACTACAGATAACGACATGAACACTACAGTAACCACATCCAAGTTCCCAAATATGACCCTCATGAGTAAATAGCAGCCCAATCAATGTCAGATGGGTACTTCTGTAAAGTCGAACTCCCCGAAACCTGAACACTTTCCCACTGCGGTTCCGTGGAATCTTCAAAAGTCAGATCCGATAAAGGTGATGATCCCGCAGATCCATCGCTCTCCGAACCGGACGACAGAGACACATACTCCTCCTTCGCCATCTTCGGACTCTCCGAAGCAGCAGGCTTTGCCTTGGCCTCGACATGAGCCTGAGCCTGAGCCTGAGCCTGAGCTGCTGCGCGGGAGCGCGAGGATTTCTTCCCTTCACTCGGCTTCTCCGCAAGGCTCTGGCAGATGGCCTGAAGCTTGGCATCAACGGAGGAATGGAGCGGCTTGTATTCACCAAATTCACCTCCGATATGGGACCCATAGTGCTTCAAGTTTGGAAAATTAAGTCGAGCGAAGTCCCCACGCAGCTTGTAGGCGGCTTTGTCATAGGCTAAAGCAGCTTCCTCGGCGGTATCAAAAGTACCGAGCCAAAGTCGGGTCCGGTTCTTGGGTAATCGGATCTCAGCGACCCACTTACCCCAGTGCCTTTGCCTAACACCTCGGTAGAGTTTGTTAGGTTTTTGGCTAGATCCGGGTTGTTTCATGGGTACAGGTTTGGGTCGGAGAAGGTTGAGACCGATGTTGCCATGTTGAGTGGTTGGGGTTTGAAGAAGCTGGGTGTAAGCAGGGCTATGGAAGGGGATCTGGGGTTGGGTTTGGAGTTGAGTTTGGATCTGACTGATCTGGGACGGGGTTAGGTTGTTTAGCCCGATTGGACCGGTGTAAAAGTCAGGTTGGAACAATGACCCGGATAATAATTGAGTCATCGAAGTGGAGCAACCATCTTGGTACAACATGGGCTGTGCGTTTGAGGATGTATTGAAAGAAGAAAGACAAGAAAGAAAGCTGTTGCAAGAAGGAGAAGGAGAAGGAGAAGGAGAAGAATAAGAACAAGCAGAAGTAGGAGTGGGTGCTTCATAAGATGATGGCAGAGAAGAGAAAAGAGATGGGTTAGGTGTTGAATTAGGAGCATAGGAGCAACCACCTTTCATAAAGGGCCCAAGAGCTTCCATTAATTCATCACCAAATGGATCTGATGGAAGAAATGATAAACTAGTGTGTACATCCATAGTAGCTGCCATTCTGTGACTAAAAATTGATGAAAATTCAAACACTTAACGAACTATCCTTTGTAAAATCTAAAGAACCCGTTCTTCAGCAATCAACTAAAGAGGTTTACAAATAAACAACCTCTATGTTCTGACAAAACAAAGACTCAACCCTTGAGGGACCAAAAACCACCCTCTAAGCTGATTTGTCTTCAAGAAAACTTAAAAATAAAAACAAAAGAAAGAAGAAGAAAACCCAAAAGAAAAATTTTAACAAGACACTTGCAGATCTAAGAAGAAAAATCCTGGATCTCGATTCTGAAAACACCTGGCTTTCTAGAAACCTTGTTCTAAGTTTGCTTTTTTCCTTTCCCTGTTGTTGCAGATGCAAAATTCGCTCAAGAAAACAAACCTAAAAATCAAAATACCTTGAAAGACAGATGATTAACAGAAAGGGATTCAGAGAAGCGGGGAGTGTCAGAAGGGGATGAAGGATGAAAATCTTTTAACAAACAGCAAGAACAAAAACAAAACGAAATCGCTCACAACTTCAATCTTTCTAATCGCTCAAGTCTACGCGTGTGTGTGTGAAAGCGTGTCTCTCGACCTCACCTTTGTGTTTATCTTATCTCTTTACGTCTCCTACGCACTGCGTTATATAATAGCTTTGGACCATATTTTACTTCTCTTAACCAACGCCTTAATCACAATTAAGCTTTTCTTAACCTCACTAGTTAATTGACTGTCACAGTCTACACATCTGCTCTTCAATCAATGCAGGGATGGCCAATGAAACAGGAACGCGTGTTGCAAATCCATTGAGATACGTACACGTGTCCTCAAGGGACCGGCAGGTGTCGGTAAAGCTGTAGGTGCTGAGGGGATTGATTCGTCTCCAAGTTAGCGTTGACGCGTTCAGATTGCTAATATCGAAAATAGTGGTAGGAGTTAATGCAATCATGCCCACTTGGCCCAATTTCACGCCTACTTTTTTGACAATTTGCACGCTTTGCTTTACTTTGTTGTTTGAATTTCTAAGCGTATACTAGAATATTATCAATTTACTTTTTTCACCTGGAAAAGAAATTGATTCTCCGCTTTTTCTTTCCGATATTTTAATTCTTTCTCTTTTCATTTTCACACGGATGAAACATATAAAATCCGGGTCTTTTATTGTTTGTTTTAGAAATACTCCTTTCAGTTTTTCTTTTAATTTTTACCTAAATTATTAAAAAATAAGTCGAGAGGACCTCCGTGACTACTTTACAAGAATTGCTTAAAATCATGTCGTCAAAATATATTAAAAAAGAAAAAAACATAAAATCATATATTATAGACTAAAAAATTTATATAGGTTCCATAAAAAATAAATGAAAAAATTTATAGGACCTATTTTGAAATATCTTTTAAAACTTAGAGTCTCAAATGAAGATTTAAAAATGAAAAAGTTTTAAAAAAAAAAAAAAAACTTAGGTCCTCAAGTGTAATTCTCCATAAAAAAAAAAAACTTATATAGTTTATTTTTAATAAATGGTAATGATATTACATGTGCATGTAAAGGGATAATTCAGATTATTGATATTATAGAGCTACAATTAATTGATTATATTGTAATTGTTGATACACATAGTTTGGTTAGGACTTAGTAGCCCAACAATAGCAAAGTACATTACCTATGATATCCTCAAGGCCTATTAGGCCCGCCAAGCCATCTCGGCCCAAGAACTCTGACTCATTCGTCTAAAATCTTTTATGCACCTAGAGACTTGTCTTTGAGTCTTCCTCTGTTGGGTTCCCCTCTTTTATTGGGCTCCTTATCAAACTGCATATCTTTGGTTCTTCATACTACCTCAAAGATACACCATACCTCCTTAGTTCTTCACATCTCCAAAGGGATATTTTAAAGCTCTCTCGAAGTACATCAAAGAAATTAATCTTCACCCCTTTCCAGACACCATCCAAGGAGGACTACTGTCAACACCTTAGCTTTAGGTCAACTATCAACTGGGGGACTACACCATGTAAGTAAAGAAGATCTTTTGGGCTCCCCATTTTGGTTTGATTATCATCGATAAATAGCATCCAAAGACTCAAGATAAAGCATTAGGTTTAGTTGTATCTAATCTTATTGTAATCCCAAAGTTTTCAAAAAGAATGAAAAAAAATCTTTAAAAAATATGGTTTAATATTCTAAAATAATAAATCTTTTGACAATGTGTTAATTATTATTATTTTGGAGATACAAAAGTGTTGTTTTTCCATACATTAAAAGGATTACAATTTTTATCAATTAATATCCCTTAAAGGTTTTAAAGTAAAGTTATTTTAAATGCATTATAGATCCTAAAGTTTCATTTTATGTGCTTAAACGTTTCCTAAAAGTACTAGAAAATTTAATGCATGTCATCTAAAATAAGTTTCAAAGTATGGGCATATTGTCCATTTTCTTAAATAGATCTCTATTCCTTAAATGCTGATAAGACAACTTGATGGAATCAAGCTACTAGGCACATGACCTATCACTCGTACCCAAGCTAAAAGACTTCAGAATCTAACATTAATTGTGCTAGAAGATCATATGGAACCAGATGAGATTCAATTGAATAGATATTTCATGTTACATAGTGATTTTGAGTTTCACTCAAGGAATTATAACACTTGGACTGAGGGAACATCAGGAACTTTGGATGAAAATATGTTGGAGAGTAAAGCCAGCTCAACGCCGGCTATGTAGGACAGAAAAACCGACGGCGTATCTATTAGGCAGGCGGCGTACCTAGCTCAATAACACCATGAGCATGACGCACAACATGATAGCCTAAGATTATTTTTTCATGCATCAACATTGGCGGCGTATATGTTCAAGGCTAGCATCATATGTCTAAGGCTGGTAATGTGAGGCCGCTAGCTTCGTATCAGCTTAGTCGTGCACGACCTTAAGGGCGGCGGCGTATCTTGTTTAAGCTGGCAGCTTACAAATCAATGTTCTTTTAATTTGTTTTTTTTTTTTATTTTTCTTATTTCTTTTAGGGTTTCTATATAAATACCCTTTGTAATGAAACATGAATTTTTCTAGTTTATGCATATCCTTTGAGATTTTTCTCTTAAATTTACTCTTATCAATCGATTTAGGTTATGGTGAGAAGATAATTCTAAATCCAATTGGGGTCACGGCTTCAACTATTCATCTAGGAGTGAGCAAAGATCGAGTGAGCAAAGATCAAGTGAGCAAGGCAATTTACACGTGACTCAACGGGACACAGTTCCATTCAGTATTGGGGAAAGGTATACTGATTACATAGTTTGAGATATCCTTCCCATGTGTGCTTCCCACATATTGTTAAGAAGGCCTTGGTTATTCGATAGGAGGGTGTTACATGATGGGCACAGGATCACATATTTGTTCTAGAAAGATGGTCAGAAGATTATTCTGAATCCAGTGACCCCAGCTAATGTACAAGAGGCTTAGACTCGCGTAGGGGTCGTATACGTTGTAACTCGATTCTATGGGGTCACTAGTCGATGTACACGATCGTGTACATTAAGGTAGTATACACATTAAACCTCCGCCATATAAACACACACACATGCACAAACACATATTCACTTGATTTTTCTCCATTTTTTCTTTCTTACTTCTCCTCCTTCACAACACAAACACCCCCCATGCCCCATTCACGCATCTCATCTACTCCTCCACATATCCACATTCCATTCACGCATCTCCATCAAGGTCCAAAATAGGTATGTGATCCAAGTTTCATTTTTCTCCTCTCCATTTCCCCTTTATCCTTCACGCATGAGCTGAAAATTATGGGGTAGGGTTCGGATTTGTGTTGAAGTGAGTGGTAATGGATGATTTTTGTTCCATTACACGTGATAACATACTTGATATGGAGATTAAGCTTAAAAATTCGTAGATCCCATACGCATTCCATAGATTAGCACCGATCTAGGGTTCATGCATGAATTTTGAATGTTGTAAAAATTGGGGCTTTGTGATTTTTGCACAATTAAATGATCCTTAAGCATATTGCACCACTTGTCTTGTTGAATTTCATGCTCAAACATATGAATCACAATCTTAGGGTTTGTTATGCGAAATTTTGGGGGTTTATAATAAAATGAGGCAATTGGTGCGTAATTATGATTTCAATGGCCATAGTGATGATCAATATGAGTTTATACATGTTACTTAAAGTTATCAAAGTCTGGCTTGTACATTGCACCTACACTAGTCGTGTACATTGACTAGTGTATTCACAGGTTCTTTGAAGTTCTTGTATATACAACTCAATTACACTTCAATGCTTGTATAGTCATCTTTTTTAGGTCTTCTTGTAGTCCATTTCATCAATTTAAATTCTTGTTTACCTATTGTACTCAATCATAATATGATCTACTCATGCAGGAATGGCAAGACCTAAGCAACTCGTTAGAAGCTTAGATCAGTTAAGCGTGCATCACAAGCTCAACATACCTCATCTTTAGCAACTCCAATAAAGAAACAGAAGGTATCTCAATCGCAGCCACAAAGAGGGCCTACCCCATTGCTTTTTGAAACTCCTTGGTCCAAGACTACAATACAACACCTCGAATGGAAGCCTTTTGGAGCTCATCGGTATTTAGACTAGGAGGTTCTTGCTGACTATAGGAAGAAAGAGGAGATTAAGGAGATGTCATCATTTGGACCATAGGTAGAATTATTTGCTATACATACTCCCGCTTACAAGGACATTACACTAGAGATACTTGCCACTCTTAGGCATGAGGAAAAGCATGGAAGATCTATAGTTGATGACACTCTAACTTTCCAAGTTTTGAAAGAGGTGTGTAAAATTACTTTAGCTTATTTTTGCTATTACATGGGATTATACACCAAGGAAGAAATAAAGTCAGTTAAGTTTAGAGCACTCCCAGTTGGGCTACCTAAAAATGTTGATTCTCAAGAATATTGGCAAGTGCTATGCCAAAATAACCTCAAGTATGAACATTTCAGGTCTAAGGCTTTTGCTATTTTGGATGATAATTTGAAGATTATTCACCACATCTTCTCTCACACCATTGGAGCACGAAAAAGTAAGAATGGTGTGGTGAATAACTTTGAGTTAGGACACTTGTATAGCATTGCTATGGGATATAAGATTAATGTGGGTATTGAACTAACTCAATTCATCATCCGCCAAGCTACTGACACCCACACTAAAGGGATTTTTTGTGGAGGCTATGTCACCTAATTATTGAAGGGAATGAATGTATTGAAGGAGCCTTCAAATGATGCAATCAAAATGGACATCAAACCACTATTAGATAGCCCTTTTAGACACTAGGGACTTTAGAGGATCAAGGAGAAGCCAATTCCTTCAAGACAATACCACACCTCCTAGAGCCTCTTTGGGTTCTCCAGCTGCAAGTCCATCCACTCCTAAGGTATTAAATTTTTATAATGATTGGAAACTTTTCAGGAAAGAATTCCAGGAGAAGAAGAAAAGAAACAAGGAGGAGCGGAAAAAGAATAAAAAGTTTAGGTCAGTAGTTTGGAGTTTCCTCCAAACACTTGTTGGTTGTCTTTCAAAACCCCCACATGATCTCCTAACTTATGTGTCCTCAGCTGGGAAGACCACTTTTGAGGAGAGTGAGCTACCTCCTGTGGTTGATAGGAAAGGAAAAGCTCCAATGGTTGAATCAGAAAACTCTGATGAGGAGGTGGTTGAATTTGATAAAGAGGAAGAGAATAGAGAAACTGAAGCTGCATCTGGAGATGAAGAGGAAGAGGATAAAGAGATTGAGACTGCTTCTGGGGCTGAAGATGATGAGGGGAAAGCTGAAGATGATGACAACACAGATGGAGATGATGATTATGACAAGTCGGATGAGGAGGATGGGGATAAGTGATATATCACTGGATGCCACTTGATGTTGTTTGTTTTGAGATCCTTTTTTGTTTTTCATTTTGTTTTTGAGACTATGTGTTGCTGGTTTGTATTTTGTTCTTGGAGACCACCCTTCAGTGGGAAGACTCTTATTGCTTCTGAATGCTTTTGATGAATGTCTAGGTTAGGATAACCTTATCTTTTCTTTTTAGTTTCTTTCTTTCTTTTAGGTGATGATGGTTCACAAGCGACTAACACTCCTAATGCTTCAATCAATTTTACCTCATCAACAATTGTCCCTGAATCTGACGTTACATGGGGAAGATCTAATTTCCTTTTTCTTCTATCCTATTCCCTTATCTCTTTTTCCTTTTGTGTGATTGCTTTGGTAGACATTGAGGACAATGTCTCTATCAAGTGTGGGGAAGGGATAGCATTGAAAGGAATATTTGGGTCTTGAATGATATAGGTCTTTTACATAAATGATTGAACATATCATTTTGTGCTAAATTTGAACTTGTTCAAAAGTGCCCCACTTACATGTTTGCAATCGTGTTTTAAAGTTTGGTATTAATTGATGAATCTTGAAAATATAATTTAAAAAAATTTCCTTTAAATTAGCATTCAAAACTACTCGGGCATCATTTGTTTGTAAAGCAATAGCTTCCACCGATTTAGAAACATAATCAACTGCCACAAGTATATATTTGATTGAAAAAGATGAGGGAAAAGGACCCATGAAGTCAATTCCTCACACATCAAAAAGCTCAATTACCAAGATATTGTTTTGTGGTAATTCATGTTTCTTGGAAATATTACCAGTTCTTTGACATTGAGTACAAGATAATAAATATTTCCTACAATCACGAAACAAATTAGGCCAATAAAATCTAGATGATAAGACCTTAGCTACAGTCCTTTGAAGACCAAAATGACCTCTTGCTTCTTTTGAATGACAATGCTCAATAATTTTGAGCTGTTCAGATTCAGGCACACAACGTCTAATTACTTGTTCAACACATTGTTTGAATAGATACGGTTCATCCCAAAAATAGCTTTTCACATCATGCAAAAACTTTTTCTTTTGTTGATAAGACAAACCATATGGAATGATTTTACTAACCAAGTAATTGACATAATCAGCATACCAAGGCAAACTTAGGATGTCTACTGCATGCAATTGTTCATCAGGAAACTTTTCATTGATAGGAATATCTAAACTATCGGATTCTACTCTAGATAAATGAGCAGTAATCACATTCTCAGTTCCCTTCTTATCCTTAATCTCAAGATCAAATTCTTGCAGCAACAATATCCATCTAATCAACCTTAGCTTTGCATCAGCTTTAGCAAACAAATATTTCAAAGCAGCATGATCAGTATATACTATGACTTTAGATCCTATCAGATAAGGCCTAAACTTGTCACAAGCAAATATAACAGCAAGAAGTTCCTTCTCAGTTGTGGCATAGTTTCTTTGAGCTTCATTCAAAGTCCGACTAGCATAGTATATAACATGAAACAACTTACCTCTTCTCTGACCTAATACTGCTCCTATAGCAGAGTCGCTGGCATCACACATAAGTTCAAAAGGTAGCTCCCAATCAGGTGCAATAATCACTGGGGTAGATGTAAGCTTTTCCTTTAATAAGTTAAATGCCTACAAACAATTGTCATCAAAATTAAACATTGTATCTTTCTCAAGAAGATTGCAAAGGGGTTTAGAAATTTTAGAGAAGTCCTTAATAAATCTCCTATAAAAATCTACATGTCCTAAAAACTTCTAACTCCCTTAACAATGGTAGGTGGTGGTCATTTCTCTATAATCTCAATTTTGGCCTTATCAACTTCAATTCCTCTTACTGAAACTTTATGACCCAACATAATCCCTTCTCTTATGATGAAATGACATTTTTCCCGGTTTAAAATCAAATTTCTTTCTTTGCATCTTTGAAGAACACAAGCTAAGTTTTCTAAACATGCTTCAAAAGAATTTCCAAAAACAGAAAAATCATCCATAAAAATTTCAATAAAATTCTCAAGCATGTCATAAAAGATAGCCATCATACACCTTTGAAAAGTAGCAGATGCATTGCAAAGACCAAAGGGCATCCTCCTAAAAGAAAAAGTGCCATAAGGACAAGTAAAAGTGGTTTTTTCTTGGTCATCAGGAGCAATAGAAATTTGATTATAACCAGAATAACCATCTAAAAAGCAATAGTAATCATGCCTTGCAAGTTTTTCTTACATCTGATCAATGAAAGGAGGGGAAAGTGATCTTTTCTGGTGGCATTGTTTAACTTTCTGTAATCAATGCAAACTCTCCACCCAGTTACAGTACGAGTAGGAATCAAGTGATTCTCTTCATTTTTCACTACAGTCATACCACCTTTCTTTGGTACAACTTGAACTGGACTAACCCATTTACTATCAGAGATAGGATAGATAATACCTGCATCAAGTAGTTTCAAAACTTCCTTTTCTACTACCTCCTTAAGTGTTGGGTTAAGTCTCCTCTGTGGTTGAACCGTCGGTTTGTACTCAGCTTCCATCAAAATTTTGTGAGTGCAAATTATAGGGCTAATGTCACGCCCCGAGGGTACCCTAGTAGTAATAAACAAGTTACACTTGAATATTATCACTAGATTACCTTCAGAGAATGACAGGTTTTCAAACAACAGGATATTTTAAGTTGCTTGATAAGAAATAACAAATATATGAGAGAAATGATTTAGTGAATAACCATTACAAACTATTACAAACCATATATCTCCTTTGAAGTATACAACTAAATAATCTACTCTAATAGTACATAACCATCAACTAAAATAGATCTGTAGACTTCTGGCTTCAAAGCTCTTACCGGAGACATAATCCTGGATGTAACTAACCAGGGACGTAACGTGAACCTGAAAAGACTGTAGGAGTATGAGCGAAACCACAGCTCAGTGAATAACCAGACATACCATACATCACACAAGTCATTAACAAATCATATGCAATGTAAGCACTCAACCATATGCACAGATACAAGTTTGGATGATCTAGAATCCAAACAGGAAAAAGATTTACGCCCTCTTTTTAATGGGTTGAAGAACCAGCATTCAATGAACCACCTGCCCAGGAGAGACTAAGTACACAGGAGAATCAACGATTTCTCGTTTTAATATTATCACTTTGAATATAGTTGCTTGCACAAACCATCTCCTGCAATCCCCTTAGAAACTCCCTAAGTATTAATCATTTCAAAGCGATTCTACGGGCGACGTTCTTCGGTGCCTTTTAGTTCCTCATAAGACCGCCAGACCAAAGAGAACCTTGGAAGACTCACACATTGGATCAACCAAGCAAAAACAGAGATCCGAAATATTAATACGTAGCAGGCTGTCACAACCATATATGCAGTAATGCAATTCGTGCAATGCATGTTCATATTATTTTGTTAAGTCCATAATTCTTAATCAATTTCGGGGTGACCATACATTACACACAATCATCATTATACTACTGCACAACACCAACCATTGCATTAGCGCTTGTATAAAGATATTTTAACAATCATACAATCAGATCATATCATACTTTCAACAAACATTCATTTGATTATCTTGCATTACATATTCGACTATTTACAATCACAACCAGTATAATATGACTGAATTACTCACCTGCTCATACCGACTCAGTCGTAGTAGTCCACTGGTCGAGCTTCTAATGAGTCAAATTCACCTATTTAAAACAAAATATTCATCAATACCATCTAGCTAAATCCCTATATGTGATTAGTGTCCTAGACTCGATATTAATACTGAGTATCGTCGTGTTTTTCCTATTTAATCTCACATAATTGTTTGGTTATTTTTAGAAGTCATATTACTCAGGAAATTAACTTATTTCAATTTCCATTCTTATATATTTTATCTTGTTAAAACAAAAATTAGACTAATATTACTTTATTTAACTCTAAATATTTTCTTAATTCTAAGGTTTCAAAAGTTAATAGATATTAATTCTAAATAGACTTAAATACTTGTATTATAGTCACTATCTAATACATATTTATATAACATACATATATACATACTTAGTAGATATTATATATATATATATATATGTAAATTCGGTTTAGGTCAGAAAAACTTTCGTTGGAGAAATTTTAGTTGTAAGCCGGCTCAAGGCCGCCCGCCTATATCCCCAGGTGCCGGGGTAAATCATTTTGAAGAGAAAATTTCATATCGAGTGCACCGGTGTTGAAAGCTGCCAGCTTACAATGTACGCCGGCCCTACGCCGTCAGCGTAGATCTCCAAGTAGCCGACTTACGTTCATGTTTTACGTAAAAATTATTTTACGTAGCCTCTGTTTGAGTGTAAGCTGCCTATAAGCCGCCGGCCTATTCATGTAAGCCGCCGACGTATAGCGTTTACACTGCTGGCCTTGAGGCAGTGTTGCACTGTTCATCATCTTCTTCCTCAGTTCGATTCTTTTTCTTTGATTTTTACACGTTAGAATCATACTTAAACTACTTCTAAGAGTTTATATATCATATATAAGGATATTTAACAACTTTTAACACGTTTAAAAACATAAATATATGGATTTTGATTCTTGGAACTTAAAGCTAGGGTTTTGAAATTTTACCTTGTTGGAGCTCGTTGAGTGCAATCCAAAGCTTGTGTTTAATATGTTCCTAAGATAATTTTAAGTCAGATACAAAGCTTAGATTTGGACAAAAATAACTCGAGTTACCTTAACTTACCTTTGAGCTCGTTTTTGAGGGTTTTTGGCTTTGTTTTCCTTTGATCCGAGTTTATGTTTTATGATCTGTTTGTTTTTCATTTCTAGTTCGTTTGGTTTGTTGTTTGGGGAGTGATTTCGTGCTGGAAGATGTGAGGAATTATGAAGTTTGTTTGTTCTTCATTAATGGCTTTAAACACACACACACACATATATATATATATATATATATATGTAAGAGAAAGAGAAGAAGAAGCTGCAGCCGTTTCTCCTTCATTCTCCTCCGGATTTTGGTCTCATTTTGCAGTTGTTTTCAAGCCAATTAATGCTTGAATGACTTGGCAACATATGATTGGTGTGGGTGGTTGATTTTTGTGGAAAATTTGGTGCATGATTGAATCCAATTCGGCTCTCTTCTTCTCCTTCAACTTGCACCGAACTCAGCCGCAATTCCCACTAAAAAACAACAGCCCAAATATATATATTTATTATAGTTTATTATTTAGTTAAATTTTGAGTTAATTATACGGGTTATACGGGTATAGATTAGCTAATATTTGGAAGTTTTTGTACAAAAATATGCTTATAAATTTATACAAAACACTTAGATTTTCAAATAATACAAATTGAGGTTGTATATTTACGTAGTTAATTATTCGTATAATTTTATCTCCCGCGATTTGGATTTCTTAAGCCCATAGGATCAATTTTTGTTTCAGGCTCCGATAGCTTAAGAAAACTCGGTTTAGAACAATAGCGTGATCTGATTATTTATTTGAAGTTTAGATTTTGAGTTATTCATCAGTTTGTATTTTCGTTGTGTATTTAAAATCTTAATAGTTCATTTTTGGATCATCGTTTTCTATTTAGGAGCATAAATAATCATTTATACAGTATTGAGCTTAATACAGAAACTAAACTGTATTTATATCTTTAGTTTTGATACTGAACATAAATTCTTATTAGTAGCTTTTAAATTTAACTAGGGATCTTAAAATTAGGGTTTAAGTCTAAATATAAACTCATTACTACTCGTTATTCTAGCCTTGAATCACTATCGGAATAAAAAACAATCATTTAATCTTTATATTCATATTTTCTATTTAAATCTATTTGTATACTAGGTTTTCGGGTCTAAATTTTAGATCATATCTTGAATTAGTTATTCAAGATACAAGCTCCCATTTTCGGTATTAACTAGGGTTAAAGAATTTCTTTATTCGGTTCCTAAATCTTTCATTTATCAAAAATCTAGATATTATTCTATTATTAGACTTCAACCAGAATCTAAATCTATTATCTAATTTATATAATCTATTATAAAGTCGAGTACTAATGTGAAAAATTCCCGGGGTTTACAGCTAATTCCCTTGATATCAACAATAGTCCAACCAATTGCTTCTTTATGCTTCCTTAGAACTCCAAGCAACTGTTACTCTTGTTCACCTGTCAAATAAGATGAAACAATTATTGGCAAAGTATCTCCAGTTCCTAGAAAAGCATATTTTAAATGTGAAGGAAGGGGTTTAAGCTCAAGATTTGGTGGTTGTATCAATGATGGTACTGGCTTGCTTTCACTAGTGCCTAGTTCCTCATAATATCTTCCTTTGATTTGGTGCACTTTCTCAACTTCTTCTTCTTGCTCATCATCACTCCATTCATCATGTCACGCCCCATAGGGTATCCTAAACGTAACAGCCCGCCACATACTATATAAGACTCTCGAAATTCTATCAGAGCCCTTCAGGAGTCTTGTATAGATGTAAAGCATCCCTTTACGATAATAGAATACTCAATCAATGGAGTTAAGAAGTTTAATGTGGCATTCACTAGCCATAGATCATAAACCAAAACACATATATAAATTACAAAGTCCAAGGGGCATTCCCCCGCAAAATAATATTAAGTCCATTACAGTCATCCAGAGTCCTTTAGTTTCCAACGGAAGTCTAAACAAAATCGAAATAAACTTCTAAGGGAAACTCCTAGCTCCGGTACCCGAACTGTAGCCTGCCTTGGCCTAAGCCAAATGAATTCATGATGTAATAAGTAACAACTATAGGGGCGTAAGCTAACTAGCTTAGTGAGTGAAAACTTCCATATCACAATTAAGACAAATCATTCAAGCAAGTGATTACTCAAGCAAATGATATGCATCAAACAAATGAGTTTAGCAAACATATGACCAGCCGAAAATCATATGTGGATGGACTTGCGCCCTCCATCCCAGATTAGCAGATTAACGAATCCTGCGGTACGATGCCGTTTAAGCTCACGGTCAACTGAACAACGATTCGTTTTATGGATCATCGTTTTATGGGTCACGAAAAACCAACAAATGCTAATGCTCCATCCCCATCGTGATATGAATGAGTTCAATTATAATTGAGGTCTAATAATAGATTACTCCAATTCTTTTAGGTGCCCAACAATTATTCGCAGACAATCAATCATAACTCCTAGCTATACAAGCAGTAGCTTAACACCCGGTTTCAATATTTCTTAAGTTCAACTTCACATATCAACAGCAGACAAGTATATAATTCCCATATACCCCATCATGCATATTCATTTTATCTTTGCCTAAACATCTAATACCACTATCATTACAATCACAAGCAATAATTGAGAGCGGAAATAATACCAACTCGGCCATGGTACGCCGGTCTCTTAATAGTAGTAGTCGGGTGGTAGAATATCGTCGTGCTCGGGATCACCTACCAAATAAGAACAACCTAATAAGAATCTCATCACTAAACTAATTCAAGCTATGCATCTAAACTACACAAAATTGGAATTCTCGCTATTTGCGAAAGTTCCAACTTAAAAAAGCCATAACTTGGTCATTTTAACTCGGAATTTCGCAAATTTTATATCAATTTCTATCTACTTCAAAAGATCTATCTATTTCTAATATTATTTTCAATTTTTGAAAACATTAAGGTCATGGAACTGTCACGCCCCAAAGGGTACCCTAAACGCGACAGTCCACCACACTCGATATTTAAACTTAAGTATGACATCCTTAGTCATCCCATAAGTTTACATATCGGGTGTAAGGTGTACTTACACAACTTTTAGGATCACACTTTGAATCGAGTAGTCTTAAGAAAGCATGCATAGCATTAAGAATAGAAATCACAACAGATAAATAGTTAAATTTTACAAAAACCAAGGGGACGCACCCCTGCCAAAATAATGGGAGTCTACATCGTTTAGCTCCATGTTACAAATATCTGAGTCTACGTTAAAGAGATTTTCCTAGAAGTCCACGCCTATACTAGGTCCCGACTTCTTCAAAAGCTCCTTAATCCAATGATATACCTGCACAAGTATCCTCTCGAAACAACCCAAAAATAGGGACACTGCAACAAAACTATTGGGTATAAGCTAATTGCTTAGTGAGATTCATTTTCCAAATAACATACTCGATCAAGCTAAAAATATCTATACAAGCAAGTTATAATTAAGCAACCATATGAATGCACAAGCAAATGAAAACAAGCATATGATTTTCCGGTAATCATATGTGAATGGATTTACGCCCTCCATTCGGGGTTTGGGGGTTAGTTCATAAGTCATGCAACTACAGTTCCAATGTTGGTCCATAAGACATGCAACCATAGTCCCAATCTTAAGTGGGGTGGTCCATAAGACATGCAACCACAATTTTTAATGTTGGTCCATAAGTCATGCAACCATAGTTTTCATTATTTGAATGGGTGGTCCATAAGTCATGCAACCCTAGTCCCCTTCATTAAAGACCCGCTGCCTCCCGATCATACTTTTGTTCCCACCAAAAGCATTCTCGTAATGCAATGTGACTCACTACGTGATATGCATGTACAATTTATTCATATAATCATGGCATATTAATTAGATAATTTTAGAAGTGATCATACAGATTTCAGACACTCCAAATCTATACTAGCTCATACAAGTTATTGCAACAAAGCTTGCCTCGATATACTTATCGTTCATTCATACAAGTTTAGATCATCATTCAATCACAATTTTATCTTTTCCTAAGTCTAATGCCACTACTACTACAAGCACATCCAAGAGCATAATTAATTGAGAAATGAACTCACTTGTCCATGTAGTGAAATCCACTAGTCGTAATAGTCCTCGGGGAGTGGTAACCCTTCCTCCAATTCACCTAAGTACAAAGAATACCCTCAATGAGTATTTCTCATAAGGTTCTAATAACTTAACTATTCTAACTACTAAGTTCGGTAATTTCCGCATAAGATAAAGTCCTAACTTTAAATGACCATATCTAACTCATTTTGACTCGGAATTGAGCATATAATATATCGATTTCTATCTACTTCGAAAGATCTATCTATTCCTAATATTATTTTCAAGTTTCGAAAATATTTAAGTCACCAAAAAGAAGAAACAGTTCTGGTCGTCCGAAGACTCCAATTCCGAAAAATACTTTTTGTGGATGTTTGTGATGTTTCTAGCATATAGTTCAACTACTCATGCAATATAGATGATTTCCTATCATGAATGATATGATATGAACTTGATGCATGCATGCTTTTGAAATTATTTACTAAAAGGAAAAAAATTAGAAACTTCTTACTTGTATAACTCTATGATTATACACTTTCAAGAAAAACTAGTTTACTAACTTTGACTATCTCATTTGTTTTGAGGTTATTTCTTTAAGAAAAATCAATTTATCTTTATCTAAATTAAGTCTTTATTAAACCTATTACCCAAGCCTTCATTTCTACATAAAAAATTGCATTCTACACTTTGTAAATAGGTTTTCAAATAGGATTTGTCCAAAAATCCGAATTTAGAAAAATTCATTTTCAAGTTGATTTTCTTGAGGAAAAAGCATTTTACACTTAGAACTTTGTGCATTTATTTTACCTATACCCTAAGGACTCTATTTATTTAAGAAAATACCATATTTGAAGTTGGAAAACTAGTGTTTTCTAACCATCTATCCATTATTACGAATTTGGCCTACAAGATTTTCAACTCAAAATTTCTATTGGACTTCACCTCTTTTTAAACATTTCCTTTGGTAGAAACCCATTTAAACTTATGGAAAATATCATCAAACACCATCTATCACCTAAAGGCTTCATTTTTCTTGTAAAATACATGTTTTGAAGTTGATAAAAGGGTTTTCAAAGTAGGCCTTTAAAACCATACGAATTTGACTTTGAGTATTTCAAACAAAAACTTTTCCTTTTTGGTTTCATTAACTCATCTACCTATAGATCTACATACTAGCAAGTTATTTACTCAAGACAAAAGCATTTATGACCATAAATGCACATAAACTCAACATAAAGATGAGATCTAGTATGTCTACATGAAGGTGAGTGGTAAAAATGATAGATCTACTACTTATGATGCATGATATGAAGTTTAAAAGCATGGACATGAAATTTTATGCTAGATCTCTACTCTACTCCACTCCTACATGCATGAACATGAAATATCTTCAACAAAAACTTGATCAAACACAAGATCTACTCTTGTGATGGCTTGATATTCATGTAGTAGCATTTTCTTTGTCCCTAGCAAGAGCTCATGGGGACTTTGAGTGAAAATACTCATGAATAATCTTGCCATTACAAGATTAAGTAGCGTAAAGGCTTAGGAATCATCACCTAAGGCTTGAAATGGATGAGGAATGGAGAAGAAAATTGAAGCTTGTGTGTGTGTGTGTGGTGTAAGGGAGGTCACGGCATTGAGAGAAAAGAAGAGAGGGTTTGTGAGCTTTTTGGACAATTGAACAAATGAAATGAAAAGTGAAGAGAGAGAAAAGTAAAGGGTTATTTATATTAGAGGAATTAGGGTTTGAGAGTGTTAAAAGAAAATATAAAACAATGCATTTTGGAGCCAAAATGGGAGGGTTTCACGCCTTCCAATGTAAGGAGTGAGAGAGGGATATATTTGATTTTATTTGAAATTTGAATTTATGTAATAATTGTATTAATTGTAATAATTTGTTAAGAGACAAAATTTCTTGGAAAAGGAAATGAATTGAGTGATTGAAAGGTTGTAAGAATAGGGTATGGGTATGTGGTAGTAGGTTGTACTTGTGAATAGTAAGGAATAGTAGATAAGACATCTACTTTATCGATAGTAACGAAAAACGGGAAAAAGGTTATAATTGTAATTTTTATAGCCCGAAAAATTATAAAATATATATTTTTGAAATCCTTATAAAATTCCGGTTCTAACGAGTATTCCGGAATATTTTTCTGAGTTTCTAGTTCCAGGGCTCGCTTTTCCGTAATGAAGCTCGGGAAAGCTCGGAATAGAATTTTTTCGAAATCAAAATTTTGTATGGTTCGAAATATACTATAAAACAATAATCCGCATTAATTTATCTTATAGAGGTTCTTTTATATCGAAATCTAAGAAAAGCCGGAATTAGGGTTTCTAGGTTACTTGTACTAATCCTATTTAGGGTTTTGATTTCCGATTTACGGAGCTTGCTCAGTTACTGAGAAAACCGGGGTTTACAGGAACAGTGGGATCAGATCTGTTCTGTAACTTTCCTTTTTCCGAAAAATTGTTTCGCAATTGGTAAAAATGTTTCTAGTTGATGATTCATGTATAGATGGTATATGAATGAATTCCTAGTATGAATGTTATGTAATGAGTTCAATATATGCATGGTCTTGATGATTTTTGATGATGAACTCTTATGAACTCCTAATTATCATAAAACTAAATGATGGTCACTTCTAAAAATCTATTCTTTCCAACTTTGCATTCCCTAAGGTTTTTAACATCTATACTATCCATGACCCTCATTTATGCATAAAAATCCACATTTTTCACTTGGGAAATATGTTTTTAAACAAGCTTTTCACAAAAATCCGAATTTTGGAAATTTTTCTTTTCTTGCATTTTTTCTATGAGAAAACTTGTTTAATGCACCAAAATTTGAAGCTTTATTATATCTATTGTTTAAGGACTTCATTTAACTCATAAAACATTCAATTTAAGCTTGTATACTAAGTGTTTATGTAGGCATTATTCCAAATTACGAATTTAACAAACTAAGCACTATCTCAAGATTTTCCATCTAAACTCCACTACTTGTTTTACATATTACTCATGCCTAAACTCATTCAAACTTGTAGAAATCTTTCCTTAAAGATATCTATCACACATATCCTTCATTTTTCATGTAAAATATGAGTTTCAAGGTGGTTCTAGTGGTTTTTAAGATAGGGTTCCAAGATCATCCGAATTTTCATAAGACATTTCTAGCAAAAATCTTTTCTTTTTCAAGTTTCTTGCTTCATATACATGAAGATCTATCATCTAACACATCTATACACATGCAAGTCTAAGCTTTTATGATCATTAATGCATGAAAGCTCAAAATAACCATATGAACATAAATGTAGATGAAGGCATGAATGTCTAAACACTAGATCTACCATATATAGTGCATGAATCATGAGTTTCATGGCATGAACCTAACTTTCCATGCAAGATCCCTACTTTATATGCATGAACATAACATTATCTCAACAAAAACTCTTTTAAACACTAGATCCACTTCTTGTGATGGCTTGATATTCTTGTATTAGTGTTTTCATGTCCCTTGCACATGCTCATTGGGATTAAAAGCGGAAAACACTCAAGAATGGTTTTGCCATTACAAGGTTTAGGAATAACAAAGCTTAGAATCATCATCTAAAGGATGATTTGAAGAAGAAAAGAAGATGAAAAAAACTTGTGGAAGTGTGCATGTGTGTGTATGTGTGTCACAGCAATGTAGGGAGAAAGAAGAGAGAGTTTTTCAACCTTTTCAAAATTTTAGAAGAGTAAAAATGAGAAGAGAGAGAGAACATAAGCTTATATAATAGGTCGATTAGGGTTTTAATTGAATAAAATGAGTAAAATAAAACAAAAATGAGGGGAAATGGGGGGAGGGGGCCGCCGGCCAAGGGGAGTGCGAGGAGAGAGGATTTGAAATTTGATAAAAATTGGATTTTATGTAATAAATAATAATAATTGTAATTAATTAGGAAACAAAATTTCTTGGAAAAGAAAATTATAATGAGTAGTTGTAAGGATGTAAGAATAGGGTATGGGTAGTGTGTAGTGTAGGTTGTACTTGTGAATAGTAGACAAGACATCTACTTTACCGGTTGTAACGAAAATACGAGAAAAAGGCTATAACTGTAATTTTTATAGCCCGAAAAATTATAAAATTGATATTTTTGAAATCCTTATAAAATTTCAGTTCTAATGAATATTCCGAACATTTTTCTGAGTTCTTGGTCTCCAGGCACGTTTTTCCATAATTGAGCTCGGGAAGGCCTGGAATTGAAAATTCCAGAAATTGAATTTAAAACTTTCTAAGGTTTAAAATATACTTTAAAACAATAATTCATATTCATTTACTTTATAAAACTTCTTTTATTATGAAACCGAAGGAAAGCCAGATTTAGGATTTCTAAGCTTCTCTCACTAGACTTAAACTAGACTGGATTAATGTTTCACTTTTCAACTCCCATGGTTCACTTAACTACTGAGAATATCGGGGTTTACACATCAAGATTTCTTAAAACAGATTCCATAGTCTTTATACCTACATTCTCTTCAACAGACTCAAAAAGAAACTCATCAATAATATCAATAATATAACAGGAACCTTTATTAAATCTTTTCATTGCATCATAAACATTAAAGGTTACCTGATCATTTTCTACCCTTAAAGTGAGTTTACCTTGTTCCACATCAATTAATGCTTTACCGGTTGCAAGGAATGGTCTGCCAAGGATCATGGACTTCACGATCCTCATCCATTTGCAAGACTATAAAGTCTATAGGATATATGAACTTTTCAACTTTCACCAAAACGTTTTCAACAATACCACGTGGGTATTTGACACTTCTATCTGCAAATTGCAAGGTGATATGAGTCTCTTTGCATTCTTCATGTCCTAATTTCCTGAAAATGGATAGAGGCATAAGATTAATACTTGCATCAGAATCAATAAGTACTTTATCAAAATGAAATTTTCCTATGTTGCAAGGAACAGTAAAACTCCCCTGATCTCTTTGTTTGGTAGGCAAATGAGGTAGACTTTTCTGCAAAATCATGGAATATTCTCCTGTGAGCATCACTGGTTCATTTCCATCAATCCTTCTCTTCTTAGTAAGCAATTCCTTGATAAATTTTGCATATGAAGGCATTTCTTGAATCACTTCTAAGAATGGAATATTGATTTGCAACTTCTTGAAAACATCTAGAAACTTTGAAAATTGCTCATCCAATTTTTGTTGCTTCAATCTTCCTGGAAAAGGAATAAGTGGAACATAGGACCTTATTTCAGGTGATTTTTGCACAGATTCGTCAATCTTTTGTTTTCCTTTATCTTTGACTCGAATCTCCTTAGTTTCTTTTGACTCGGTGGTCTCAACTTCTTTGCCACTTCTTAAAACTATAACATTCACGGTTTTAGGATTTTCCTCAGTGTTGCTTGGTAGAGAACCAGATGATCTATTACCAATTTGCTGAGCAAGTTGATGGAATTTCCCTTAAAGATCTTGAATAATCGCATGCTAATTGTTGAGTGTGGTCTAAGTAGTTTGAATGAAAGTCTTCAACAACTCATCGGTTGAAATTTGATTTTGTTGAGGTGGAGGTGGAGGTGGAGGCTGAGTATTTCTTATGGGACCTTGTCTTTGAAATCCAGGTGGGGGCTTGAAAACATTTGTATCATTCTTGTAAGAAAGATTTGGATGATTACGCCATTTTGGATTATAAGTATTTGAATATGGTCCATAATTAACTCTTCCAAAATTTCCAACATAGTTGAGTTGCTCTCCACTTGATGATGGTGTATTACCATGAGGACAATCATAAGCTGGATGTAGTCCTGAGCACAACTCACAAGTAGCAACCTGATTAGTATTCAAAGAACTAGATGCTACAAGTTTACTCACTTGTGTAGTTAAAGCTGAAACTTGAGCAGTGAGTTGTTTCATGAATTCACTATCTTGAACAGATTCCACCTTTGATCTTGTCCTTTCACAGCTCCAGTTGTGAGCACTTGATGCTAATTCTTCAATTAATGCACTAGCTTCATCATATGTTTTTCCTATGAGTGATTCTCCGGATGTAGCATCCACCAATGATCTCAAAGTCTCATCTAGACTGAGATAGAAATTTTCAATTAAGAGATTATCCGGAAGTCCATGATGTGGGCATTTCTTAACTGCTTCTTTGAATCTTTCCCAAGCTTCATATAATGATTCTCCAGGAAATTTTGTGAAGTTAGTGATCTCATTCCTTAGTTTGGCAATTCTAGCAGGAGGGAAAAATCTCTTCAAAAACTTTGTTGTCAAATCTGCCCATGAAGTAACTGATTTGGGTGGTTGAGAGTTGAACCATGCCAATGCTTTATCCTTAAGAGAGAAAGGAAAAAGTTGCATTCTAATGGCCTCATCTGTTATGCCATTAAGCTTGACAGTATTGCAATATTGGAGGAATTTGGCAATGTGTTCATCCGGTGTTTCATTTGGATATCCTCCAAATTGATGTGATTCAACCATCTGAATCAATGTTGGTTTTAACTCAAAATTGTTGGCTTGAACTGCAGGTCTTCTCACAGCAGGACCTTGAACAGTTGGTATAGTGTAATCCCGAAGTGCTCTAACAGGTGCAGCTTGAATTTAATTGTTGTTTTGATCATTGTTGCCCTCATTTTTCTTGGATCGTTTTTCTGCCATTTTTCTTGTCTTCTGCGGTTTTCTCTCCTCTGTTGACGCAAAGTTCTTTCAATTTAAGGATCTATTAGTAGAAGATCAGCACTTTTACTTCTTTGCATAAAACCTGTAAAGAGGAAAGAAAAGAATCAATTCTTTAGAAAAACACCTAAACTACTAGCAAAGCTAAAAGTAATCTAATATTAATTTTGGTCCCCGGCAAAGGCGCCAAAAACTTGATCTAATTGGAATGTGTATGTAAATTCATATAGTACCAGCAAGTGTACTGGGTCTTGATTAAGTAATATAGAAGTGAGTTGAGTATCGTTCCCACAATGACTAAATTAACTACTAGATTGATATTAGTTTATACTAATATTTAGGTAATCAAAATATATCAATCAACTAACTAATTCTATCTATATGAATGCAATGAGATTGTGAGAAGTTATATAAGATGAATGTGGGAAGGAACAAAATCCATCATAATCTTTACTAATCATGCTGAATTTATATTATATGAACAATTAGGATTATGGATATTTGTAAGAAATTGTAAAGACCTAAAACTATCAAGTTTTAGTGAACCATAAAATAATCTATTAGCTTCCGCTATACAAATTATCAATGGAATCTAATTCACAATTATAAATTTTCCAATTCTATAATTGTCTAATATCTTAAATTAACTTCTCCTAATTCCTTAGTAAGAAATTAAAATAAAATATTGCATGAAGTACATGAAACAATTTCTAAATTAATATTAAACTTAATTGTTTCTACAATTGTTGTTTAATCTCAATTCATGAATTCCTACGAATCCTAATTCTTTTTCCAAATCATCAGAATTCTTATCAATTTAATTTTAATCAGAAATAAAATAGATAATTAGGATTCAATACAAATATTCCATAATTCTAACAATCCTATAATATAAATTCAAGAATCATTTTAGCAAAATTAGGATTTCATCACTTCCCACAAAGAAAGGTTTAGCTACTCATAGATGTTGATTCAACAATCAAATAAGAATATGTAATTGATAACATTATGAACGGATAATTCAGATAAATGAATTGCATAAGAAAGAGATCAGATATCACCAATTCAAATATTGCAATCTTCAATTACAATTCTTGAAAGCTCAAATTCTCTCACAAATCTCTATGAAAATGCTAAGACTATTTGTATACTGAAGTACTCTACTTTGCTTCTGCTTGTTGTTTTTGTTTGAGGGGGGGAAGTCTCCTATTTATAGGAAAAATTTCGTGCAAAGAATTAAATGAAAATTTCAGTTTCACTATGTACGCCGCCAGTTGCAGATTCTACGCCGGCAGCTTACAGACGGTGTAAAAGCTTCTTCTTCCTTACACAGGCAGTGCACTGGCAGCTTTCTTCTTCGGTTACAAGGGTAGGTCGCTTCTACGCCGGCGGCTTAGATATAGATCTAACCGGCGTATATGAGGAGAAATGAAAGGTTGGACCAATTTATAACGAAAGCTGTTCCAAAGCCGGCGGCTTTGATACCGGCTTAGACACTCCAACATATTTGGTCTCTTCAATTGCCTCCAAGCATATGTTGTCTACTTGTCGCTTTTGATCCTTGATCTACACTGCCTCAACGTCGGCGGCTTAGTAGCCGGTGTAGGTTGTAACTCCTTTTACGCTGGCATCGTTTCAATTATGAGCTGCCGGCCTTTAGTGTACGCTGGCATATTCATCTTCTACGCTGGCAGTTTTGAGGCGGCGTATAATTGTTTGAGTCAATCCTTGCAAAGCTGGTAGTGTAAGCAATGGCTTTGAGTGAGTGCATTTGGTAAGCCGTCTCAACGCCGGCGGCTTTGATGTTTGAAATGCTAGCGTATCTTTGAATTTTTCCATTTTTCACTCCAAAGTTTCTTGTTTTGATTTCTTTTTCCAAATTAGACATGAAACATGAATTTTAATCAAAACAAGTATCCATTCTAGCTATTTTGAACATCAACAAGTTGTATATAATATGATCTTGTCAGCCTTAAGGAATATACATAATGAGAACTTAATTTTAACAAGAACAAATAAATTTTATCAAGGAATTTTTCTAAAAAACAAGTGGGAATTGTCAAGAATACAAGACTTGCCTTTCTAAGTTGATTTTTCATAAAGTCTTACAAAGAAAAGGTTTTCTAAAAATTTCTTTTATTAAATATCATCAAGAACATGTGCATATATATCTAATGACATATCATTTATGATAGTAACTTATTCATATTGCATGTATACTTGCTTTGGATAGTAGAAACTTCATAAACTTTCACAAAATCAATTTTCTAAATTGGTTTTCGCTACTGATCTAAACTGATCAGATCTTTCAAAGCTTTAGAGTTTTCATAACCTAAATATGATATTATAATTAGATAGATCTTTCGAAGTAGATAGAAATCGATATATAATTTTCTAAATTTCGAGTTAAAATGACCAAGTTATGGCCGTTTTAAGTTGGAATTCCCATGTAGGACGAGAATTACAAACTTGATAGTTTGTATGAGATAAAATGGATTAGTTTTTAGTTGAAATGCTCATTTGGGTATTTCTTTCCTTAGGTGACTTTGCTTTCGAGGATTCTTTGCCACCCGACTATTACGATTAAAAGATCGAAGTCCAATGGACAAGTGAGTTTCCTCTTATTTTGTTACCTTGCTTGTGCTTGTAGCTAGTTGCATTAGAATTGTAGGAACAAGATAAAAACCGATATGAATGGGATGGATAGATAATGAGACTTTGATGTATGTATGCTAAAGAATACTAAAGCATATCGAAACCATGAATCGATTGGATAACTGCACTGTTTATATTGTTTTGTTTATGTGTGTGATATTGGTTGGTCACTCTAAAGAATGTATGAATAATTTGACTTAAGCAAAAAAATAAATTGGTCATGCATCGCATCAATCAAGTTGCATTTAGTAGCGTGCTACTCTTATGCAAGAAGATCGGTATGGTCCAAGGTCACGTTTGGAGAATGAGACCCGTATCAGAGTTCATTCATAGGGAACTAAAGCGTACCGAGGATGTATCCCATGTATGAGGCAAGCCAAGTCGATTGCTATGAGCTGGGGGGCTTGGGGACTAGCAGCAGGTCGTGTAGACTTTCAATACCATCCCTAACCCTAGATACGGAGGACGTAAATCCATTCTGTGTACGGGTTTCGGATACCTATACATAATTGTCTGCTCATGTGTTTGTTCATGCATAGCATATGGATGATTTATAACTTGCTTGTTATGGTACGAAATTAAGGAAACTCTCAACAAGCTAGTGTAGCTTATACCCCAATAGATGTTTAAATAAACAGGTTGATGGGAGAATGCTACCTAGGGACCGAGATGGTTGGAGCCAAATATGACTTCGGGATTCCAACAGGAAGTAAGAATACTTGAAGATATTAGCTAGGTTTTGCGAATTGCTTTGTAACAGTTTTATGTAGCAAAATCTTTTGATGAATTGTAATTGAAGTATATTGAATTGTATTTTATTTATGTTGTTACTCAAGTTGTATCGATATGAAATGTATCACTCCGATGTATCTTCTCCATGTGTTAAAGGCCTTGTACATAGTATGAAAGCCTTCACGTGACTGAGGCGGTTATTCCTAGGCTTTAATATTGTGTATAGCGGACTGTCACGTTTAGGGTACCCTTCGGGGCACTGCTCCCTTGACCTCGACAAGGGGGCACTGCCCCCTTGACCCCTATAAGGGGACGTTGTCCCCTTGACCCCTATAAGATGCATAGCTTAATTCCATAAGCACTAAATAAAGATAGTTAATATAAAGATCATCTTTTTAAGTATTTTAAAATTATATGAATGACTATCATATGTGCTTATGTTATATGCACAGTGCATAGCATGGCGCTAAGACCATGTGATTGGCAGGTTTTATTCTTTTTTTTTTTTTTTGGGTTGTAATTTAAATACAACCTGTGTGTCATTTATTTTATTGTAATATATCTTTTCCACTCATAGAAGTAGAATTATTGTATCTATTCATTATTGTAATGAAGATAAGGAAATGTCATGAAGACCCTCCCTAATCCATGGTGATGGAGAAAACAAGGATCATGAAGAAGATACAAGAAAAATTTGCAACTCAATACCATAAAGATGGTTCTCAACTTAGGATTGGACCATTGATTTTCATATTGGCTTAAGAAAATCAATATAGAATAAGGGGCCATGCTATGACACTTTTCCTTATTTTATAAATTTGATATATCATGAGATGATGTATGTATATGTATGTGATACTGCATTTACTACCATGTATGCTTGAATATCCATTATACATGATGATAGAAAATAGAATAACAATAATTAAAATCCCTCAATAATTTTAAGTTTAATGCCATCCATGTTAAAACACCAATCAAGACTTTGATCACTATAATGTGGGTCTGCCAAAGTAGAGTGCATTAGGTTATCTTAGTAAGGCAGGATGGGTAATGGTGCTACTCATGAATTTAACATGGTCCTCAGGCATTAAATGGGATTCAAACATACCAGGACATATGATGTCAAGAATCCCATAAACAATCTAAGAGTTACATATGATGTAATTGGGAAAAAGTTCCCTACCTAAATAACTTAAGTTTAAGTGCCATGCTAAAGCTGACTTAGAATTAAGTGAAATATGGTTCTTAGCCCACTAAAATGCAATAATTATATAGTTACTTAAATGATGAGGTTATTGATTTAGTGGGAGTTATTATTTGATGCCTCAAATATATACATATATATATATATATTAAAATTAACTTTGCATATTTAACTATAGATCAATGGCTACAAACAACACTTCACACTTATCTTTACGATCGGTCCTTGAGAAGGACAAATTAATTGGGACCAATTTTCTAGATTAGTTCAGGAACTTGAGAATTGTTCTCAAGAATGAAAAGAAACTTTATGTCCTTGATGAGCCTATTCTTGAGGAACCTCCAGCTAATGCTCCATTCTTATAAGAAGCATTCTGATGATTCTTTGGAAGTAAGATGCCTAATGCTTGCAACCATGAGTCCAGAACTTCAAAAGGGTCTGGAAAACATAGAGGCTCCTGAGATGATCCTCCATCTCAAGGAAATGTTCCAGCAACAAGCTAGGCAGGAGGGGTATGAGACTACCCAGGCCTTACATTATTGTAAGATGGTTGAAGGAGGTTCAGTAAGTGCCCATGTCCTGAAGATGAAAGGATATATTAATCATCTTGATAGGTTGGGGTTTCCAATAAGTCAGGAATTTGCTACTAATTTGATCCTTAATTCGTTGCCAGAAAGTTACAACCAGTTCGTCATCAACTACACAATGAATAATATGGACAAATCAATCTTTGAATTACATTCAATGCTTAAGACTACTGAGGTCAATATCAAAAAAGAAGAAGCCTAGCAATATTTTAATGGTTCAGAAAGGGAAGGGCATGAAAAGGAAGGGTAAAGGAAATGCTAAGGCTGCGAAAGGTTCAAAGCCTAAACCCAAGCCCAAACCAAAGACTAAACCTCCTAAGGAAGGAGTTTGCTTTCACTACAATGAACCAGGTCACTGGAATAGGAACTGTAAACTCTATCTGGAAGATCTAAAAAGGAAGAAGAGTAGTCAGACTACTGCTTCAGGTATAAATGTTATAGACATAAACTTACCTGTCTCTGCTTCTTGAGTATTAGATACCAGATGTGGATCTCACATTTGTACAAATGTGCAGGGTCTTAGTAAGAGTAGAGATTTGAAGAAGGGCGAGGTTGATTTACAAGTAGGCAATGGAGCAAGGGTTGCTGCCCTAACTGTTGGAAGTTATGAGTTGACTTTGCCTAGTGGGCTCTTGCTAATGTTGAAAAATTGCTACTATGTTCCTACTTTGAGTAGGAATATTACTTCTGTTTCATGTTTAGATATTGAAGGATTTTCATTTATTATTAAGAATAATAAACGCTCCATTTATAATAAAGACATGTTTTATGCAAATGCTGATTTACATGATGGTCTTTATGTTCTAAATCTGAAACCTGATAATGTATCTATCTATAACATAAATACTAAGAAACTTAAATCTAATGATTTAAATATGACCTACCTATGGCATTGTCGTCTTGGTCACACAAATGAGAAACGCATATCGAAGCTCCATAAGGATGGATTCTTGAATTCATTTGATTTTGAATCATATGAGATATGCAAGTCCTGTTTATTAGGCAAGATGGCCAAGGATCCCTTCACTAGGCATGGTGAAAGGGCAATGGATTAGTGGGCCTAATACATAATGATGTATGTGGCCCATTAAGCATTGCTTCTAGAGGAGGTCATCAATAGTTCATCACATTTACTGATGATTTCAGTAGATATGGATATGTCTTTTTTATGAGGCATAAATTTGAATTGTTTGAAATGTTTAAAACTTTTCAGAATGAAGTATAAAATCAGCTTGGCAAAACTATTAAAATGCTTCGATTAGATCGAGGTGGCGAATATCTAAGCCAATAATTTAATGACCATCTCAGAAATTGTGGAATAATTTCACAATTAACTCCACCTAGAACACCATAGTGGAATGGTGTATCAGAAAGAAGAAATAGAACCTTATTAGATATGGTTCGATCCATGATGAGTTAAACAGATCTTCCTCCATCCTTTTGGGGCTATGCCCTAGAGACAGCTACATTCACGTTAAATCGTGTTCCTTCTAAGGTGGTAGAAAAGACACCATATGAGATATGGACTGAAAAAAGGCCTAGTTTGTCTTTCCTCAAGATTTGGGGTTGTGAGGCTTATGTGAAACGTCAAGTCTTAGACAAATTAGGACCTAAATTAGATAAATGCCTTTTTGTGGGGTACCCAAAAGAAACCAAAGGGTACTACTTTTATAATCCCTCTGAAAACAAAGTATTTGTAACTCGGAATGGCATCTTCTTAGAGAAAGAGTTTATCTGTAAGCCCTGGAAAATTTCAATAAATAATTTTAAGATGAACTTCGAAAATAAACCCTAAAAATCACTCCAAATTAAAACCAAATTTCAACTAGTCCAAAAACACTAACGAATTCATAAACTTCTTAATCTTGAGAAAATGAAAATCTTTAAAAATAAAATAAGAACACAGTGGTCTTCAAATTCAAAACCACGACGTACGAAAAATTCCATATTTAACTCCACTTATAAAATCGGGTAATATAAAGCCCAAAAACAAACTATTAAAAAGTAAATAATGATTGACCTTCGAAATAAAACTCAATTCAAGAATTCCGAAAATATTAAGAGATATTAAATACTTACAAAAATAAAATTTAAAAATAATTTCTCAAATTAAATATGTTGTATAAACATAAATATCAGTTTCCAAATTGGCAAAGGTCTAAACCGGAAAATCACCCGGAAACCCTAACGGAATGCAATAGCCTAAGTCCGGCAACTAGTGCCCCTAACCCTAGAGGCCGAGGCGTAGCTAAATATGTAGAATAGCTCATAGTAATATGAGTTTGTTTAAAATATCAGATTGGTAAATTTTTGACCTATTTCGAACCCGTTCGGATACACAGACTTCGAAAAGCGTGTCCCGGGCTCGAGATATAAAAATATACCAATAGTACCGTTAGACTCGTAATTTCATAAGATTTCTAAATATATCAGTTATATAATTTTTCGGGTTATAAAAGTTACAGTTATAACCTTTTTATCGTATTTCCATTATTACCGGTAATTGATTAGTCTTTTGCACTATTCATTTTTATTTTATATAAAAATTTTATTATTCTTATAAAGTCTTATATTTTTAGATAAATATTTTATATGTTATAGAAAATTTTGTTTTTCTAAAATTTAGTTCGTTTCGGGTCTTTACGGGATCAGATTCTGTTTAAGATCCGATACTAAAAATAAAATAAATTAATTTAATAATTGAAAAATATTTTATTTCATAAAATAATTTTTTAGAATTTTTCGGGTTATAAAAATATTATTTATAGCCCATATTCGCGTATTTTGATCATACCGGTAACATATTTGTTAAAATACTAAAATAATTCAAATAATTATTTAATTTAATTATGAAAAATCTGCTACAATATTTGGAATAAATTTTCTAATTTTATTTTATTTTAATTTATTTTATTAATAAAGTACTTTTACAACCCATACCTTCAAGTACACCTTACACATATCACTTCATTTTCACTTCAATCTTTCTACACATTATCCCACAATTGATGGCAGATTTTTGACCCTATTTATGGCTGCCATTGTCCTTTATCCACTCATATTTTGACTAAATTAATTATATTTCAATCCTTTTTCAAAAAGTTACATTACACATTAATTACACAATTTAATTCAAGTCAAATTTCAACAATTCCTCTCTCTTCCCTCCCCATTTCAACGTGCAGCAGCCCCTCCCCTTGGCTGCCCATGTTTTATTTTTTCTCTCATTTATTACAATTAAAACACTCATTTTCTCTCACCCTTCATTTATTCACTTTCCCTCTTTCATTCTTTAACCTTTTCTCTCTCATTTCCTCTCTTTTCTTCTTCTTCTTGTTCATGTTTCTCCAATAAACAAAGCTGCCCCCTTCTTCTTCCATGGCTTCCACACTTCATTTTTAAAGATTTTCTAAGCAAATCTTCATTCCAAAGCTCCATAGGTGATATAGGTAAAGTATAATGAAGGTTTCATGCATCAAATGAACTTCCATAAGCTTAAAAGCTTAGGATGATGATGCCAAAAATGAAATCTTTCTCTTCTCCACTTTTATTACCTTGTATTATAATTATTTTCTTGTTTAAAGTTATTATATTTTGTAGATCTAACTTTTTATGGCTTTGATTTTTGTTTATGCCATAGATCTTGTTATTTAAGTTGTCATTTTTATTATTCCTTATGATTTATGCATAGATCTAGCATTCACATGTCTATCTTAGTGATTCATGCATGTAAAACTAGTTTAGAAAACTAGATCTAAAGTTTTGAGTTCATAGATGCATTAGATCTTTGTTTATGTCATGAACAACTTGCTATAGCTTGATGATGGTAGGAAAGTTGTAGGAAACCCAAGATCTATTTGTTTTCAACAAAAATCAATTTTGAAAATTCGGATGAAAATGGAACCCTATTTAGAAAAGTGGTTTTTCAACTTTAAAATGTATATTTTTCATTTAAATGAAGGGCTTAGAGTATAGATACCATAAATGAAAGATTTTGATAAGTGAAGTTTAGATCCATGATGTTTATAGCTTATTACCATGCATTTGTTTTATGTTTATGTTCATATTAAGTATAGATCTTAGTTATGAACTCAAACAAAATTGTGAAATTCGTATTTTGGCAAGACCCATATTTAAAAACTACTTTTAAGTGTCAAAATGTAATTTTTACATAAGAAAATGAAGGCTTAATATATATATAGCATCAAGACTTCATTTTATATGGTTCAAAGATGATTTTCAAAGATTAATTTTCAAAACAAAGTTCTATTCTCGGATTTTGGCCAAGGCCTAGTGCAAAAACATGTTTTCCAACTCAAAAATGAAGTTTTTATTCAAGAAATGAAAGGCTCATAATATATGATAAGTAAGGAATGGATTTTCATAAGCTTAGATAGATTTTATCAAAAGATATGACCACAAATAAATTTTAAATTCGGATCCCAACCAAGACCAATTTTGAAAACCCATTTATCAACTCCAAAACTCATGTTTTATTGAAAAATGAAGTATATAGGTAATAGATATCATTAAGCAATGATTTTTACAAGTTAAAATGAGTTTAGGCATGAGTAATGTGTAAAACAAGTAATGGAATTAAAATGGAAAATTTTGAGTTAGTGATCAAATTGTCAAATTCGTAATTTGAGATGATGCATATGTAATCACTTAGTATTTGAACTCAAATTGCAAGTTTTATGTGTTAAATGAAGTCCTTAGACAATAGATATAGTAAAGCTTCAAATTTTATGCATTAAACAAGTTTTCTCATAAGAATATGCAAAAATGATTTTCCAAAATTCGGATTTTTGAGTAAATCATATTGGAAAACATATTTACAAAGTGTAAAATGAAATTTTTATGTAGAAATGAAGGTCATAAGTAATATATATAATGAAGAATCAATTTTAACAAAATAATTATATTTTCTTAAGTAATAAATCCAAAACAAATGGAAATGATCAAAGTTAGAAAACTAGATTTTCAAAAAGTAGTTATGGTTGAAGTCTTGCAAAATAAGGAGTTCCAAATTTTCTTTCACCAAAAATCATCAAGATCATGCATACATGAAACTCATTTCATGCCATTCATGTTAGGAAATCACTCATATTGCATGTATAGCTAATTTATATAGTAGGAACATTACAAACATTTACAAAGCTATTTTTCGGAAATTGAAATTGTTGCTGCCTAATCTGATCCGAACTTTTCGAAGCTTCAAAGTTTTCAAAACTTGAAAATAATATTAGAATTAGATAGATCTTTCGAAGTAGATAGAAATCGATATATAATTTGCGAGATTCCGAGTTAAAATGACCAAGTTATGGCCGTTTTAAGTTGGAATTCCCGCTTAGATCGTGAATTGCGAATTTGATAGTTTGAATGAGATAGTTTGGATTAGTTAAGTGATGAAATACTTATTAGAGTATTTCTTCCTTTTTAGGAGATCCCGAGATCGACGATTCCCTACCACCGAATTATTATTACTAGAAGACCGGTGATCCAATGGCCGAGTGAGTTTTCCTTGTTTTGTTACCTTGATTGTGATTGTAGTTAGTTGCATTAGAATTATAGGAACAAGATAAAAATCGATATGAATGGGGATGGGATATGTGATGAGACTGTGATGAATGTATGCCAAAGAATACTAAAGCATATCGAAACCACGATTTGAGTGGATAACTGCACTATTCATATTATTTCTGTTATGTGTATGATATTGGCTGGTCACTGTAAAGAATGTATAAGTATTTTGACCTAAGCAAAAAGTGAATTGATCATGCATCGCATCGGACATATTGCATTTGGTAGCGTGCTACTCCTACGCAGGTCGATCGGTATGGTCCGAGGACTCGTTTGGATAATGAGACCCGGGATCAGAGCTCATTCATAGGGAACTAAGGCGCATCGGGGATGCATTCCATGTGTGAGCCTAGCCGAGGCGAGTGCTATGAGCCGAGGGCTTGGGACTAGCAGCGGTCGTGTAGACTTCAATACCATCCCTAACCCAAGATACGGAGGGCGTAAATCCGTTCTGTGTGGGTTCCGGATACCCATACATAATTGTTTGCTCATGTGTTTGTTCATGCATAGCATATGGTTGATTATAACTTGTTGTTATGGTACGGAATTAAGGGAATTCTCACTAAGCTAGTGTAGCTTATACCCTATAGTTTGTTTAAATGAACAGGTTATCTCAAGAATGCAAAGTGAGGACTGAATTGATTGGAGCCGGGAATGACTCCGGGATTTTGGCAAAGAATGCGAATGTTGAAGTTATCAGCTAGTTTATGATTTGTCTTGTAATAATTTATGTAGGGAAGTCTGTGGATGAATCTAATCGAAGTTGAATGAATTGTATTTTGAAGTACAGTGATTTGTATCTAAAGTATAGTAAATTGTATTTCCTTTACATTGTTACTCAATAGTGTCAACATAAAATGTATCATTCCGATGTGTCTCCTTTGTGTGTTAGACGCCTTGTACACAGTATAGAAGCCTTCGCGTGACTGAGGTGGTCATTCTTAGGCTTTAATATTGTGTATGGCGGACTGCCACGTTTAGGGTACCCTTCGGGGCGTGACATTATCCATGGAAGAACTAGTGGGAGTAAAATACATCTTGAAGAAGTCCAAGATCCAAAAAATAGTATAATACCACTAATAGAAAGTCAACAAGTCACACAGTTACCTATTGACCCTCCACAAGTAACACAGGGCCCACACAGGTCTGATAGGGTACGACATCAACCTGAGAGATATGGATTTCTCATTATAGATAGTCGTGATGTGTTGCTCATGGATCATAATGAGCCCACTACCTACCAGGAAGCCGTGATGGGACCAGATTCTAAGAGATGGCTGGAAGCCATGAAATTTGAAATACAATCCATGGATGACAATCAAGTATGGACTTTGATTGATCCACCTGAAGGTATAAAAACCATTGGGTGCAAATGGGTTTTCAAGAAGAAAACCGATATGGATGGTAATGTGTAGACCTTTAAAGCACGACTAGTGGCGAAAGGTTTCAAGCAAACACATGGTATAGACTATGATGAAACTTTTTCACCAGTTGCTATGCTTAAATCCATCAGGATTCTATTGCCATTGCTGTGTACTATGATTATGAGATATAGCAAATGGATGTCAAAACAGCGTTTCTTAATGGAAACCTACTTTAGATGTGTATATGACACAACCAGAGGTTTTGTTCATCCAAGGATTCTACAAAGGTTTGCAAGCTTTAAAGATCCATTTAAGATTGATGCAGGCATCTCGGAGTTGGAATCTTCGATTTGATGAAGCAGTCAAAAAGTTTGGATTCATAAAAAATGAAGATGAACTTGTGTCTACAAGAAAATTAGTGGGAGTGCAGTAGTCATTCCTAGTGCTATAGTGGATGATATATTACTCATTGAAATGATATTCCTATCTTACAAGTGTAAAGACTTGGTTAGGAAAGTGTTTTTCAATTAAAGACTTAGGCGAGGCTTGTAAACCCCGATAATCTTAGTAGTTAAGAAAACCCTGAGAGTTGAAAAGCGAAACTCTAGTCCGGTTCAATTTAAGTCTAGTGAGAGGAGCTTAGGAACCCTAAATCCGGCTTTCCTTCGGTTTCATATAAAAGAAGTTTTATAAAGTAAATGAATATGAATTATTATTCTAAAAGTATATTTTAGACATTTGAAAGTTTTAAATTCGGGAATTTTTCAATTCCGGGCATTCCCGAGCTCAATTACAGAAAAGCGTGCCCGGGGACTACGAACTCAGAAAAAATGTTTCGGATTTATTAGAACCATAATTTTATATGGATTCCAAAAAATATCAATTTTATAATTTTCCAGGCTATAAAAATTACAGTTATAGCCTTTCCGTGTTTTCGTACAACCGGTAAAGTAGATGTCTTTGCCTACTATTCACAAGTACAACCTACATTACACATACCCATACCCTATTCTTACATCCTTACAACTACTCATTTCAATTTTCTTCCCAAGGTTTTTGTCTCTTAAATTAATTATTACATTTTAATTACTTAAATTACAAAATATCAAATTTCACACACACACACTCCCTCCCCACCCCCCTCCCCCCCCCCCACCCCAATATGGCCGGCGCCCCTCCCCTCTTTCCCCTCTCTTTTGTTTTGTTTTTGATATTTTTATTCAATTACAAACCCTAATCTATTCATATATAAACACATTTTTCTCTCTCTCTCTCCTCATTTTCACTTGTTTCCATATTTTACTAAAGTAAAAACCTCTCTTTCTCTCCCCCCTTGATGCGTGAGCCCCCCCCCCCCCCCCCCCCCCCTCCCCCCCTCTCACTCACACACACAAGCTCAAATCCTCTTCTTTTTACTCCAAAACTCATTGGTATGTTGATTTTAGGCTTTGTTATTCCTAAATCTTGTAATGGCAAAGCTATTTCTTGTGTGTTTTCTCATTTAATCCCAATGAGTATATGCTAGGACATGAAAAACACTTGAACAAGAATATTAAGCTATCACAAGACATGGATCTAGTGTTTAAATGAGTTTTTGCTAAGATATCCTCTTGTTCATGCATGTAAAGTAGAGATCTTGCATATATATTGATGTTCATGCCATGAGCTTATGATTCATGCATTATATTTAGTAGATCTAATGTTTAGACATCCACATCTTCATCTACATGTATGTTCATAGAGTTATTTTGATTACCATGCATTGATGATCATAAAAATGTAGCCTTGCATATGTATAGATGTGTTAGATAGTAGATCTCCAGTATAGAAGGCAAGAAGTTGAAAAAGAAAAGGTTTTGTTAGAAATGATTTGTTGGAAATTCGGATGGATTTGGAACCCTACCTTAAAGACCACCAAAACCACTTAAACTATGTTTTTCATAAAAATTGGAAGGCATATGTAATAGATGCCCTTAAGGGATGATTTTCATAAGTTTAGATGATTTAGACATGATAAAAATGTAAAACAAGTAGAGGTTAGAATGAGAAATATTGATATATGGATTAATAGTCAAATTCGTAATTTAGGACCATGCCTACATGAACACCTAGTATCTAAGTCTAAATTGGATATTTTATGAGTTAAATGAAGCCTTTAGATAATAGATACATTGGAGCTTCAATTTTTGATGCATATAAACAAGTTTTCTCATAAAGAAAATGCAAGAAAATGAAATTACAAAATTCGGATTTTTACAAGTAGCTTGTTTAAAAACATGTTTACTAAATGAAAAATGTGGATTTTTATGCATAAGTAGTAAAGTCATGATTAATATAGACTTTGAGAACTTATTTTATTTAGATAACAAGTAAATTTCAAGAATAAAATCATAGAAACCCTAGGGAATGTAAGTTGGGAGAATAGTTTTTTTTTAGAAGTAACCTTATGGAATTTATAACAATTAGAAGTTTATAAGAGTTCATCATCAAAAATCATCAAAACCATGCATATATTGAGTTCATTACATGACATTCATGTTAGGAATTCATTCATATACCATCTATACATGAATCATCAACTAGGAACATTTTTATCAAAGCGAAACAATTTTCGGAACGAAAGGAAAGTGACAGAACAGATCTGATCCTACTATTCCGTGGCTTTACTGTTTTCAAAACTTGAAAATAATACTAGAAATAGATAGATCTTTCGAAGTAGATAGAGATCGATATAAAATTTGCGAAATTCCGAGTTAAAATGACCAAGTTATGGCCGTTTTAAGTCGGAGCTTCCGCAAATAGCGAGAAATTCCGAATTTATTTAGCTTAGATGCATAGCTTGGATTAGTCAAATGATAAGAATCTCATTAGGATTATTCTTATTTGGTAGGTGATCCCGAGCAAGACGACACCCTACCTCCCGACTATTACTACTAAAAAGAACCGGCGTCCAATGGCCGAGTGAGTACTACTTCCACTCTCAATTAATGTTTGTGATTGTACTATGTGTGACACTAGTGGTGTAGGCAAAGATAAAAATGGATATGTATGATGGGGTATATGGGAATTATATATTTGTCTGCTGTTGATGTGTGAAATGGAACTTATGAATATCGAAACCGGGGGTTAAGCTATTGACTGATTAGCTAGCATTTTATATTGATTGTCTGCGAATAGTTGTTGGCCACCTAAAAGGATTGAATTAATATATATTTGACTTCAATTATAATTGGACTCATTCATATCATGACGGGGATGGAGCATTAGCATTGGTTGATTTTTCGTGATCCATAAAACGAATATGTTGGTTAATCGTGATCCATAAAACGAAATTGTTGGTTAATCGTGATCCATAAAACGAATTATTATTCAGTTGACCGTGCGCTTAAACGGCGTCGTACCGCAGGATTCGTTAATCTGCTAACCCGGGATGGAGGGCGTAAATCCATCCACATATGATTTTCGGCTGGTCATATATTTGTTGAACTCACTTGTCTGATGTGTACATTTGCGTGAATAATCACTTGTTTGAATGCATTGTAATAATTGTGATATGGAAGTTCTTACTCACTAAGCTAGTTAGCTTATGCCCCCATAGCTTTTATTTGTTGCAGCACGAGTTCATTTGGCTTAGGCCGAGGCAAGCCACAGTACAGGTACCGGAGATAGGAGTTTCCCATAGAAGTTTACTTCGCATTTGTTTAGACTTCCGTAGGAAATTAAAGGACTCTGGATGACTGTAATAGACTTGATATTATTTTTGTGGGGGAATGCCCCTTAGATTTTGTAAAGTATATATATGTGTTTTGGTTTATTATCTATGGCTAATGAATGCCACATTAAACTTCTTAACTCCATGGATTGAGTATTCTATTGTCGTAAAGGGACGCTTTACATCTATACAAGGCTCCCGAAAGGCTCGAATAGAAATTCGAGAGTCTTTTATAGTATGTGGCGGGTTGTTACGTTTAGGATATCCTATGGGGCGTGACAGTTTAAGTTGGTATCAGAGCACTAGGTTATAAAACAAGACAATAGAATTAAAAGAAACCGGACTTAGAAATCTAATTAATAGGTTCAAATGGAGTTAAAAATGTTTTCTTGCTAAGTCTGATTAGGACTTATATTTGTAGGTTTCCTTGGGTGAGACCAGGGAACGGGCCAGAAACTCCACCAAGAGGAATGATGAGACTATGGTGGAGTATAGGTTAAGGTTGAGAGAATTGTGTGAAGACTTCACTTTAGCCAGGCACCCCCGAACCATAGGGGAAATGTATAAATTGTGGAAGGAAGGATTGAGATACACTAAGGTGGGCTGCTGTAGTCGACCGTTGAGGTATGATCCCATGGGGAGAAGGAGTTGGACTAAATTGGAGACGATTTATACTTTGGAGAGAATCATGGTAGAGTATGGGCGCGAGCCATGACTAGGGAGGCTACATTTATCTTGAAGAATGGGGAAACAACCCCTCCAGATTTTAAGGTGTGGATCCCTATAGGACCCTTATATGTGTATGCCCATGACAACTTGTATGACCACATGATGGAACATAGCAGACGCATGGAACCATATCACTTGGCATGCGGTTTACTTAGACATCCTTCCACCCCTGTGATAGCCACACCTCCAGCCATGACATAGGCATGCAATTGAATGGTACGCCTGTGATCGAAGAGATGAGGAAGAGGAGAAGAAGAAGAAGAGACCCCCGAGGAGGATCCTAATTGGGAGGAAAATGTAGTCCCTAGAACCCCTACCCCACCCATCGAGCCGGAAGCGGAAGTGAATCCGGAACCCAACCAAATTGTATGGGATTTTAATCGGGAGTTGGAGATACCATAGTGGAAGGGTAGAACCCGAGTTTGATCCAATGATATGGAGAGATGTGTATATGAGGGTGAGAATCCACCTGTGCTTGACCTAGCAGTAGTAGAACCCGTGGCCCCTGAGCCTATGGAAGTTGAGAATGTGGGTGGAGAACCGTGAGAGAGCCTGAAGTGGTAGAGACCCAAGTGAGTGAACCTAAGGTAAGAGGTAGGAGAATGAGTGAGCCCGAGGGAAGGGCAAGGAATGGAGGAAGAGGAAGAAAGTGAAGACCAAGAGGCCTTTAGTCCGACCTACTAGGAAGCGGAGGATGACTACGAGGAATACCTTAGTTTGTTTATCCGACGGGACACGGTGGTTCTTCTAGCAGGAGACGACCTCCTAGCTCGACCTCCAAGACACTAGTGATAGAGACCAAGATGATAGTAACCCATGAAGTCCAAGTGAAGTCCTGATTTTCTTATTTTTGTAGTAGGCAATGCGAGATGCCAATTTGCCTTAGGATTTCAGGATAGCTAGTATTTTATTGCTTCTTTTTTCCCTGTATTTTGTCATGCTTTCGGGAATAGGGAAATGTTTAGAATCGGAATTGGAGTATAGCTAGCCAAATTTTGGGGACAAAAATCTTGATGTAATATTTGTATGGCTCGCTAAAGTAATGAAGGATCATGTTTATTTCAAAGGAAAGGAGTTGTGAAAAGCATGGATGCTAGACATGAGACATAAAGAACATTAACCGCATATAAGTTGCATGAGCATTCATTCATTCACACTATTATTATGAGATTTCAACTTGTTACCTTATGTATGAGTTCTTTTGTTCTCCTTATGATTATATGAAATTATGAAATTTCATTTCTTTTTAAGTTTGATTTCCAAATTTTCGCAAATTTTTTAATATAGTTAACAAATTAAGTTCTTTCAAAATCTAAAACCTCCTAAGAATACTAAAAATTTACTAAACAATGTATAAACAGATGAAACCGACGGATTCGGAATCGGGAACAAGGGTCTATCCCGAACGAAGCCGACCAACCGGCCGCGCCTCCACCTAATCCTTAGGGAGTTGCGCCTCAGAATCAACAGGGTGATGTGTTAAACGCGATTGGACAATTAGCCAATCTTCTGAATACATTCATCCAGAATCAGAACCCGATTCAGAACCTACACCAAGGACAAAGTGTCCGGGATTCTGCTCTACATCCACCACCCGCAGATCACAGGGAAGTGACTGCCGAAGCCCCTACTCCACAAGAGGAGCATTCCTATAATGTGCCCTTGCCGCCACCCCCGCCTTAGAGAAGACCCCATTGAAGCTCCTTATCGGATTTCATCAAGAGTAACCAGTATTTTGATGGAGCGTTCGCAAGCCAGATGAAGCCGAGGACTGGTTAGCTCATATTGAGCGATCTTTTGCTACATATGAAATTCCACCTTACTTACAAGTGGAATATGGAACATATATGTTGAGGTATAATGCGAGGGTCTGGTGGGACTCTAAGAGGAGAAGTTTGCTGTAAACCCTGGTATTCTCAGTAGTTAAGAAACCCCGGGAATTGATGTGCATGATGGTACACTCACTATGGAGTTTGATGGGGAAATTATAAAATTTAATATTTATGATGCCATGAAATACCCTAATGATACTTCTTCTGTTTTTGTAATAGATGTTTTTGACCCATTAGCACAGGAAACGTTTGACTTAAGTGATGAGAATAGGTTGAAGGTCGCACTTGAAAAGAGTCTCACCATTGAGAAATTGAGGAAGATTGAAAGGAAGTTAGTAGTTCCTCCACGTGAAACAAAAGGGGAGAACAGTGGAACAGTATGAGACTGAGTTCGTCCACCTATTGCAATATGCACCTGAGTCTTTCAGGGATAGCGAAGAGCTGAAGAAGCAAGTATTTTTGGGTGGCTTAGACGAGGAGTTGCGGATCAAATTGGAAGAGTTTGGGGTAAGGACATACCATGAGATGGTAGAGAAGGCCCGAGTGATTGAGGGGGCCAGAAAAAGGAAATACCAAGAACCCGGCAAGAGGGTATTTGGAAAAAGGTCGTTGGACGCCTCGAGTTCAGGATTCAAGGGAAAAAGGTGCAGACCGTACCATGGGTTTAAGGACGACTCTAGTAGCAAGCCGACCCAGGCTAAGGCCAATGTCTCCTGTTGGAAATGTAAGGGGGCGCATGCTCCTAGGCAATGCCAGTTGTTGAAAAACAAATGTTATTTCTGTGGCGATGCTGGCCATATGGTTTATACGTGCCCGAAGAAGCTGACCGTGACTTGCTTTATTTGCAAGGAGAAGGGACACTTAGCCTCTGAATGTTCCTAACGGAAAAGTGTAGCCGCTCGACCCTTTGGTACTTCGAGCAATACTAACCCCATGAGGTCGGGAAATAAAAGTGGGAGCCGCGCAGCATCAGCAATGCATGGGATGAGGTTATATAACTTCGAAGGCCAGTGGATGGTAGAGGAAGATGAGGAGGAGGAAGTGGAATTGGCAGCTTTGGATCAAAGCGAAGGCGCTGATGGCGGCCTGGTGATAGGTTAGTAACGGAAACCTTCACAAGTTAAATTCTGATTTATTTATTTGAATTGTTGTTGGATGAAATTATATATGTTATGGGAAAGCTGGAAGTAAGAACCCTAGGTAGGTAGCTTGAGAGTGCTGTAGGATTGATGAGTGATGGATGTTTGTTGACCTCAGGACACATTCGGGTGAATAGCGGGGCATATGTTTTATTTGACACGGGAGCGACACATTCGTTCATCACCACTAGTTTGGCTAATCAACTTGAATTACCTATAGCCACAACTACTGCTAGTTTGAGGATTAAGACACCTACCGGGAGCGTTGTGTCAACCCGAGAATTTATAAAGGATTGTCCGTTGGAGTTCATGGACACCACTCCAAAAGCGATTTAATAATGTTGGAGATGAATAAATACGAAGTTATCCTCGGAATGAGTTGGCTAAGCAAGGTAAAAGCAATAGTGGATTGTCAAAAGAAAACAGTGAGTTTCTATGATCAAATGGGGAAAAAGTAGAATTTGGGGAGAAACCCTAGTCCCGAGAAGGTTTGGTTTAAACTCGTTTGAGTTGATGATGGAGGATGAAGAGATAATACCGATTGAATGTGTCTTGGATGAAGAGAAAACTCGTGAAGAAAGGGATATACCAGTGGTAAAGGAATATTTGGATGTGTTTCCAGAAATTTTGCCAGGATTACCACCAAAAAGAGAAATTGATTTTGAGATTGTTTTAGCTCCAAACACCGAACCGATATCCAAAGCACCATACCGGATGGCACCGGCTGAGTTGAAAGAGCTAAAGGCACAATTACAGGAACTTTTGGATCAAAAGTTCATAAGACCAAGTGTGTTGCCATGGGGCGCACCTGTTTTGTTTGTAAAGAAGAAGGACGGATCGATGAGGTTGTGTATCGATTATCGTGAGCTAAATAAGGTGATTATCAAGAATCGATATCCTCTGCCAAGAATTGATGATTTGTTCGATCAACTGCAAGGGGCTTGTGTGTTTTCATTGATTTGCGTTCGGGATACCATCAATTGAGGATAAAGCCTGAGGATGTACCAAAGACGGCTTTCCGTACTCGTTATGGACACTACGAGTTCCTAGTGATGTCGTTCGGGCTGACCAATGCCCCAGCCGCATTTATGGACCTTATGAATAGAGTTTATAGCCACTTTTGGATAAGTGTGATAGTTTCATAGACGATATCCTCATATATTCGAAACCAAGAGCAACACGAGGAACACCTTCGTTTGGCGTTACAAACCTTAAGGGACAACAAGCTGTACGCCAAATTGTCCAAATGTGATTTTTGGTTGGACAAATATCTTCCTTGGACATGTGGTAACTGGTGAGGGGATATCAGTTGACCCTGAGAAGATCAAGGCGGTAGTAGAATGGAAACCGCCGCAAACGGTTACTGAAGTAAGAAGTTTCTTGGGATTAGCTGGCTACTATCGCAAGTTTGTGAAGGATTTCTAAGATAGCCAAGCCACTGACTCAATTGACTCAAAAGAATGAGAAATTTGTTTGGACGGACAAGAGGGAACAGAGCTTCCAGGAATTGAAACGACGATTGGTATCGCACCGATCTTGGTTTTACCAGACCAGAAAAGTCCTATACGGTGCATAGCACGCCTCAAGGAATGGCCTTGGATGTGTATTGATGCAGGAAGGAAAGTTATTGCATATGCTTCTCGGCAATTGAGACCCCATGAGCAGAACTACCCTACACATGATTTGGAATTAGCTGCAGTTGTCTTCGCTTTGAAGCTATGGAGACATTATTTTATGGACAGAGGTGTGAGATATACACGGATCATAAAAGTCTTAAATATCTGTTCACACAAAAGGAACTAAATATGCGACAAAGGAGATGGCTAGAATTAATAAAAGATTATGACTGGGAATAAATTACTATCCGGGAAGGTTAATGCCGTCGCAGATGCCTTAAGTCGGAAAATTATGGGGAGGTAGCTGCCTTGATCACAAGTCAAAGAGATTTGGTTAAGGAGTTTGAGAAGTTAAAGATTGAGTTCATAGGCCAAAGCGCTGAGCTTGAGATAGCCAATCTGGCACTGGAACCGACCCTAATAGAAAGGATCAAAGAAGCTCAAAGGTATGACGAAGTGATACAAAAGATCAAAAGGGAAACCCAAGTAGGAAAGTATCTTGATTTTGCAATAGATGATGAAGATGTGATCCGAATGAAAGGAAGGTTGTGTGTACCAGAGGACGAGGAGTTGAGGAAGGAAATAATGAGTGAAGCTCACAACTCCGGATATACCATGCATCCGGGAGGTACCAAAATGTACCAAGATCTGAAAAGCCGCTATTGGTGGAACGGCATGAAGCGAGATGTGGCGGATTATGTAATGAAATGCCCGATTTGCCAACAGGTGAAGGTAGAGCACCAAAGACCAGGTGGATTATTGAAGCCTTTACCCATTCCTGAGTGGAAGTGGGATCAGATATCTATGGATTTTGTGTGTGGCTTTCCCAAGACTCCTTCTGGTTGTGATGCGGTATGGGTAATAGTGGATCGGTTAACCAAGTCGGCACACTTCTACCCATAAATATGACTTATTCATGGAAAAATTAGCCAAGATCTACATCCGGGAGATTGTACGGTACATGGCATACCTGCAGGGATTATTTCAGATAGAGACCCAGATTTGTGTCCAAGTTTTGGACAAGCCTGCAAAAGAGTTTGGGCACTAAGTTGCATTTTAGTACGGCTTATCACCCTCAGACCGATGGACAGTCTGAGCGGACGATCCAAACCCTGGAAGACATGCTGAGAGCGTGTGCCTTGGAATTCAAAGGGAGTTGGGATAGTCATGTACATCTAATTGAGTTTGCTTACAATAACAGCTATCACTCAACTATTCAGATGCCACCGTATGAAGCATTATATGGATGACGTTGCAAATCCCCTCTGTTTTGGGATGAAGTGGAAAAGGTAGCTATTGAGCCGGAATTGGTACAAGAAGCCGCCGATAAAGTGAGGGTAATCCAGCAGAAAATGAAAGAGGCTCAAGATAGACAGAAGAGCTGGGCAGACTTGAAAAGAAGAGAACTTGAATTCAAGGTGGGTGATCATGTGTACCTAAAGATAAACTCGATTAAAAGTATTAAGAGGATGCGTACACAAGGGAAGTTAAGCCTGAGATACATTGGACCTTTCGAAATCTCGGAAAGAGTCGGAGATCTGGCATATCGACTAGCCTTGTCACCAAATTTGTCCGGGATCCACAACGTATTCCATGTGTCAGTGTTGAGAAAGTATGTTGCCGACCTAGAGAGGATTCTGGAATTGGAACCGATTCAGCTGAAAGAAAACCTGACATATGAAGAACACCCAGTGAAGATATTGGATAAGAAAACCTAAAGGCTACGGAACAAAGACATTCACTACGTTAAAGTGTTATGGAGGAATCATGCCTTTGAGGAAGCAACCTGGGAAGTTGAAGAGGAGATCCGAAGGAAGTACCCCGAGTTATTTGAAGAACAAAGTACGTCAGTTCCGTTTTGAGGACAAAACTTTATTTAAGGTGGGGAGGTTGTAAACCCCGGTAATCTCAGTAGTTAAGAAAACCCTGGGAGTTGAAAAGCGAAACCCTAATCCTGTTCAGTTTAAGTCTAGTGAGAGGAGCTTAGGAACCCTAAATCCGGCTTTCCATTGGTTTCATAATAAAAGAAGTTTTACAAAGTAAATGAATATGAATTATCATTCTAAAGTATATTTTAGACCTTTGAAAGTTTTAAATTCGGGAATTTTTCAATTCCAGGCCTTCCCGAGCTCAATTACAGAAAAGCGTGCCCCGGGACCACGAACTCAGAAAAATGTTCCAGGATATTCCTTAGAACCATAATTTTATAAGGATTCCAAAAATATCAATTTTATAATTTTTTGGGCTATAAAAATTACAGTTATAGCTTTTTCCCGTGTTTTCGTTACAACCGGTAAAGTAGATGTCTTGTCTACTATTCACAAGTACAACCTACACTACACACTACCCATACCCTATTCTTACATCCTTACAACTACTCATTTCAATTTTCTTTCCCAAGGATTTTTGTCTTTTAAATAATTATTACATTTTAATTACTTAAATTACAAAATATCAAATTTCACACACCCCACCCCCCCACCATATGGCCGGCGCCCCTCCCCTCTTTCCCCCTCTCTTTTGTTTTGTTTTGATATTTTTATTCAATTACAAACCCTAATCTATTCATATATAAATACATTTTTCTCTCTCTCTGCTCATTTTTCACTTGTTCCAAATTTTACTAAAGTAAAAACCTCTCTTTCCTCCCCCCTTGATGCCGTGAGCCCCCAACCCCCTCAACCCCAACCCCCCCCCCCCCCCCTCTCTCACTCACACACACAAGCTCAAATCCTCTTCTTTTCTACTCCAAAACTCCATTGATATGTTGATTTTAGGCTTTGTTATTCCTAAATCTTGTAATGGCAAAGCTATTTCTTGTGTGTTTTCTCATTTAATCCCAATGAGCATATGCTAGGGACATGAAAACACTTGAATAAGAATATCAAGCCATCACAAGACATGGATCTAGTGTCTAAATGAGTTTTTGCTAAGATATCCTCTTATTCATGCATGTAAAGTAGAGATCTTGCATATATATTGATGTTCATGCCATGAAGCTTATGATTCATGCATTATATTTAGTAGATCTAATGTTTAGACATCCACATCTTCATCTACATGTATGTTCATAGAGTTATTTTGATTACCATGCATTGATGATCATAAAAATGTAGCCTTGCATATGTATAGATGTGTTAGATAGTAGATCTCCATGTATAGAAGGCAAGAAGATTGAAAAAGAAAAGGTTTTGTTAGAAATGATTTGTTGGAAATTCGGATGGATTTGGAACCCTACCTTAAAGACCACCAAAACCACTTTAAAACACATGTTTTTCATAAAAATTGGAAGGCATATGTAATAGATGCCCTTAAGGGATGATTTTCATAAGTTTAGATGAGTTTAGGCATGATAAAAATGTAAAACAAGTAGTGGAGTTAGAATGAGAAATATTGATATATGGATTAATAGTCAAATTCGTAATTTAGGACCATGCTTACATGAACACCTAGTATCTAAGTCTAAATTGGATATTTTATGAGTTAAATGAAGCCTTTAGATAATAGATACATTGGAGCTTCGATTTTTGATGCATTAAACAAGTTTTCTAATAAAGAAAATGCAAGAAAATGAAATTACAAAATTCGGATTTTTACAAGTAGCTTGTTTAAAAACATGTTTACTAAATGAAAAATGTGGATTTTTATGCATAAATGAAAGTCATGATTAATATAGACTTTGAGAACTTATTTTTATTTAGATAACAAGTAAATTTCAAGAATAAAATCATAGAAACCCTAGGGAATGTAAAGTTGGGAAGAATAGTTTTTTTTCAGAAGTAACCTTTATGGAATTTATAACAATTAGAAGTTTATAAGAGTTCATCATCAAAAATCATCAAGACCATGCATATATTGAGTTCATTACATGACATTCATGTTAGGAATTCATTCATATATCATCTATACATGAATCATGAACTAGGAACATTTTTATCAAAAGCGAAACAATTTTTCGGAATTGGGAAAGTGACAGAACAGATCTGATCCTACTGTTCCATGGCTTTACTGTTTTCAAAACTTTAAAGTAATACTAGAAATAGATAGATCTTTCGAAGTAGATAGAGATCGATATAAAATTTGCGAAATTCCGAGTTAAAATGACCAAGTTATGGCCGTTTTAAGTCGGAGCTTCCGCAAATAGTGAGAATTCCGAATTTATTTAGCTTAGATGCATAGCTTGGATTAGTCAAATGATAAGAATCTCATTAGGATTATTCTTATTTGGTAGGTGATCCCGAGCAAGACGACACCCTACCTCCCGACTATTACTACTAAAAAGACCGGCGTCCAATGGCCGAGTGAGTACTACTTCCACTCTCAATTAATGTTTGTGATTGTACTATTAGTGGCACTAGTGGTGTAGGCAAAGATAAAAATGGATATGTATGATGGGGTATATGGGAATTATATATTTGTCTGCTGTTGATGTGTGAAATGGAACTTATGAATATCGAAACCGGGGGTTAAGCTATTGACTGATTAGCTAGCATTTTATATTGATTGTCTGCGAATAGTTGTTGGCCACCTAAAAGGATTTAATTAATATATATTTGACTTCAATTATAATTGGACTCATTCATATCATGACGGGGATGGAGCATTAGCATTGGTTGATTTTTCGTGATCCATAAAACGAATATGTTGGTTAATCGTGATCCATAAAACGAAATTGTTGGTTAATCGTGATCCATAAAACGAATTATTATTCAGTTGACCGTGAGCTTAAACGGCGTCGTACCGCAGGATTTGTTAATCTGCTAACCCGGGATGGAGGGCGTAAATCCTTCCACATATGATTTTCGGCTGGTCATATATTTGTTGAACTCACTTGTCTGATGCGTACATTTGCGTGAATAATCACTTGTTTGAATGCATTGTAATAATTGTGATATGTAAGTTCTTACTCACTAAGCTAGTTAGCTTATACCCCCATAGCTTTTATTTGTTGCAGCACGAGTTCATTTGGCTTAGGCCGAGGCAAGCCACAGCACAGGTACCCGAGATAGGAGTTTCCCATAGAAGTTTACTTCGCTTTTGTTTAGACTTTCGTTGGAAACTAAAGGACTCTGGATGACTGTAATGGACTTGATATAATTTTTGTGGGGGAATGCCCCTTAGATTTTGTAAAGTATATATATGTGTTTTGGTTTATTATCTATGGCTAATGAATGCCACATTAAACTTCTTAACTCCATGGATTGAGTATTCTATTGTCGTAAAGGGACACTTTACATCTATACAAGGCTCTCGAAAGGCTCGAATGGAAATTCGAGAGTCTTTTATAGTATGTGGCAGGTTGTTACGTTTAGGATACCCTATGGGGCGTGACAAGGTTGCCTATATTTTAGGCATTAAGATCTATAGAGATAGATCTAGAAAGATCATTAGCCTAAGTCAGAGTGCATATATAGACAAAGTATTCAATCGGTTTCAATATGCAAGATTCCAAAAGAGGATTCTTGCCAATGTCACATGGTATAAATGTAAGCAAGACTCAATGTCCAATGACAAATGATGAACGAGATCGCATGAGTAAGATTCCTTATCCTTTGGCAATTGGATCAATCATGTATGTCATGTTATACACTCGACCAAATGTGTCATATGCATTAAGCATAACTAATGGATACCAGTCATACCCTGGTGAAGCTCACTAAACAACAGTCTAGAATATTCTTAAGTACTTAAGAAGAACTAAAGATACATTCTTGATATGTGGAGGATTGGAAGACGAGCTAGTTGTAAATGGTTACACAGATGCAAGTTTCCAATCTAACTCTGATGATTCTAGATCGCAATCCGGATATGTTTTTTGCTTGAATGGAGGTGCAATAAGCTGGATTCAAAGCAAAGCACTGTAGCAATTCTACAACAGAAGCTGAATACATAGTAGCATCAGATGCAGCCAAGGAGGCAGTTTGGATAAAGAAGTTCATTATAGAACTAAGTGTTGTTCCTAGCGTTGCACATCCAGTAAACCTTTATTGTGATAATAATGGTGCTATTGCACAAGCTAAGGAACCCATATGACATCAACGATCCAAACATATACTCAGACGTTATCATATCATTCGAGAGATCATTGAAAGAGGAGATGTCAAAATATGCGAGTTTCATCTAGTGACAATATTGCGGATCCACTTACTAAGCCTCTTGTACAGATAAAGCATGATTACCATACTAGGTCAATGGGTGTTAGATACATGTATGATTTGGCCTAGTGCAAGTGGAAGATTGTTAGTAATTGTGCCCTAGGCCAATTACTAAGCATTGTCATTTCATTTGTATTTTAATTAAGAGGCATTTTTTATTATAAAGTTTGGAGGTTTACTTTATAATAAAGATTCAAGAATAATCTATTTATTCTTGAATATTTTATTGTGGTATGGTAATGAATTATATCCAGAGTGAGTTTTATTAGATAATCATGAGATGTTTATGTGTATAGAGATTCAGATAAAACTCATATGTATATATATTAGAGATCTATATATATTGGACTGACCTGCTATGCGATCACTACATGGGTCAGGTCATAAGTGATTCTCATAATAACAATGTTAATACATCCTTAGACCTGAAATCATCATAGTTTCCAACATGAGTGATATTATGTCTCGACTAAATCAAATGTTGTTCTTAACCGAATAATTATAAAGGTTTTGATTGGGCATGATGTAAATCATGTGGAGAGGGTTGAGTGATTAAGATGGGATTTGTCCCTCTCTTTATGAGAGAGATATCTTTGGGCCCCTCGATAAGTGAGACTGACAAATGCATGGCCGTGCTCAAATGAATTGATAAGTGTTATCAATTTCATTTGTTTTATCAGTTCACTTAGAGATCGAGAAACAACAAGATTGAATGATATAACAATGACATTGTCCATATCTTATATTCGATCTGGATATTGCAAGACAAAAGGATGATGATATAAGTTATAGAATAGGTAAAATCAGATCAATGATCTTCATTTGATTTGGGTAAACATAATGTCTTGCTAGAGGCCGCTTATGTTTTGTTTACTAAAAAATGGTTTTAAGTTAACTGCCAATATCAAATGAACCTACAGGGTCACACACAAAAGCATAAGAAAAAAGGTGATCATGGATTTTAGATACATGTGTGATTTGGCCTAGTGCAAGTGAGAGATTGTTAGTGATTGTGCCCTCGGCCAATTACTAAGTATTGTTATTTCATGTACTTGAGGCCAATCACCAGTGTGATTTAATTTTAAAATCCAATGGGAAGAATAAATAAATTATTATTATGAATAATAATTGACAATCACTACCAACCCTAATAAGATTGGGGGCATTATTGTCCATTCAAAATACTGTCATAATATAAATAGGTGTGATAGCATCTCATTAGGGTTAAGACTTTTTCTGTCACATTAGACAACAGAAATTCTGTAACCCTAAAAGAAAACATAAGAAAACAAGATTCTTCTTAGATAATCTAGAAGCGTTCTAGATTGTGCTAGTACATAAAGGAGATTCCATTTGGAGGCGCTTGTTCATGTGGACAAAGTAGAGGATGCTACGAAATTGTGGTACCTTGTAGATCCGGATTGATATCATTTTCACAAATTCGAATTGTAAGGTATTATTTCGAATCATCTTTTTGTATCTAATTTAATTAGAACACATGGATCCAGGCTTTAGGGTTTTAATTTTTCCACTGCAAATAAGATTTAAAATTTCATATGAAACCCTACAAACATAAGCATGAAAAATAAGGGAAGTAGACTCACTCGGCCATGATGATACTCCTTCAGTCAAAGTAGTCCTCGGGGTAGTATAAGTCCTCCTCCTCGTTTCCTAAATAAAGGAAATACCAAAATTGAGTATTTCATGGAATTTCTAGTCAAAACTTCTAACTCTATTTACTAGTTGCGATAAAGTTGTATAAGTGAAAATTCCAACTTAAAATGGTCATAACTTGCTCATTTCAACTTAGAATTTCACATATAATATACCGTTTTCTATGTACTTGAAAAGATCTATCTGTGTGTAAGGTTATTCTTATCATAAAAAGTTGTTTGAGTCCCGAAACCATAGGTTATAGATTTACCACAAAATTCTAGTTTTCAAAACTTAATTTTGCAAACTTTTCTTTGCCCAAAAATACTTGTACCAAAATGTAGATATTATTATGGTTGGAAAAACCTTTAGAATGTATATATATATATATAGAGAGAGAGAGAGAGAGAGAGACTCATATCATGTGCATGAATTTAATGAAGTTGTCTCAACCATGATTTTTTTAAAAGCAATGTTTTCTAGAAATTTGGAAAAGTAAACTTTTGAAATTTCCACTTAAGCTTGTTGGAAAATTACTTAAATTATTTTAAGTGAGTATTTTCCCTTTTTAAATTCTATTTCCTTAGTCTTTCATATTTCAAAAGGATGACTTTTGTCTTTCTAAGTTTCTTATAATTTAATTTATAGTGATTTGGAGAGTAGTTTCCAAATACTATTTGAGAGTAGTTAAAGTCTATCAAACTTTACATTTTCTTAACCTTCCCAAAAGTTTATCTCATTTACTTAAGATGATTTCCTAAGTTGTTTACTAATTTGATTCCTTAAGATCATTTTATCTTTATGAAAGAAACTTTTTAGTGAAGTTTAGTAAAACTTTTGTTAAACAAGAATTTGAAATTTTAACTTTTAAAGAAAACTTTTCCATTTTATGGTTTTGTAAAGTGTATGTATATATTGTATAAAAATTTCTATGTTTTATGGTTACTAAAAACTTATGATGAACTCCTTTAGATTTTTGGAAAATATTTGCTAAGATAAATTCCTATGTCTTTATGAAAAATCATTTCTTACATGGAAAATTTATTTGGGAAAAGAACTTCTATCTTTTTGTTTGAGAAAATCTTTCCTTCTTTATCTTGTTGAGACAAAACTCAATATGTTCATGCATGATCATGAATATGAAATTATGAAAATATGTAAACATAAGAAAGACATATTAAGTAATATAATAAGCAAGCTAATAGAAATGTCAAGTATTGGGAACCTTAGCTTCATCAAGGTATCTCGAGACTAAGAATAGACTAGTCCCAAAACTAAAAGAAAGAAAAGGTTGTTTGACTTGATAAGAACAAGTCTAAGACTAGAAAAACTAGTCTTAAAACAACATGAAATAAATAAATAAATTGCATAACTTGGAAGTAAATAAATAACAAATGAGCTTATATGCTCTAAAGATTATATATATGTACATAATTATATTTAGTTAAATATATATAAGTTAACATAATATCAACCATAATATGTGCAAAACATAATAACAATATAAAAATTAAGAAATAGATTTTCATGAGCAAGAACAATACATGAATATAGTGTAGTTTCCATAACAACAAGTTTAGGAGACTCAGACCATGGTCATGTAAAGTTACATAACATGGTAGAAAGAAATATGTAAAGAAGATTTTACCTAAAGAGGATTTTGGAGTAATATATATGTATGGGTTTTGTGTATGTAGAAGGGGATTTGAAAGTGTTTCGGGAGAGTTTTGGGAGAGTGTTTGGACAGAGTTTGAGATGAAAATTTTGGAGAGTTTTGGTGGTGAATTTGGGGTAGTAAATGTGTGAATGAAGTGAAAGAGGAGGGGGGTATTTATAGGAAAATGAAGAGTGAATTTTGAGTGATCTAAATAAAAAAATTGAAAAAAAAAAGAGAGAGGGAGTAAGTGTCACGTCCTGAGGGTACTCTAGTAGAAGTAGACAAGTCACACTTGAATACTATCACTAGATTACCTTCGAAGAGCGACATGTTTTTCAAAATAACAAGATCTTTTAGTTGCTTTAATAAGAAGGATAAATACATGCAAGATATAAATTAGTAAATAATTGTCATCTCGATCTGAGAGTATTATAGATTATTACAAACCATGTAGTCTTTTTGTAATTCTCTACATACATAACTGATAAGATAATACTAGCTAATCTATTATAGGAAAATATAAACCGTTAATCCCAATAGAACCATAGGCTTCCAGCTCTTAAGCTCTTACCGGAGCCATATTTCTAGAACTAACTAACCAAGGTCGGCATAAACCTGAAAAGATTGTGAGAGTGTGAGCGAAACCACGGCTCAGTGAATAACCAAACATATTACACATCAAGCAAGTTATTAACAAATTATATGTGATGCAATCACTCAAACATATGCTTACATACAAGCTTGGATGATCTACAATCCAAACAGGAAAAAGATTTATGCCCTCTTTTTAGGGTTGAAGAACATTTACTTTATGACCCATCTGCCTAGGAGATACTAAGTTTACAAGAATATCAACGATTTCGCGTCTTAGGGTTATCACTTTTATCTTATTAACTGTTTTAAATGACCATTTCCTGTATCCATCCTTAGAAACTCTAAGTATTAATCATTTCAAAGCAATACTGTCACGCCCCGAAGGGTATCCTAAACGTGGCAATCTGCCGTACACAATATTAAAGCTTAGGAATGACCACCTCGGTCACGCGAAGGCTTCCATACTATGTACAAGGTGTCTAACACATGGAGGAGACTCATCGAAGAGATACATTTTATATCGGTACACTTGAGTAACAATGTAAAGGAAATACAATTTACGATTCCTCAAAATACAAATCATATTATACTTCCATTACATTCATCTAAGGATTTCTCTACATAGAACTATTACAAGGCAAATCATAGAACCTAGCTAATAACTACAAACATTCTTATTCCTTGCCAGAATCCTGAAGTTATTCTCGGCTCCAACCATCATGGTCCCCACTTAGCACTCTTGAGATAACCTGTTTAATCAAACATCTATTGGGGTATAAGCTACACTAGCTTAGTAAATGAAAACTTCTAGGATTACATTTATAACACATCATACAATCAAGTGATTAATCAGACAAGTGATATGCATCAAACACGTGAATTCAACAAACATATGACCTGTCGGAAATCATATGTGGATGGACTTCCGCCCTCCATCCCGGGTTAGCAGATTAACGAATTCTGCGATACGACGCCGTTTAAGCTTACGGTCAATTGAACTATAAAATCGTTTAACGTACAATGATAAACTGACAAGAATCGTTTAAAGTACAACGATAAACTAACAAGAATCGTTTAAGGTACAACGATAAACCAACAAATGCTAATGCTCCATCCCCATCGTGATATGAATGAGTTCAATTTCATCTTCAATTCTGAATAATCAATTATACCAATTCTTTTAGTGATCAATCAATAATCGTAGACAATCAATTCTAATTCATCTATACAATAATAGTTAATCACTCGGCTTCGATATTCTTACATTCCATTTCTCATATCAACAATAAGCATGCATAGTCCCCATTTGTCCCCATCATGTGTATCCATTTTATCTTTACCAATATCTAGTGCAACTATTATTGCAATCACATACAATAAATGAAATCGGAAGTAATACTCACTTGGCCATTGGATCACCGGTCTCTTAGTACAAGTAGTCCAGTGGTAGGAATCGTCGATTTCAGGATCACCTAAAAGGAAGAAATACTCTAATAAGTATTTCAACTCAACTGTTCCAAACGATTTTATACGAATCAAATTCGTAATTCTCGTCCTAAGTGGGAATTCCAACTTAAAATGGCCATAACTTGATCATTTTAACTCGGAATCTCACAATTTATATATCGATTTCTATCTACTTCGAAAGATCTATCTATTTCTAATATTCATATTTTGAAATTTGAAGCTTCAAAAGGCCGGATCAAATTAGGGCAGTAACAAATTTCAATTCCGAAGAATAGTTTTGCAAATGTTTGTAATGTTCCTACTATATAAATTAGCCATACATGCAATATGAATGATTTCCTAGCATGATGACATGAGATGAGCTTAATGTATGCATGATCTTGATGATTTTTGCTAAAAGGAAATTTTATAACTCTTTATTTTGCAAGACTTCAAGGATAACTACTTTTAAGAATACTAGTTTCCTAACTTTGATAATTCACTTGTGTTTTGGGATTAATTCTTAAGAATTTCTAGTTATCTAAGTTAGAATTGAATCTTCATTATATCTATTACTTAAGTCCTTCATTTCTACATAAAAATTTCTATTTTACACTTTGTAAACATGTTTTTAAAATTGGCTCATCCCAAAATCCGAATTTTGCAAAACTTGTTTTTGTGGTGATTCCTTTAAGTAAAAGTCATTTGATACTTAGAAAATTAAGGCTCAATCATGCCTTACTACTAAGGACTTCATTTCTTTAATAAAACTTTCATTTTGAGTTTGGAAAGTATGTGTTTTCATGACCTCACTCCAAAATTACGAATTTCCTAAGTTGACTACAACTCAAATTTTTCCTACTACATTTCCACTCCTTTTCCACATATTTTTCTTAGTAAATCCCATCTTAATTTATCAAAATCATCACTTGATGATACCTATGACCTAAACTCCTCATTTTTCATATAAAACACAAGTTTTGGAGTTGATAAATGAGTTTTTAAGGCATGGCTTTGAAATCATCCGAATTTACAAGTTTTGGATAAACTCAATTTTCATACTTTATTTCTACAATGCATCATACATATATGTATTTCCTACAAGCTATTGTCATGATGGTTATGAGAGGATCTACCTATATGTATACATATAATACCAATAATTCTTTTTGAAAATCTTTACTTTGCAAAAATTTGAATTTTACTAGACTTAAGAAAAATAGTTTTTCTTCTTGTAAAATCATATTTGTTTTTAGCAAAATTCAACCTTGATGACCTATATAACCATCACCTTCATTATTTCAAAAAAACCTTCATTTTGGGGTTAGAAAATAGGTGTTTAAATAGGTGGTTTGCTTAAGTACGAATTTTACAATTTTAAAGAATGAAAACATTGTTTAACCTATTTTTGGAAACCATTTGTTATTCTAAGATTATATTTTGATAAACTTCTTTTATCCTTATCAAAACTTGGTCTTTATTATATATATACCCTAGGACTTCCATTTTCCTATCAAAATTATCATTTTGGCATTTGAAATAAGTGTTTGAATTGTGGCTATTTTCAAATCCGAATTTTGAGAAATTCATTTGAGCTTATTTTCTTTGTAAAACTCATTTAGTCTTTCAAAAACCATTTCCTAATCAAACCTATCCCTTAAGGCTTCCATTTCTTTACTAAAAGTCTTGTTTTGAAGTTGAAAAATAGGTTTTCAAAATTGGTCTTGGTTGGGATCCGAATTTACAAAATTTATTCTTGGACATATCTTTTGATAAAATCTATCTAAACTTATGAAAATTCATTCTTATATATCTATCCTAAGAGCCTTTCATTTCTTAAATAAAAACTTCATTTTTGAGTTGGAAAACATGTTTTTAAAATATGCCTTGGCCAAAATCCGAAAATAAGATTTTTATTTTGAGAATAACTTTTGAAAATCACCTTTGATTCTTGTAAAAAGAAGTCTTGATAATATACATACATTAAGCCTTTATTTTCTTAAGTAAAAATTATTTTGACACTTGGAAAGTGGTTTTCAAATAGGGGTTTTGCCAAAATACAATTTCACAATTTTTGTCTAAGTTCAAATCTAAGATCTACACATAATATGAACATACATCTAAATGAAACCCATGATAATAAACTTTAAACTCATAATCTAAACTTTACTCATCAAAATCACTCATTTATGTTATCTATACCCTAAGCCCTTCATTTTAAATGAAAAATACACATTTTGAAGTTGAAAAACAACTTTTCCAAATATGGTTCCATTTTCATCCGAATTTTCAAAAATGACTTTTGTTGAAAATAAAATAGATCTTGAGTTTTCTACAATTTTCCTACTATCATCATGCTATTACAAGTTGTTCATGAACATAAAACAAAGTCTAATGCATTTTGTGAACTCAAAACACTAGATCTAGTCTTCTAAACTAGTTTTAAATGCATGAATCACTAAGATAACATGTGGATGATGGATCTATGCATAAATCATAAGAAATAACAAAAATAATAACTCATATAGCAAGATCTATGGCATAAACAAAAATCAAAGCTACAAAAAGTTAGATCTACAAAATATATCAACTTTAAACAAGAAAATAATTATGATACAAGATAATAATAGTGGAGAAGAGGAGTGTTTTATTTTTGGCATCATCATCCTAAGCTTTTAAGCTTATGGAAGGTCATTTGATGCATGAAACCTTCATTACATTTACCTATACCACCTATGGAAGCTTTGAGAAGAAGATTTGCTTAAAAATCTTCAAGAAATATGCATGGAGGCTCATGGAAGAAATGGGGACAGCTTGTTCATTGAAGAAACAAAAAAAAAAAGAAAGAAAGAGAGAAAAAGAGAGAGAAAAAGCTAAAGAATGAAAAAGGAAAGAAGAGTAAATGAAAGGGAGAGAGAAAATGAGTGTATTAATGAATGAAAGAAGAAAAAAAATAAAACAAGGCAGCCAAAGAAGAGCCATGCTGCACGTGAATTATGTGGGAGGGAGAGAGAGGAATTTTGTTGAAATTTGACTTGAATTTGAATTGTGTAATAAATGTGTAATGTAGCTTTCTTAAGAAGGAGTAGAATATAATTAATTTAGTCAAAATGGAGTAAATAAAGGACAATGGCAGCCATAAAGAAGGGAAAAATCTGCCATGAAGTGTGGGATAATGTGTAGAAAGATTGAAGTGAAAAGGAAGTGATATGTGTAAGGTGTACTTGAAAGTATGGGTTGTAAAAGTACTTTCTTAATAAAATAAAATAAAATTAGAAAATTTATTCCAAATATTTGTAGCAGATTTTTCATAATTAAAATTAGATAATTATTTGAATTATTTTAGTATTTTAACAAATATGTTACCGGTATGACCAAAATACGCGAATATGGGCTATAAATAATATTTCTATAACCCGAAAAATTCTAAAAAATTATTTTATGAAAATAAAAATATTTTTAAAATATTTTCAATTATTAAATTAATTTATTTTATTTTTAGTATCGGTTCTTAAACAGAATCTGATCCCGTAAAAGCCCGAACTAACTAAATTTTAGAAAAACAAAATTTTCTATAATATATAAAATATTTATCTAAAAATATAAGGCTTTATAAGAATAATAAAATTTTGTAATGAAATAAAAATGAATAGTGCAAAAGACTAATTAATTACCGTAGTAATGAAAACGATAAAAGGTTATAACTGTAACTTTTATAACCGAAAAATTATATAACTGATATATTTGGAAATCTTATGAAATTACGAGTCTAACGGTACTATTGGTATATTTTTATATCTCGAGCCCTGGACACGCTTTTCGAAGTCTGTATCCGAACGGGTTCGAAATAGGTCAAAAATTTACCAATGATATTTTTAAACAAACTTATATTACTACGAGCTATTCTACATATTTAAACTACATCTCGGCCTCTAGGGTTAAGGGCGCTAGATTGCCGACTTAAACTATTGTATACCACTTAGGGTTACGGTGATTTCCGGTTTAGATCTTTGCCAATTTGGAAACTGATATTTTATGTTATACAACATATTTATTTGAGAAATTTATTTTAATTTATTTTTGTAAGTATTTAATATCTTTTAACGTTTTCGAATTCTTGAATTGGGTTTCATTTTCGAAAGTTAATCGTTATTTACTTTTTAATAATTTGTTTGGGCTTTATATTACTCAATTTTATAAGTCAGAGTTAAATATGAAATTTTTTTACGTTGTGGTTTTGAATTTGAAGACTGTTGAGTTCTTATTTTATTTTTAAGGATTTTCATTTTCTCATGATTAAGAAATTTTGGATTCGTTCGTGATTGAGGACTTGTCGAAATTCGGTTTTAATTTGGAGTGATTTTTAGGGTTTATTTTCGAAGTTCATTTTGAAATTATTTATTGAAATTTTCTGGGCTTACAAATACTACGGCGACGTTCTTCGTTGCCACTTAGTTCCTGTAGAACTGATGGAACAAAGAAAACCTTGGAAGAATTAACACTTTAGAAAAACCAAGCATTAATAGAGAATCGAAATATTAATACGTAGCATGATGTTACCCGTTTATATATGCAATAATGCGGTAAGTGCAATGCATGACCAGATTATTTAATAAGTCAATAGTTCTTATTCAGTTTCATGGTGGTCATACGTTACACACAATAATCATCATACTATTTCACATCATCATACCATTGTATTATCACTTTCATAATGGTATATTAACAATCATATACAATCAGCTCACAACACATTTCAATCAAAACATTTATATTATTATCTTTGAATAACATCTTCAGCTAATTACAAGCACAAACAGTATAATATGACTGAATTAATCACCTGCTCATAGTGACTAATTATAGTAATTTGTCGAAAGGTCCTCTATGGTATCAAAGTCACCTATCGAGAGAATAAAATATTCATCAATAAAACATAGGTTATATAACTAAACTCATATAAGTGTTTAGTGTCCTAAATTGATATTTGGCTCGGTTTCTATTACTTATTTTGATCTGTTAATGGTCTTACAATGACAATATTATTTAACATTTATTTTCATTTTGCTTGTCTTAATCTAGTTGGATATTTATATACATTTATCTGGTATTTAAGAAATTGATGTTTAATAAACTTATATCTTCATAGTTATTATTACTACTTTCATATTATTATCTAACTGGCCCATTATAGTAACTCATATTTATTTACTATTATTTAGTGTTGTTGTGTTTCTCTGAATCTATTTTATATATTTATTTTGTCATTTTTAGAAGTTACATTATTCATAAATTTAGCTTATTTTGATTTCCATTCTTATCTATTTATCTATATAAAACAAATATTTGACAATTATAGTTGCTAATAAAACTTAATATTCCCCTATAGTTTTTAGGGTTTTAGAAGTTATCGAATATTAAACATATTGTTATTTTACGTATTTTTATTTATTTATTTTCTTAGTAAATTATGTTTTGCTATACATAGATATATAATATGTTTATTATTATTTATTATATATATTATGTCCGTGTAATACAGACTTCACGTAGGAAGGACATGTGTGTATGCCAGCTCCAATGCCGCCGGCGTATATACCCAGATGCCGGCGTTCTTAAGTTTCACACATTTTTTTGTATCAGGGTAAGCTGGCTCATAGGCTGCTAGCATTACCACGTACGCTGGCTCCTACGCTGCCGGCGTATAACTCCAGTTAGCCGGCGTTCGTTCATTTTACGTAAAAATGAATTTTACGTAGCTTCTATTCCAAACTACATCACCTCTACGCCGCCAGCTTATCCTTGTACACCGTCAGTGTTGAGCGTGTACACTGCCAGCGTATGGGCAGTGTTAACACTATTCATCATCTTCTCCGATTTTCCTTTTGTTTGTACTTATTTTTCTTAATACATATGTATACCGAATCCACTTCTAAGCATTCCTAGTGTTCCTAAGTATTTATACATGTTATATATAGTATAATCCTTGTTTTACAAATTTAAATGGTGTAACTAGGGTTTTTATAGAAACTTATCTTTTGGACGAGTTTGGTGATATTAATCCTCCTCCTAAAGCTTGTTTCGACCCTAGTTTGATAGAAGTATGTTTTAAGACCATGTTTAATTATTTGAAACTACTTAAAACAAATTAACTTACCTTGTTTTCCCCTTCCAGGCTTGTTAATGGTTGTTGGTATATGTTTTAGGTAAGTTCTAATTGCTTTTGAGTGATTGTTTAGGTTGTCTTTGAGCTTGTTTTTGTTGCTGATTAGGGCTGGTTGTCACGCCCCGAAAAGTATCCTAAACGTGGCAGTCTGTCGCACATAATATTAAAGCTAATGAATGACACCCTTAGTCACGCAAAAGCTTTGATATCACGTGCAAGGCGTGCTTTCAAGATAGTAGGAGACTCAAAGGGGTATTACATTTAAACAGATAGTAAAAGCATGCAAGAACTTATAAAGGTAAACATATAATAATCATTAAGATAAAAGTTTCTTACAACTTCTTAGGGGCATTCCCCTGTTTCAAAAACCTTGCTCAACTAAGTCGTCTTCAAAACATACATGAATATAACATAAGTCTACTATAAAGATTTTTTTTTACAAGTCTGCATCCAAAACTAAATATATAAACTTCTTCCAAAAACTCCTAGTAGCTTTGGCTTATACCTAAAAAAAGGGGCTCCTTGGTGCCAACCACAAGTAATCAAACTGTAACAAAAAGCTATAAAGGTATAAATAAAACTAGCTTAGTGAGATAACTTCCCATCTTCAAAACATTTCGATAAAACATACAAGTATTTTAGATAATCTGTAAACCCCTAAATTTTTGGAATCGGTTTAACCTAAAACCCTAAACCAGAAGTCAACCGAAGCTCTAAATGGTCAACAAAACCCTAGTTAGACGTAATAGCTTAAGTCCGGCACTCTCGAATAAGAAACTCGGTGAGGATAAGTAGAAGTTTAAAATGTAGAATAATGCGGAATTATCTAAGACAACATAAAAAGATCAGATTAGTAAAACCGCAACTCATCTCGAACTCGATCGGACATGGTTCTTGAAAAATATGTCCAGGACCCCGGAATAGTAAAAATATTCTGAATACACCGTTAGACTGGAAAAAATATAAGGTTTTCAAAAATATCAATTTCGTAATTTTTCGGTAAGTAAAAATAACAAATATCGCATTTATACGCGTATTTTCTTACTACTAGTACTTTATTAGTATATCTATCTTACATTATACTATTCATTACTATTCTACACTATTCTTTTATCTTTACTTTTTCTTATACCTACTCTTACACACTCCATAACCTATAACCTTTACTTTTTACCTTTTCCATAACTTTATTTCACATCTACCTTACATATTACTACTTTTATTTAACAAAAAGTCAAAAAATAAAATCACTCCCTCCTCTCCATGCATGTGGCTGACGCTACCCCCTCCCCATCTCTCCTCAATTTGTTTCAATTTTTATTTATTTTAATCATACAAAAATCACTCCACATTTTCCTATAAATACCCCCTCCTCTTTCACTTCTTTCACACAATTACTACCACAAATTCTTACAAAAACTCTTCCAAAATCTCTTCTCAAAACTTTCTCAAAATAATTCAAAACAACTTCTACCTACAACAAATCCCATAACCACATACTACTACCAAAATCTTCTTTAGTAACCATCTTCTATTATTTTCTTCTTCTTCATGTCATGTAACTTTACATGACCATAGTGTGAGTTTCCAAATACTAAAGGTTATGGAAGCTACATTATGTTCATATATTGTTCTTGTTCATGAAAAATCTATTTATGTTCATGTTATTATTTTTGTTTATATTATTGTCACTATATCTAAGTATTATTATATATATATACATATTCTTTAGAGCATATAAGCTCACTTGCAATTTATTTTTTTATTTATTCCATCGTAATTTATTTATTCATTCCTTGTTATTTTAAGACTAGTCTCTAGTCTTAGACTTGTCCTCATCAAGTCAAAACAAATTTTTCTTTCTTTCATTTTATTTTTATTTTGGGACTAGTCTACTTCTTAGTCCCGAGAGCCTTGAAAAAGCTAAGACTCCAATACTTAACTTTATTACTTATGTTATTTTGCTTGCTATTATTTTCTCATAATTCATGTTTATTTAAATTGTTGTCCAAAGTTTCAAGTTCTAAAAATAATTGATACAAAGGAAATTTTGACACTTAAAAATAAGTTTATGAAAAGTATAAGATCTATGGTTTAAAACAAAAATAAATACTTGATTTGTATGAGATGCTTTTATCACCATAAACTTGATAATAATAATGTTACGATATCTTGAATAAATGGATTCATGCATACCACGAAGTGAGTCACATTGCATTTTGGGTTATTATCCTTGGGTGAGAAGGATAGTAAGCTCATGTCGAAAGCAACACTTGGCGGAGGATCCGAAAGCGATTGCTTGGCGGCGTTATGGAAAAAGGAAATGCTTGGCGGAAGATCCGAAAGCAAGGCTCAATTCAAGTAGACTTCATGTGCTTGGCGATATTGATCGAAAGCATAAAACTTTTTATTAAAACTACTTGTTTTGAGGTTATGTATCACCAAACCCCGAATGGAGGACGCAAATCCATTCAACATATAGTTCTAGGAAAACTATATGCCTTGTTTGCCCACGTGTATGTTGCATTCCATTTGTTTGTTTAATTAACTTGTTTGAAACTCTGTTACAAGAAGTTATTTATGGAAATAATTCTCACTAAGCCTGTTAGCTTATAACCCCGCAGATATCTTTTTCAGTTTCCCTATTTATGGTTAAGGTCATGAGGACCCTGCAGTCAGGTATTTCTTTATGGATTAGGAAAAATTCTAGATGAAGTTTAATGTTGAATGAGATGTAAAATATTCTTGTAATAGATTAGTGATCAAAGGGAAATGTCCCTAAGTTGTAAAGATCGTTGTTATAAGTAATTGAATATTATGAATCATCTTTTCTTAATATGTTATTATATCTTCTTAAGCTTCATAATTGCTTATATGGTCCTCTAAAGTTGTGAAAGCACACCTTACACTTAATATAAAAACTTTTGGGAATGGCTAAGGTTGTCATACTTAAGCTTTAATATTGAGTGTGGCGGGCTGTCACGTTTAAGGTACCCCTTGGAGTGTGACAATACGCCTTACATATAATACCAAGACTTTCGCATGGCTAAGGTAGTCATTCTTAAGTTCTTGATATCATATATGGTGGACTGCCACGTTTAGGGTACCCTTTGGGGCATAACAAGGTAAAATTGAGAAATTCGAGGGTCAAATTGTTGAGGCTTGAGGTGATTCTGATGAAGAATCGGTCTATCTACACAATTGTCGAGGGTCAAGTTTTGAGGCTCGACATTGAGGCTCGACAATATATTTTCTTTAGAATGATGATTGATTGCTTTGACTAAAGTCGAGGGTCATGTCGAGGGCTCGCAATTGAGGCTCGATAGACCAATTTTTGTTGTCTTCTTTCTCTGTTTGGCCTCGGCTGTGTCTCTACAAGGCTCGACTTCTACCATTTTGACTTTAATTATTGCTTTTGCTCTAAATCTACATTAAAACACTTGATTACTCCTTATTTAATTCTAAGAGCTTCAAAACAACATTATTTTTCAAAAACAAAATTTTTGGAGGATTTTATCGTAAATTCTTAGCAAATTAAGTTCAAAATCCTATGAAAATATGAGTAAAAATGACTTATCTGTTATGCCTATCACCACTATCATGCACTTGTCCCATCAATTGTACAATAGTGAATGCGATGTGACTCAACTCATGAAGTGCGTGCATTAAATTTTATTTAAAGTCCAGCATTTAAGTTCGATTTCTTGCAAGTGATCAACTAATTTCAAACACTTTAACATGCTAGTAAACATACAATTCGTTATAAGCAATTCATGGCTCGATAAGCTTAAAGTTCTTTCACCAATATTTTAAGTCACATGCACTTTCCTTTTTATCTTTTTCTCTTATATCTAGTGCTACTATAATACAAGCACAATCATAAGAATAAAAAACAAGGGAAGTAGACTTACTTGGCCATGGCTTGACGATACTTCCTTAGTCAAAATAGTCCTTGGGATAGTACACATCGTCCTCTTTGTTTCTTAAATAAAGGAAATATCCAAAATGAGTATTCCATAAAATTTCTAGCCAAAATATCTATTTCTATCTTCTAGTTGCAGTGAAATTCGTATAGGTGGCAATTCCAACTTAAAATGGCCATAACTTGCTCCTTTTAACTCAGAATTTCACATATTATATACTGTTTTCGACCTACTCAAAAAGATTTATCAATTTCTAAGGTTATTTCTATCATAAAAATTCGTTCAGGTCCCGATACAGTGAGGTACAGATTTATTATGAAAATTCCAGTTTCCAAAACACAAGTTTTCAAATTTTTCTTCCTCAAAAGATCCTTGTACCAAAATATAGATATTAGGATAGTAGAAAAGAAAATCCTTTGAATATATATAAATTGACTCATATCATGTGCATCAATTTAGTGAGGTTATCTCAATAATGATTTTTGTAAAACAAGATGTCTTAAAAGTTAGAAAAGTAAAGCAATCCTTGGTAGAGCTTATTTATGATTTCGTGCCGAACCTGGTAAACGAACAAATAGGTGGTCTTTCCGGAAATGTTAAACAAAAGTTTTTCCCTCGCATCTCAGTTACTTTACTTTTTCCTCTTGCTTCCCCTTCAACTATACAAGCCTGACCCCTTCGACGTATAAGAGACAAATCGACAAGCGGATTGGTCTTTGCGCCTTCTGGACTTTCACTTTAGTTCGTTAGAAAATTTCTTGAATCGTTCTAAGTGAGTATTTCCTGCTTTTAATTTTATTTCTTAACCTTTGGAAATAATTAAATTTTTCCAAAAATAATTTTAGTCTTTTTAAGATCCTTACAACTTCATTTCTAGGAGTTGAAAATGTAGTTTCTAAGTATCTCTTGATTATGACTAAAATTTCCTAAAGTTTACATGTTACTAGTTTTTCTCTAAGTTAATTTCACTATAATAAATAATAATGATTTCCTGAGTTGTTTACTAATTTTATTCCTGGGAAAATTTTATTTCTAGAAGAGAAATTTTCTTGATGATTTTACAAAACTTATCTAACCCTTAGTATTTTGGTGTGAGATGCAACTTTTAGAAATAAGTTTAAGAAACCTTTGCTAACCAAAGAATTTGAAATCTTAAGCTTTTAAAGAAAAATTTTCCGTTTTATTGTTTTGAAAAGAGTATGTGTGATAAATCTATTTTATGTATCATTTGTGGAAATTTTAATGCACTATTGTTATTAAAAACTTGTGATGAGGTTGTCAAGATTTTGAAAAAGATTTGTTAAGTAGAACCTTAAGTTTTAATAGAAAAATCATTTCTTAGTGACAAAAGTTTATTTTAGAAAAGAGTTCTTATCTTCCTTCATTTAAGAAAATTATTTTTTTTTTTTTGTTGAGATAATATCAATATGTTTATGCATGAATATGATTATATACCCATGAGAAATAGAAAAATATATCACCATAAGATAAGATATATAAGAATCAATATGAGCATAATAGTAAGGTTAAGTATTAGGAGCCTTAGCTTCATCAAGGCAACCCGGGACTAAGAATAGACTAGTCCCAAAGAAAAAGAAAAAGAAAGAAAAGAAAAAGCAATAACAATAATAAAACATGTTAGTTAAGTTAGTGAGCATTTAGGCACTAAAAATATATAGATATACATATAGATATTAATATATATACAAAGTTAAGTTAGGAGCATAATAACAACAATATTGACATAATAACATAATATTAACAAAATAATAAAATTGGAATTCTTGGCATGTGCAAGAACAAAACATGAACATGTTGTTACTTATACAACTCACATGAGTTTTAAGAAACAACACAATGGTCATGCTAAGTTACATGGTATAGAAATAATAATGGTAGAAAGTTTTACCTAGGAGTGTTTTTGTTGAAGGAGGAAGGTGATGAGTATAGTAGTATATGGGTAGTAATAGATGATAGATGGTTTATGTGTAGAGAAGAATTTTGGGAAAATTTGATGGAAGAGAGTTTTAGTAGAGAGAATTTGTGGAGAAATTTTGGAAGAGTTTTGTTGTGTAAAATAAGTGTGGGAAGGAAATGGAGGGAGATGGGGTATTTATAGAATTTTGTCGAGGGAAATTAGATATAATAAAATAAATTGAAAAAAAATAAATAGAGATGAAGGATGGGGTATGGCCAGTGCATGGTGAGGTAAAGAGAGGGAGAGAGAAAGTGATTTATTATTTTTTTTTGGTAATGAAAAGTAATTAAGATGTGAAATTGTATTGGAAATGTAAAAAGTAGAAAAATAGATGTATAGGTAGTAAGATAAAGTGGAGATAGATGAATAGTAATGAATAGCAGAATATGACAATAAATAGTAAACAAAACCAATAATATACCGACAGTAAAGAAAATACGCATATAAATGCAATATCTATTATTTTTAGCTACCAAAAAATTACGAAACTGATATTTTGAATTCCTTGTATTATTACAGATCTAACGGTGTCATCAAAATATTTTTACTCTTCCGAGCCTTAGAACATGTTTTTCGAGAGTTTATCCCGTTCGGATCCAAAATATACTAGAAATTAGAGAATCTGATACTTTTAAGCTTTCTTATATTATTGTGAACAATTATCCATAATTATTTCAATTCCATTATTTATGGTTTAAGAACACGGGATTGCCGATCTAAACACTAGGGTTTGTTCTAATCTTTTGTTGACTTTTAGGGTTTTCGGTTTACCTTAATTCTAAGATTTAAGCATAACTTATCAAAATTTCAAGGGTTTACATCATCTCTCTAAAGCTTATGAAAGGATGGAGTATTATGTAGACCGGCATAGACTAAAGATGGAGTTACATTCAAGAGACTTGGTTTTTGTCAAGTAACTACCTCATAGGAACATTTCTCTATCATTAGAGAACTCATAAACTTTCTAAGCATTTTTATGGGCCTTTTGAAGTTCTTAAAAAGATTGGGTTATGTGCATATCAATTCAAGCTACTAGCCTTTACTAAAATACATGATGTTTTGCATGTATCTCTGTTGAAGAAAGCACGAGGGGATATTGCACCTACATTAGAGCTGCCGTTAGAGCCTATTAACAATTAACCTCGTTTACAACCATTGGCGATTCTCAATTATCATACTATTTCTAGGAGTCAAGTGCCTATCAGGTAAATTTTGGTCCAATGTCAATGATTACACTAGAAGAGACATCTTGGGAAAATTATGACACATTTTCATATATGTACTTAAATTATAACCTTGAAGGTAATGTTCAATTTCAAGTAGGGGAGATATATGTTATGGAAAAAAGAGTTAAACAGAAGTACATTGGATGAGGGACTACTGTAATCCCCCTAATTTTACATAAACTGATTATAATAATTATAAAAAATATGATATCGAATTATAAAGAACTATCATAAAAAGTCACAGAAATCACTCCCAATTTTTGGCGAATTAAAAATTATTAAAGTATGAACAAATAATGATCATTGATAAACCAATGTTATTATAAAATTTAAATCCATTTCCATAAACTCAAAATTTAGAAAAATAAGATCTTAATAGTGATATAATCATTATTAAATTACCTTTAATACTTTAAGACTATAAAATAGCTGTCACGCCTCGAAGGGTACTCTAAACGTGGCAGTCTGCCGTACACAATATTAAGGCCTAGATATGACCACATCAGTCACACGAAGGCATCCCTACTATGTACAAGGTGTCTAACACATGGAGGAGACACATCAGAGTAATACATTTTATATTGGTACAACTTGAGTAACAATGTAAAGGAAATACAATTCACTATACTTCAATTACAATTCATCCACAGATTTCACTACACAAACTATTATAAGACAATTCATAAAACCTAGCTAATATCTTCAAGTATCCTTACTTCCTGTCGGAATCCTGAAGTCATATTCGGCTCCAACCATCTCGATCCCCAAGTAGCATTCTCTCGTCAACCTGTTTAATCAAACATCTATTGGGGTATAAGTTATACTAACTTAGTGAGAGTTCCCTTAGTTTCGTACCATAACAAGCAAGTTATGAATCATCTATATGCTATGCATGAACAAACACATGAGAAGACAATTATGTATGGGTATCCGAAACCCATATACAGAATGGATTTACGCCCTCTGTATCTAGGGTTAGAGATGGTATTGAAATTCTACACGACCTGTCACGCCCCATAAGGGTATCCTAAACGCAACAGTCCACCACATACCATATAAGACTCTCGAATTACTATCCAAGCCTTTTGGGAGTCTTGTATAGATGTAAGGCGTCCCTTTACGACAATAGAATACTCTATTCAATGGAGTTAAAAAGTTTAATTCGGCATTCAATAGCATTAGATAATAAATCAAAACGCATAAGTAATAAGTTACAAAATCTAAGGGGCATCCCCCCTCAAAAGAATATTTAAAGGTCCATTACAGTCATCCAGAGTCTCTTGGTTTTCTATGGAAGTCTAAACAATTTGAATACAACTTCTATAGGAAACACCTAACTCCTGTACCTAAGCTGTAGCTTGTCTCAGTTTAATCCACATAAACTCGTGTTGCAACAAATAGAAACTATAGTGGCATAAGCTATATTAGCTTAGTAAGTGAAAACTTCCATGATCACAGTTATAACATATCAATCAGACAAGTGATTAATAAGACAAATGATATGCATCAAACACGTGAATTCAATAAACATATGACCACCTAAATCATATGTGGATGGACTTGCGCCCTCCATCCCGGGTTAGCAGATTAACGAATCTTGCGGTATGACGACGTTTAGGCTCACAGCTAACCAACTTATAAATTCATTTTATGGATCACGATTAACCAACTCAATAATTTGTTTTATGGATCATGATTAACCAACTTTTACACTGTTTAGGATCACAGAAAACCAACAAATGCTAATGCTCCATACCTATTGTAATATGAATGAGTTCAAATTCATCTTCAATTTCGAATAATCAATTATACCAATTCTTTTAAGTGACCAATCAATACAGACAATCAATCCTAGTTCATCTATATAAGCAATGATTAATCACCCGGCTTCGATATTCTTTAAATTCAACTTCTCATAACAACATGAAACATATATAATTCCCGGTCAACCCTATCATGCATATTCATTTTTATCTTTGCCAAGTATCTAGTGCAACTACCATTACAATCACAAATAATAATTGAAATCGGAAGTGATATTCACTCGGCCATGGTTCATCGGTCTTTTAGTAGTAGTAGTCCAGTGGTAAGGATTCGTCGATTTCGGGATCACCCAACAAGGAAGAAATACCCTAATAAGTATTTCATCACTTAACTAATCCAACTATATATCAAAACTAATCAAATTCGTGATTCTCGCTATTTGCGGAAGTCCCGACTTAAAATGGCCATTACTTGGTCATTTTAACTCGGAATTTCACAAATTATATATCGATTTCTATCTACTTTGAAAGATCTATCTAATAATAATATTATTTTCAAGTTTTGAAAATATTTGAGTCATGAAACAGAAGGATCAGTTCTGATCAGTAACGGTTTCCACTTCCGAAAAATAGTTTTGTACATGCTTGAAATGTTTCTACTTGATAAATCATGTATACATGCAATATTATTGATTTCCTAAAATGAATGACATGCGATGAGTTTAATGTATGCATGATCTTGATGATTCTCACTAAAAGAAATTTTTAGAACTCTCTTTATTTTGTAAGACTTCAACAATAACTACTTTTAAGAAATCTAGTTTCCTAACTTGAAACTCGTTTGTGTTTTGGGATTAATTCTTAGGAATTTCTAGTTATCTTGTTTAAAATTGAGTCTTCATAACATATACTACCTAAGACCTTCATTTTTACATAAAAATTTGTATTTTATACTTTGCAAATATGTTTTCAAATAGGATTTACTCAAAAATCCGAATTTTTAGAAATCTACTTTTTGAATGATTCTTTTGGGAAAAACTTGTTTAATGCATTAAAATTTAAGACTTTACTATACCCACTACTTAAGGACTTCATTTAATACATAACTTTTATTTTGAGCTTGGATAATAGGTGTTTTCATGGTCATTTTCTAAAGCTACGAATTTCACAAGTTAACTAATAACTCAAAATTTTCTATCTAGTTTCTACTTTTTGTTTTACACATTAATCTCGTCAAAACTCATTTAGACTTATAAAAATTACTACTTGATGATATCTATTACCTATACCCTTCATTTTTCACATAAAACATGAGTTTTAAAGTTGATACAATGGTTTTTAAAATATAGCTTTGAAGTCATATGAATTTTTCTTTGAATATTTTCAACAAAAACTTTTCCTTTTTAAGTTCTTTGTTTCATCTACTTAAAGAGCCACTAACTACAACATTTATATATATAAGACAAAGCCTTTATGAGCATTAATGCATGAAGACACAAAATATTTATGAGAACATGAATGTCAAGTATAATATGAGTGTCTAAATGCTAGATCTACTGCTTATAATGCATGAAAAGGAGTTTAAAAGCTTGATCATGGATGTTTATGCAAGATCTCTATATTTATATGCATGAACATGAAAATATCTTAACAAAAACTCATCAAACACAAGATCCACTCCTTGATGGCTTGATATTCATGTATTAGCATTTTCTTATCCCTAGCAAATGCTCATGGGATTTAAGGTGAAAATACACATGAATAACTTGCCATTACAAGATTAAATGGTAGAAAGGCTTAAGATTCATCACCTAAAGTTGGTTTAAGTGAAGAAATAAAGAAGAATGAAGCTTGTTTTGTGTGTGAGGGTGGTGAAGCTCATGGCAATGGAGGAGAATAGAGAGGATTTTGTGAAATCTGAATAAATGAAATGAAAATAGAAGAGAGAGAAAATTAAAAGGCTATTTATATTAATGAATTAGGGTTTGCTTAATTAATAAAAGGAAATAAAAATAAAAAAAAATTGGAGACAATTTGGGGGAGGGGGGTGGGGTGTGTGTGCGCCGGCCAAGCTAGGAGAGAGGGAGAGGTTTGAAATTGTTTAATTTGTAATTTATGTAATAAAAGTATTAATTGTGATAATTTGTTAAGAAGAACAATTCCTTGGAAAAGAAAATATAATGAGTATTTGTAAGATGTAAGACTAGCGCATGGGTTGTGTGTGTAGTAGATTGTACTTGTGAATAGAAATAAATAGTAGACAAGACATTTACTTTACCGGCATAAAAAAAATACGGGAAAAATGCTATAACTGTAATTTTTATAACCCAAAAAATTATAAAACTTATATTTTTGAAATCCTTATAAAATTTCGTTTCTAAAGAATATTCCGGAATATTTTTCTGAGTTTCTAGTTTCAAGGCTCGCTTTTCCGTAATGGAGCTCGGGAAGGCTCGGAATGGAAAATTTTTCGAAATCAAAATTTTCTATGGTTTGAAATATACTTTAAAACAATATTCCACATTAAATTATTTTATAAAAGTTCTTTTGATATGAAACCAAAGGAAAGCAGGATCTATGGGTTTTAGGTTTCTCTCACAAAGCTTGAATTAATCCGGTTTAGGGTTTCATTTTCCGGTTTCCAAAGTTTACATGATTACTAGGAAAACTAAGGTTTACACGACCGCTGCTAGTTCCCAAGACCCCCAGGCTCATAGCACTTGACTCGGCTAGGCTCATACATGGGATACATCCCCGGTGCACGTTAGTTCCCTATGAATGAACTCTGATACCGGGTTTCATTCTCCAAACGAGTCCTTGGACCATATCGACCGACTTGTATAGGAGTAGCACGCTACTAAATGTAACTTGTTCGATGCGATGCATGACCAATTTATTTTTTTTTCTTAGGTCAAATTATTCATACATTCTTTAGAGTGACCAACCAATATCATACACATAAACAGAAATAATATGAACTGTGCAGTTATCTAATCAAATCATGGTTTCGATATGCTTTAGTATTCTTTGGCATACATACATCAAAGTCTCATCGATTATCCCATCCCCATTCATATCGGTTTTTATCTTGTTCCTATAATTCTAATGCAACTAGCTACAAACACAAATAAGGTAACAAAATAAGAAGAAAACTCACTCGGCCATTGGATCACTGGTCTCTTAGTAAAAGTAATCCGGTGGTAGGGAATCGTCGATTTTGGGATCACCTAAAAAGGAAGAAATACCCTAATAAGTATTTCATCACTTGACTAATCCAAACTATTTGACAAAACTACTAAATTCGTAATTCTCATCATTTGCGGAAGACCCATTAAAACGACCATAACTTGGTCATTTTAACTCGGAATTTCACAAATTGTATATCGATTTCTATCTACTTCGAAAGATCTATCTAATTCTAATATTATTTTCAAGTTTTGAAAATCTTTGGGTCACCAAATAATCTGATCATCTCTGATCAGTAGCAATTTTCAATTCTGAAAAATAGTTTTGTAAATGTTTGTAATGTTCCTACTATATAGATTAACTATACATGCAATATAGATAATTTCCTATCATGAATGGCATGTTATGAGCTTGATGTATGCATGATTTTGACAATATTTACTATAAGGAAATTTTAGAAACTTTTTATTTGTAAGATTCCATTAATATTTACTTTTAAGAAAACTAGTTTTCTAACTTTGATCATTTCTATTTGTTTTGGATTTATCTCTTAAGAAAATCTAATTATCCTTGTTAAAATTAAGTCTTCATTATATCTATTACTTTGGACCTTCATTTCTACATGAAATTTCCCATTTTATACTTTGTGAACATGTTTTCAAATAGGGGTTATTCCAAAATCCGAATTTCGTAAAAATTATTTTTTATGGTGATTCCTTTAAGTAAACTAATTTGATACTTAGAAACTCAAGGCTCAATCATACCTAGCCACTAAGGACTTCATTTCCTTAATAAAACTTCTATTTTAAGTTTGAAAGTAAGTGTTTTCATGCCATTACTCCATTATTACGAATTTCTTAAAATGACAAGCACCTCAAATTTTCCTACTTATTTCTACTCCTTGTTCTACATGTTTTTCTTAGCAAATCCCATATTAACTTATAAAAATCTTTACTTTATGATATCTATGACATATACTCTTCATTTTTCATATAAAACACAAGTTTGGAGTTGATAAAAGGGTTTTTAAGGCATGGTCTTGAAACCATCCGAATTTCACAAGGTTAGGATAAAACTCGAATTTTATATTTTGTAATCTCTTCCTATTTTGAGAATCCCTATTAGTAGATCTACCATTTACTTATAAAAAACATCTCCTATTGATACCTATTCCATAAGCTTTTCATTTTTTTAAATAAATCCTTCATTTTGGTGTTGAAAAATGGGTTTTCAAAATTGGTCTTGGTTGAGATCTGAATTTACAAAATTTATTTTTGGACATATCTTTTGATAAAGTCTATCTAAACTTATAAAAATTCATCCCTTACATATCTTATCCTAAGAGCCTCCATATCTTGAATAAAAACTTCATTTTTGAGTTGGAAAACATGTTTTAAGCTAGGCCTTGGCCTAAATCCGAAAATAGAATTTTGTTTTGAAAAATAATCTTTGAAAATCATCTTTGAACCATATAAAATGAAATCTTGATGATATATACCCATTAAGCCTTCATTATTTCAAGTAAAACTTCTATTTTGACACTTGGAAAGTGGTTTTTAAATGTGGGTCTTGCCTAGATACGAATTTCACCATTTTTGTTTGAGTTCAAAACCAAGATCTACACTTACTATGAACATAAATATAAAAGAAATTCCTGGTAGTAAACCATAAACTCATAGATCTAAACTTTACTCATCAAGACCACACATTTATGATAACTATTCTCTAAGCCCTTCATTTTCAACGTAAAATACACATTTTGAAGTTGAAAAATAGGTTTTCTAAATATGGTTCCTTTTTTATCCAATTTTCAAAAATGATTTTTTGTTGAAAATAAAATAGATCTTGAGCTTTCTAGAACTTTTTTTTACTATCATCAACTATTACAAGTTATTTAAGAAAATAAAACAAAAGTCTAACGCACATATGAACTTCAAACAACTAGATCTAGTTTACTATACTAGTTACAAATGCATGAACATTATGATGGTTATGTGAATAATGAATATATGCACAAATCATTAGCAATAACAACATAACTTGAAAATAAAACAAGATAATAGCAAATAACTTCAAATAACAAGATCTATAACCTTTGATGGTAAGAATCTCATGTTCAAGTATTCCACATCCCTGGCTTCAAGCTCATGGGATTTTGTGTGGAATCACACATGAATGAACTTGCCATTACATGTTTTAAGATAATAAAATATACATCTATTATCTTTTGGAAGATTGAACAAGAAACTTGAAGAAAAATATATGAATGTGTGTGTGTGCATGTGTTTCGTTTTCCAAGGGAGAGGAAAGAGTTTTTGCAAAAATTTTCTAAAGAGAGAAGGAAGAAAGAAAAAAGTGAAAAGAATTAGCATAAAGGGGTTTTTATAGACTTGTGGATTAGGGTTTGCTTTGATTAAGCAAAAGAAGATAAAACAAATTGAGAGAGGGAAAGAGAATGGTAGCTAGATTTGGAGGGTGAGAGAGAGAAAATGAGTTGTTTGTGTAAGATTCAAAATTAATTAAGTAATTTAAGTAATAAAAGTTATATTGGAAAAGTAAATTATAAAAAAATGATGTAATTATAAGAGTAGGGTGTAAGGATGTAAGAAATAGGTTATGGGTAGTTGTACTTGTGAATAGTGTAGAAGAAATAAAAAAGTAAATTAGACATTTAAAGTACCGGTAGTAATGAAATACGATAAAAGGTTATAACTGTAACTTTTATAACCCGAAAAATAATATAATTGATATATTTGGAAATCTTATGAAATTATGAATCTAACGTATTAATATCATATATTTAATATTTCGAGCCCTGGGGCAAGCTTTTCGAAGTCTATACCTAATCGGTTTGAAATATATCGAAAATTCGCTAATCTTATCTTTTAAAGTATCCTAGTATTATTACGAATCAAACTAACCCTTTACTCATATTTCGAATCCTTGGTTTAGGAATACGAGATTGCCAGATCTAAATTACTAGGGTTTCCTGGAAATTGTTGTCTTAGGTTTTTCGGTTGACTTTTCGGTTTAGGGTTTGAACTTGATATTACCCTAAAATTAGGGGTTTACGTGAACTACTATATTCCACTTAAGGTTCCTGGGTGACTTTCCGATTTAGATCTTTGCCAATTTAGAAACTGAGGGTTTCTATTTATACAACACATTTAGTTTGAAAACTTTATTTTAAATTTTATTTTTGTAACTATTTAATATCTTTTAACGTTTTTGGAATTCTTGAATTAGGCTTTTATTTTTGAAGGTTTATCGTTATTTACTTTTTAATAGTTTGTCTTTGAGTTCTATATTACCCGATTTTACAATTCAAGTTAAGTATAAAATTTGTCATACGTAGTGGTTTTGAATTTGAAGACTGTTGAGTTCTTATTTTATTTTTAAGAATTCTCATTTCTTGAGATTAAGAATTTTCTAGATTTATCGTGATTTAAGGCTAGTCGAAGTTCGGTTTTAATTTGGAGTCATTTTTAGAGTTTATTTTTTATGTTTTTTGGAATTATTTACTGAAATTTTCCAGGTTTACAATAGCACTAGAAATTTATTATTAATAGAATAAATATTTTGGGTCAAAAAATAATAGAATAAATAATTCCTAAACAATAAAAGATAATATTCTGTGATAATAATCAATAATTCAACAACTAATCGTAGCTGATCATAAATTTCAAAATACAATAGAAGAGAAGGAATTTCTAAAACCTATTAGTTATAAAAGATAGTCTAAAGATAAATAATTAGAATTATAAAAACATGTAAAAAATAAAAAAAAATGATCAATACTGAAGAATCTAAACCCTAATTAAATATTTGAATTACATCAAACTTTAGATAGAATATTTTGAGAATAAAATTCTAATATAATAATGTAACTTGAGTATCTTTGTAACTAGTAAAATAAACAAAATAGTAAATGTAAAATAGATATTAAACATATGACCAAATAAAAACCCTAGAATAATCTATGAATAGTAATAAACTCATTTATAACTTAAAAACCCTGAATATAAAATTCTTTGACCCTAACTAAATACCAAAGATAAGATTGCATATCTTGAGCAAATAACTCAATATATAATTAAAAGTAGCCTTACATTTCAAAACCAATAAAAGACAAACTCTCTTATAGAATTCATTGATTATAAAATAATAACTAAAATATGAACATATAGTATTATAAATACATGATAAGAACAAGAACAAATCTATAACTAATAATCTAGACTTCAGAAAAAATATTTGGATCGAACCATTATTCCAGTTAGGAAATTCTGAGTCTATAGGAACTAAACACCTTAATTTAGCTTACGAACCCAGAAAAATCTTAATTGTGTAACTATAAACTCAAATCTGAATTCAATAATAACCTAGAAAAATTGTAAAAGCATATATAAATTTTTGGAGACAGAACTCCCACATAACCAACCTAAATATACCTGTTTAGTTTAATAAACTAACTGAAACTAAGATAATTGATTAATTAAATATTATTATATTAATATATATACATATGTATTTGTTGAAAGAGACACATACTGATGAAATTTTAGCCAATCTCCTTTAGTCGAAACTTCAAGCAATTTGCCCTAAATTTGCTACAACAAAGTCCACAAATTCAATATACAAACCCAATCGACACTCTCCAAATCAACAACACAATTAATGCAGCCATATTCAGTAAAACAAAGAAGAATTCGGTGGGAACAAATTACTCAACTTTAGCCAGGAATTTGAGCTGCTACCATCCACACTTCCATAAATATATATATCCCTTTAATGAGCATAAAACAAAACATAAGCACCTGTTGTAGGAGCCCAATTCGTCCTCCATCAAGCCCTATAAACCATCAACATAGTTAACAATTCAAACACAATAATTTAACTCCATTAGCAAGCCCATGTTTAGGAAAGGAGCAAGAAAGTTAGTGCAAAATTCGTTTGGGTTAGTTCATGTCTTGAACATTAGCTTAAACAATGTTTCTATTGACTTAGGTTCGTATCAAATTTTGAGAAAGGGTTTAGCAACACTACACCAGCTTAAACAAGGAATATCTCATCCTAAAACTCCACATATGTATCATGATATGTAGGAGCTAGGAAATCATAGAGTATGATTATTATAAGGTGTTAGATATATTGATGTATCATGTGTGATACATGTAAAATATGGAAAAACACTTAAAAGAAGTTTAAACACAAGTATAATATATAAATAAATTTAAAAAAGTAAGTTCAAAACAGAGAAAAAATGAAGAAGATGATGAACAGTTCCAACACCGACCATATACCGGTAGCTTACATGCCAATCCCGACGGCATACATGGGTAAGCCGGTGGTGTTGAGGTGGCGTTCTTTGGAACATAAGCTACTTAATTTTTAAAAAACATAAAAGTGAATGTATACCAGCAACGTAAATTTATACATCGGCGGTGTATGCGTATAAACTAGTAGCCTTGAGCCACCGATGAAAGAACGAAGAATTACGTAAAATTTTATATAAACACCAGCATCCTAGGTTTAATGCCGGCGATGTTACTTGCCGGCGTGTGTGCAAAATTTTTTGAAGTAAAATCTATTTGTTGTAACAGAACATATATATATATATATAATATGATTTATAATTAATAATAATAACATAAGAAAAAATTATAAATAAATAAATATAAATAACTTCAAGAATAATAAGCTTAAATATTTGTTAAAATGCTATATATTAATAACCAATTATAATTAAGAGATACTTTAGCTAAATTAAACAAAATAATTAGATTATAATAATTATCTAGTAAATATTTTGTATAGATAAATATATAAGAATGAAAAATTAAAATAATGTGATTTCCATAAATAACATATAATTACTTGAAATGGAATCAAGAGAAACATGATGAAACTAAAAATTAGAAAATAAATATTAGTTACCATAAAATAACCAAATTAACAAACGATATAAAAATAATAATGATGAAGATAATAAAATACTAAACTATTAAACACAAACTATATAATTGCTCAATGAAATAAAATTTAATTTTAGTAAATATTTGATATATATTCAAACTCTAAGAACCATGAATATGCTAAAAAGATAATTTAAGAACTAAATACTAAAAGTAACTATATAAATAGAATTTCAATTAACAGATAAGGTTGACAAAAAGAAAATAATAAGATTCACTATCAACTCGGACACGGACGAAGAGGAACTTAAGTAAATTTAGAATAAAGAAAACACATTAAGTAAAATGTAAATATCAATTATAAAAAAAAGCGAAATGAAAATAATATAATAACAAATATCAATTACCTTAAGGTAACTATACTAAAAAGACCATATAAATAGAAAAAGCTTAATAACAATATTATCAATTACAACTCAAATATTTTATAAATTTAGGAAGATTTCTCTTATATAAAAATAAATTTTACAATTTTACTAAATGAATATAATTTATAAAGATCCTGACTAAATAACTAAAAATATATTATAATTGATAATTAGGACTTAAAAGAATACCATAAAGACCATTAGATATATATAATAGTATAGTAATAGATATTGCTATCTTATTTTATAGGAAAAATAGAATAGTTCTTGGACTTCCAATAGCCTATTACGACAATCAACAAGGACAACGGGTGAGTAACTTTGACTTTATCACATTGCTTGTGCTTTTAGTATAACTGCATTTGTAATAATATATAATTAACTAATATGCATGTGGGATTGGGTATAATGCATGATGATTAGTGTATGTTTGAATGTCAAATTATCATATTATAAGTGATAATTCGATTGTATGATAAATATTGAATAAAGCATATTGATAATTGTCTGTGAATTGTATGATCACCTTAAACTTGATTAAAAACTACTAGTACCATAAATGAAAATGAACATGCATCGCATTATATGCATATATTGCATTTTAAAAAGGAGTGATGACCTCGTTCGCATTAGTATTTCAGTTCTCTGATGACGCGCATGGTTTTTCTAGATGTAAATTTTCTAGTTCTTCTAAGAGCACCTTTATTCTGTTTTGTTCCATGGGAACTAACTGGTATCGAAGGAACACCGCTTGTGGTATCGACATGAATGACTAATACTTAATGGTGTTTCTTTATTCTAAGAATAAGAGTGAAATGTTTTAAAGTAATTTGTGAGAGTTTATGGTACCCATTCTACCTTGGTTCTCTGATTCTCCTGGGCACGGTATATTGCTCTTCATGGCTTCCTTCCAACCCCGATGGAAGGGCATAAATCATCATCCTGTTTAGATTCTAGTTATCCAACTTGTACTTGCATATATGATTGATTGTTGCATAGCATATGTTTGTTAATTAACCTTGTTTGTTTTTGTTTGATGTATGTTCTAGTCAAGTTATCTCATTGAGCCCATGGTTCGCTCACTCCTAACAATTTTTGTGTAGGAATAACACTAGTTGTGATTGGGTTAGGAATGTGTGAAGAGTGCTTCTCCATCATATTTTTTTGGAATTAGAAAAGATGTAGGTTATGATAAACTTAGAATACAAAAATTTGATAGCTTGTATAAACAAGTTGATCTTGTATGTTGTTGGTTGTTAACCAATTTTCATTATTTGGTAGGAGATACCGATTCTTTATGATCCTAATAGATTATGGAAAAATCGAAATCCATAATGAGTTTAGATAAAGATATTATATCTATATTGTATGATGTAAATAAATAAGATAGAGTCTTCTAAACTCTGACTTGCAAGATCGTTCTCATATTACGGGTGCACACATGGTATGATAGCTTTAGGATAATCTTATCAGGCCCCCTTTTAAAGGGTAACAATTACATTCCCAAATAAACATAATAGCATTTTAGCAAAATAATACAATGATACTTACAACTAGTATTCGATTAATCATATATGTGTTAAACTACTAAACTTGTAAGCCCAAATTTTTAGAATCGGTTTAGCCTAAAACCCTAATCTGGAAGTCAATCAGAACTCCAAAGTCAATAAAACCCCAGTTAGACGTAATAGCTTAAGTCCGGAAATCCGAATAAGCAACTTGGAGAAAGTAAGTAAGAGTTTAGAATATAAATAGTGCGTAATTACCTAATGAAGCTTAAAAAGATCAGATTAGTAAAACCGCAAATCGTCTTAAACCCGATCGCACATAGTTCTTGAAAAACGTGTCCCAGGGCTCGGAATAATAAAAATATTATGAATATACCATTAAACTTGTAAAAATAAGGTTTTCAAAAAATCAATTTTATAATTTTTCGGCAAGTAAAAATAACAGATATCGCAATTATACGAGTATTTTCTTACTACCGATACTTTATTAGTCATATCTACTTTGCATTACACTATTCACTATTGTTCTGCACTATTCTTTTATCTCTACTTTTTCTTACACCTACTCTTACAAACACCATAACCTATAACTTTTACTTTTTACCTTTCCCATAACTTTATTTCACATCAACTTTACTTATTACTTCATTTAATCAACAAAAACACAAACAAAACCCACTCTCTCTCCCTCCTACACTATGGCCGGCGCCCCCCTCTTCTCTCTTTCTCAATTTTGTTTAATTTTCTTTTATTTAAATCACTCAAAAATCACTATATTTTCCTATAAATATCCCCTTCCTCTTTCACTTCTTTCACACATTTACTACTTACAAATTCTCTACAAAAACTCTCTCAAATTCTCCTCTCAAAACTCTCTCAAAATAATCACAAAACCACTTTCTACCTACAACAAAACCCATAACCACATAACACTACCAAAGCCTTCTTTAGGTAAGCTTTTCCTATTATTTTCTTCTTCTCATGTCATGTAGCTTTACATGACCATAGTGTGAGTTTCCAAAGACTAAGTGTTATGGAAACTACACTATGTTTATGTATTTTCTTGTTTATGAAACTCCATTTATGTTTATATTGTTTTATTTTGTTCTCATTATTGTTATTATATCTAAGTATTATTATCTATATACATATATATACATATTCTTTAGAGCATATAAGCTTACTTACAATTTATTTATTTTCATGCAATGCAATGCAATTTATTTATTTATTCAATTGCAAGTTATTTATTCCTTGTTATTTTAAGACTAGTCTTAGTCTTAGACTTGTCTTCATCAAGTCAAAACAAAATTTTCTTTCTTTCATTTTATTTTCTTTTGGGACTAATCTACTTCTTAGTCCCGGAAGCCTTGAAGAAGCTAAGACTCCCAATACTTGACTTTATTTATTATTTATGTTATTTTGCTTGCTTATCTCTCATAAACTATATTCATTAAGATTGTTGTCCAAAATTTTCAAGATCTAAAAATAATTGATAAAAAAGAGATTTTATTACTTAGGAATAAGTTATATATAAATCTATGGTTTAACAAAAAGTAAAAGTTATTCCTTTCCGAGTTTTAAGAAGAACTTACTACAATTTTTGAAACTATTTTTGTTTTGAAAAGCCTTTCTACGAAACTTTGTTATTCAAAGAGAAAAATGATTTTTAATAAAGAAATGACTTTTATGAGAACCTAACATAATGAAACCTTTGGAGCAAGAAGTAAGAATTTTCGAATTTAGATCTTTTCAAATAAATAGTCAAAGAAAGATTTTATAACATAAATGGGAAAAGTAGCACTTAGAAGAGGAAGAAAAAAATTCTTTTCAAAAGTCATAACAAGTCAATTATAAAGCAATTCTTTGAAAATAAAGAGAATCAAAATATTCATTTCAAAATAATTTCCAAAATGAATTTCTTGTAAACTATAGTTTTCTAAACTCCTAATTTGACATTGTTTTACTTAAGAAACATAAATGGACAACAAACACTTGAGCATAAATAAATATGAGCTAAGTAGCTATAAAAAGAGAAAATTTCGACTATATAGATAACTAAGTATTTATCAAACAAATTTTGAATGATTTAATATTTGAACTAAAATTATTTTTGAGTTGGAAAATTCGTGGTGAATTTTGTCGCCACTATTTCAGAGCCTCTATGATCTTTTTTGTTAAAAATAGTTTTAGAAATGGGTAAATCTTTTCGAGTAGGTAGAAATCAATATATTATATGCACAATTCCGAGTTAAAAGGACCAAGTTATGGTCGTTTTAAATTGGAATTCTCCTTTATACGAACTTTAACATTCTCATGACAATTGTTTTGTCAAAATTCAAGAAAATCATCAAGAAATACTCATCTTGGGTATTTTCTTTGGTTAGGTGATTCCGAGGAAGAATACTTATATCCTGAAGACTATTTCGATTAAGTGGAGTGTGTGAGCGACTTATCCGCTAGAGAAATCATCGTCATAGCATTGTGAGTTTATTTCCTTAAAATGCTTTACTTGTTTGTTTTTGTAATTTAGTTGCATTAGAATTAAGAAAAGAAAATGGATATGTTTGTAAAGGTAATTCTTTGAAAGAATCCTAAGAATATCGAGGCCGGAATTGATTTAATGTTTGTTTTAATATAACACTTGATTTGTATGAAATTCCTTGATCACCTTAAATCTAGTAATAATAATGTTATGATATCATAAATAAATGGATTCATGCATACCATGAAGTGAGTCACATTGCATTGGGTTATTATCCTTGGGTGAGAAGGATTGTAGCTCGGGTTGAAAGCAACACTTGGCGGAGTGATCAAAAGCGATTACTTGGCGACATTAAGGAAATGCTTGGCAGAAGATTCGAAAGCAAGGCTCAATTCAAGTAGACTTCATTTGCTTGGCGATATTGGTCGAAAGCATAAATCTTTTTAACAAAAACTACTTGTGTCAAGCCCCGAAGGGTACCCTAAACGTGGCAGTCTGCCGTACACAATATTAAAGCCTAAGAATGACCGCCTCGGTCATGCGAAGGCTTCCATACTATGTACAAGGCGTCTAACACATGAAGGAGACACATCGACGTGATACATTTTATGTTGATACAACTTGCGTAATAATGTAAAGGAAATTCAATTTACTATAATCCAAATACAAAACATTATACTTCAATTACAATTCATCAAAAGATTTCACTACATAAAACTATTACAAGGCAAATCATAAAACCTAGCTAATAACTTCAAGCATACTTATTCCATGCCAGAATCCCGAAGGTATTCTCGGCTCCAACCATCACGGTCCTCACTTAGCATTCTTGAGATAACTTGTTTAAGCAAAAATCTATAAGGGGTATAAGCTATACTAGCTTAGTGAGTAAGAACTTCCAAGATTACATTTATAACACATCATACAATCAAGTGATTAGTCAAACAAGTGATATGCATCAAACATATGGATTCAACAAACATATGACCAGCCAAAAATCATATGTGAATGGACTTATGCCCTCCATCCCGGGTTAGCAGATTAATGAATCCCGCGGTACGAACAAGGCCGTTTTAGCTCACGGTCAACTTTGAACTATAAATTCGTTTGAGGACACAATGATTAACTAACTTTACACCGTTTAAGATCACGGAAAACTAACAAATGCTAATGCTCCTGTAAGCCCCGGAAAATTTCAGTAAATAATTCTACAATGAACTTTGAAAATAAATCCTAAAAATCACTCCAAATTAAAACCGAATTTCAACTAGTCCAAAAACACGCGAATCCAAAAATTTCGAATCTTGAGAAAATAAGAATCCCTAAAAACAAAATAAGAACTCAACATACTTCAATTCCAAAACCACTACGTACAATAAATTCTATATTTAACTCCGACTTATAAAATCGGGTAATATAAAGCTCAAAAACAAATTATGAAAAAGTAAATAACGATTAACTTTCAGAAATGAAACCCAATTCAAGGATTCCGAAAACGTTAAAAGATATTAAATACTTACAAAAATAAAATTTAAAATAAATTTCTCAAATTAAATATGTTGTATAAATATAAAATATCAGTTTCCAATTGGCAAAGATCTAAATCGGAAAATCACCCGAAAACCCTAAGTGGTATACAATAGCTTAAGTCCGGCAATCTAGCGCCCTTAACCCTAGAGGCCAAGGTGTAGTTAAATATGTAGAATAGCTCGTAGTAATATAAGTTTGTTTAAAAATATCATATTGGTAAATTTTTGACCTATTTCGAACCCATTCGGATACAGACTTCGAAAAGCGTTCCCGGGGCTCGAGATATAAAAAATATACCAATAGTACCGTTAGACTCGTAATTTCATAAGATTTCTAAATATCTCATTTATATAATTTTCGGGTTATAAAAGTTACAATTATAATCTTTTTATCGTATTTTCATTACTACCGGTAATTGATTAGTTTTTTGCACTATTCATTTTTATTTCATTACACAATTTTATTATTCTTATAAAGCCTTATATTTTTAGATAAATATTTTATATATTATAGAAAATTTTGTTTTTCTAAAATTTAGTTAGTTCGGGTTTTTACGGGATCAGATTCTGTTTAAGACCCGATACTAAAAATAAAATAAAATAATTTAATAATTGAAAAATATATTTTTATTTTCATAAAATAATTTTTTATTTTTTGGATTATAAAATATCATTTATAGCCCTTATTCACGTAATTTAATCATACCGGTAACATATTTGTTAAAATACTAAAATAATTCAAATAATTATTTAATTTTAATTATGAAAAATATGCTTCAAATATTTGGAATAAATTTTTAATTTTATTTTATTTTATTTATTAAGAAAGTACTTTTACAACTATCTTCAAGTACACCTTACACATATCACTTCCTTTTCACTTCAATCTTTCTAGACTCTATCCCACACTTCATAGCAGATTTTTCCCCTTCTTTATGGCTGCCATTTCCTTTGTTTACTCCATTTTGACTAAATTAATCATATTCTACTCCTTCTTAAGAAAGCTACATTACACATTTATTACACATTCAAATTTAAGTCAAATTTCAACAATTTCCTCTCTCTCCTTCCCCATTTTCACGTGCAAGCATGGCTTTCTTTGGCTGCCCTTGTTTTATTTTTTCTCTCATTTATTCAATTAAAACACTCATTTTCTCTCTCTCCTTCTTTCTTTTTCATTCCTTAACATTTTCTCTCTCTTTTTCCTCTCTTTTCTTCTTCTTCTTGTTCTTGTTTCTTCAAGAACCAAGCTGCCCCCACATCTTTTGTTAGCTTCCAACCATATTTCTTAAGATTTTTAAGCAAATCTTCATCTCAAAGCCTCCATAGGTGATATAGGTAAAGTGTAATGAAGGTTTCATGCATCAAATGACCTTCCATAAGCTTAAAAGCTTAGGATGATGATGCCAAAAATGAAACACTCCTCTTCTCCATTATTATTATCTTTTATCATAATTATTTTCTTATTTAAAGTTGTTATATTTTGTAGATCTAACTTTTTGTAGTTTTATTTTGTTTATGCCTTAGATCTTGTTATTGAAGTTATTATTTTTGTTATTCCTTGTGATTATGCATATGTTCACCACTCACATAACTATTGTAGTGATTCATGTAACCCCGTTTTTCAAGTAGTTATAAGATAAACCCTAGAACCAAACCAAACCCTAAACCGGAATAGCTCAAGCCTGGAGTGAGAACTAGGAACCCTAATTCCGGCTTTTCCTCGGTTTCCAATTAATAAACTTTTCTAAGAAAATTTACTTTTGATTATAATTCTTGAATATATTTCAAACTAAGAAAATATTTGATTTTAAGAAAATTTCGATTCCGGGTCATCCCGAGACCCATTATAGAAAAACGTGCCCCGGAACTAGAATTTCAAAAATATTCTTATGAGTACTCATTAGAACCGAAATAAAATAAGGATTTCAAAAATATATTTTTCATAATTTTCCGGTTTATGAAAAATACAGTTATAGCCTTTTTATTCGTATTTCATTACTACCGGAAATTAAATTGTCTTGTCAACTATTCATTACTATTCATAAAGTACACCTACACTACCTATTAGCCACCCTACAAGCCTAAACCTTACTATCACTCAAATCAAACCCATTCTTCCATAACTTTTGTCACTTCATATCTTACAAAGTATGACAAAGGAAGCAAAGATCAAATCAAGGCCAAATCAAATGGAAATCATCAAGTTTTTCCCCCCTTTTGCCTTCTCAAAACCGGCGCATATGGCCCCCCCCCTCCCATGCTTCAATTTGATTTTTCCTTCTCCATTTAACCTATTTCACTTCCTATATAAACTATCTTTATTCTCTCTCTCCTCATTCTTTCTTTTCCAAAACTCACAAAGTGTGCAAAAGCTCTCTTCCTCTCCTTATTTTTCCCCTTTGGCCGAAACTTGTGGAGCCACACACACATCTCAACTTCTCATTTTTCTCTTCTATCTTACATCCACTTCAAGTAAGTTATGCTCCACTACTTCCAACTCATAAAACTTGTTATGGCTAAGTGATTTTTGGTATTTCAACTCTATGTTCCCATGATCTTTAGTAGGAACAATGAGATATCTAAACAAAAATCCCGAACCATTACAAGTAGATCTATCTTTTAAAGGAGTTTCTATACCAAAAGCTTTACTTTTATCCATCAAAAAGTCTTTTAAACAAAGGATCTTTTATAAAAATATGGTTTTTATGTTTTTAAAACTCATTTAAGCTTTTGATAAAGTAGATCCATCATCTTGACTCATGATCATGTAGGCATTTATAGTTTCATTATTATTTTGTTCATATGTGCATAAATAGTCTTTAACACTTTTGTCTTTAGTAAATGACTTTCTAGTGTATAGATCTATATATATATGGGTCCATGAAGTCAAAAAGAAAAGTACTTTACAAGAAAAAGACTTTTGAAAATTCGGATGACTTTGAAAACCAAGGTCAAAAACACTTTTAACAACTTCTAAACTTATATTTTATAAGAGAAATAAAGCCTATGGGTAATAGATAATGATTAGTGGTATTTTTCATGAGTCTAAAGGAGTTTTTACTAAAGAAAATGTTGAAAACAAGAATGAAGTCCATAGGAGTTTTGAGTTAAAAGTTATGAAAACCAAATTCGTAATAATGGATGTAGGGTTAGAAAACACTATTTTTCCAACTTCAAAAATGATATTTTCTTAAATAAATGAAGTCCTTAGGATATAGGTATAATAGATACTTAAAGTTTCAAGTATAAAATATATTTTTCCTAAAGGAATCAACTTGAAAATGACTTTGTAAATTCGGATTTTTGGAAACCCCATAGTAAAAGACCCACTTAAAAGTTTGTAAATGTAGATTTTATTAAAGAAATAAAGGCCTTAGGATATAACTAATATAAGGAACAAAATTTCTTTAAATAAAGTAGAGTTTTTCCAAAGGAAATCCATGTAAAATGTAGATGTGGTCAAATGTAGTAAACTCATTTACTAAATATTGAGAGGAAATGGTTTCTAAGGAAAGTTTATGTAAATCTTAAATCTAAAAGTTAGAACATAGACTTAAGGTTCACATCATGACATTCATGATAGGGAAAATCATTACCATTGCATTTAGTATCATTTATACTTAGGAATCTCAAATGCATTCATCAAAACCGCATTTTTGGAATCAAGGAACCCGCTGTACAGATCTGATCCCTCAATTCCGAGGCTTAGATATTTTCAAAACTTGATTTAAACTTCATATTTGGAAAGCTCTTCCGAAGTAGATAGGAATCGGTATATAATTTGCGAAATTCCGACTTAAAACGACCAAGTTATGGCCATTTTAAAACGGAACTTCGGAAATGACGCGAATTCCGATTTCACTAAGTTTCCTTAGAGTTTTAGTGTCCTAAGTTGATAGAATACTTATTAGGGTAATTTCTTATATGAATAGGTGAACCCGTGGACGGTGACGAGTTACCTCCGGATTATTACTACTAGAAGACCGGAGTACCGATGGCGGAGTGAGTTTTTCTTCCCAATTCATTTATTGTATGTGCTTGTAAAGTAGTGCACTAGAATGTAGGTCAATTGAATGGAATATGAATAATGGGGATTATTGGGAAATTATATGATTGTTGATGATATGAGAAACAAATTAAGAATATCGAAACCGGGTGATAAACTTTGATTGTATAGTTAGCTATGATGGATTGTCTGATAAATTGATTGATCGCCTAAGTAAATTGGCTTAATCAACTACTTGAGTAAATGATAAATTGACATGTGCATATCACAAGGGGATGGAGCATGAGCATTTGTAGGTTAGTCGTGAACCATAAACGACATCGAATAATCGTAGGTTAGTCGTGAACCATAAACGACATCGAATAATCGTAGGTTAGTCGTGAACCATAAACGACATCGAATAATCGTAGGTTAGTCGTGAACCATAAACGACATCGATAATCGTAGGTTAGCCGTGAGCCATAAACGGGATATTGTCGTACCGCAGGATTCGTTAATCTGCTAACCCGGGATGGAGGGCGCAATTCCATCCACATATGATTTCCGGTTGGTCATATGTATGTTGAACTCATGTGTTTGATGCATACACTTGCTTGATTAATAACTTGGTTGAATTGTTGTGATATAAATGTTTTTGTGGGAGATTACACTCACTAAGCTAGTTAGCTTACGTCCCTACAGACCATTCCTTTTGCAGCTTACGCATTTATGGCTTAGGCGAAGAGACCCGGCTGAACAGGTACCGAAGCTAGGAGTTTTCCCTAGAAGTTATAATTTTTGTATTAGACTTCCATAGAAAACTTCTAAGACTTGGATGACTGTAATGGACCGCTAAATATTCTTTTGCGGGGGAATGCCCCTTAGAATTATGTAATATTCATTTATGTTCATGAATTATATCCTATTGCCCATGCATGCCAAATTAAGCTTTTATCTCCATTCGGACTTGTACTCTATTGTGTAAAGGTACGCCTTACATCTATATGAGACTCTCGAAAGACTAAGGTGGTAATTCGGGAATCTTATATGGCATGTGGCGGACTGTTACGTTTAGGGTACCCTATGGAGCGTGACAATTCATGCATGTATAACTAGATCTAGTTGTTTTTAGGTTCATACATGCATTAGACTTTGTTTTATGTTCATGAGCAACTTGTAATAGCATGATGATGTTAGAAAAGTTGTAGGAAACTCAAGATCTATTTTATTTTCAACCAAAATAATTTTTGAAAATTCGGATGAAAATGGAATTATATTTAGAAAGTTGTTTTTCAACTTCAAAATGTGTATTTTTCATTTAAAATGAAGGGCTTAGGGTATAGATAACATAAATGAAGGATTTTGATGAGTAAAGTTTAGATCTAGGAGTTTATAGCTTACTACCATGCAATTGTTTTATGTTTATGTTCATATTAAGTATAGATCTTAGTTTTGAACTCAAACAAAATTGTGAAATTTGTATTTTGGCAAGACCCCTATTTAAAAACCACTTTCCAAGTGTCAAAATGTAATTTTTACTTAAGATAATGAAGGCTTAATATACATATATATTATCAAGACTTCTTTTTACAAGAATCAAAAGTGATTTTCAAAATAAAAATTCTATTTTCGGATTTTGGCCAAGGCATATTTTAAAAACATGTTTTTCAACTCAAAAATGAAGTTTTTATTTAAGAAATGAAAGGCTCTTAGGATAGGATATGTAAGGAATGGATTTTCATAAGTATAGATAGATTTTATCAAAAGATGTGACCAAAAATGAATTTTGTAAATTCGGATCCCAACCAAGACTCATTTTGAAAACCCACATATCAACTCAAAAACTCATGTTTTATGTGAAAAATGAAGGGTATAGGTAATAGGTATCATTAAGTGGTGATTTTTACAAGTTGAAATGAGTTTGGATATGAGTAATGTGCAAAACAAAAAGTAGAATCAAGATGGAAAATTTTGAGTTAGTAATCAATTTATGAAATTCGTAATTTTGAATGAAGGCCATAAGAACACCTATTATCCAAACTCAAAATGAAAGTTTTATGTAATGAGTGGAGTACTTAAGTAATAGGTACCATAAGGTCTTAATTTTTAATGCATTAAACAAGTTTTTCCCAAATGAATCATTCAAAAAGTGGATTTTCTAAAATTCGGATTTTTGAGTAAATTATATTGGAAAACATATTTGCAAAGTGTAAAATGCAAATTTTTGTGTAAGAATGAAGTCCTTAGTGGTTATGTATGATTGAGCCATAATTTTCTAAATATCAAATGATTTTTACTTAAAGGAATCACTCAAAAACCAATTTTTACGAAATTCGGATTTTGGAATCAACCCTACTTGAAAACATGTTTACAAAGTGTAAAATGGAAATTTTTATGTAGAAATGAAGGTCATAAGTAATATATATAATGAAGACTCAATTTTAACAAAAATAATTATATTTTCTTAAGTAACAAATCTAAAACAAAAGGAAATGATCAAAGTTAGAAAACTAGATTTTTCATAAGTAGTTATTATTATGGTCTTGCAAAATAAAAAGTTATAAAATTTCGTTTTAGCAAAAATCATCAAGATCATGCATAGATTAAGCTCATCTCATATCATTCATGTTAGGAAATCACTCATATTGCATGTATAGCTAATTTATATAGTAAGAACATTACAAACATTTACAAAACTATTTTTCGGAATCGGAAACCGTTACTGATCAGATCTGATCCCTCTGTTCCGAGACCTAAATGTTTTCAAAACTTAAAAATAATATTAGAATTAGATAAATCTTTCGAAGTAGATAGAAATCGATATATAATTTACGAGATTCCGAGTTAAAATGACCAAGTTATGGCCGTTTTAAGTTGGAATTCCCGCTTAGGATGAGAATTAATTTAATAGTTCGTATAAAATCGTTTAGATTAGTTTGAGTCGAAATACTTATTAAAGTATTTCTTCCTTTTTAGGTGATCCCGAATTCAACGATTCCCTACCACCGAATTATTATTACTAGAAGATCGGTGATCCAATGACTGAGTGAGTTTTCTTCTTATTTTGTTACCTTATTTATGGTTGTAACTAGTTGCATTAGAATCATAGGAACAAGATAAAAATCGATATAAATGGGGATGGGATAGATGATGACACTGTGATGAATGTATGCCAAAGAATACTAAAGCATATCGAAACCACGATTCGATTGGATAACTGCACTGTTCATATTATTTTTGTTATGTGTATGATATTGGTTGGTCGCTCTAAAGAATGTATGAATATTTTGACCTAAGAAAAAAATTGAATTGGTCATGCATCGCATTAGACATATTGCATTTGGTAGCGTGCTACTCCTACGCAGGTCAATCGGTATGGTCTGAACTCGTTTGGATAATAAGACCCGGTATCAGAGCTCATTCATAGGGAACTAAGGTGCACCGAGGATGCATTCCATGTGTGAGCCTAGCCGAGTCGAGTGCTATGAGCCGAGGGCTTGGGACTAGCAGTGTCGTGTAGACTTCAATACCATCCCTAACCCAAGATACAAAGGGCGTAAATCCGTTCTGTGTGTGGGTTCCTGATACCCATACATAATTGTTTGCTCATGTGTTTGTTCATGCATAGGATATGATTGATTATAACTTGCTTGTTATGGTACGGAATTAAGGGAATTCTCACTAAGCTAGTGTAGCTTATACCCTAGTAGTTGTTTAAATGAATAGGTTATCTCAAGTACGCTAAGTGGGGACCGTAATGGTTGGAGCGAGAATGACTTTAGGATTCCGGCAAGGAATAAGAATGATTGAAGTTATCAGTTAGTTTTATGATTTGCCTTGTAATAGTTTTATGAAGTGGAATCTTTTGATGAATGTAATTGAAGTTTAATGATTTGTATTTTGAAGTATAGTGATTCGTATATGAAGTATAGTGATTTGTATCTTAAGTATAGTATATTGTATTTTCTTTACATTGTTATTCAAGTTATATCAACGTAAAATGTATTACTCCGATGAGTTTCCTCCATGTGTTAGACGCCTTGTACATAGTATGGAAGCCTTCGCGTGACTGAGGTGGTGATTCTTAGGCTTTAATATTGTGTATGGCGGACTGCCACGTTTAGGGTACCCTTCGGGGCGTGACAGCTCCATCCCTATCATGATATGAATGAATTCAATTTCATCTTCAATTCCGAATAATCAATTACACTGATTCTTTTAAGTGATCAATCAATAATCGCAGACAGTCAATTCTAATCCGTCTATACAAGCAATAGTTAATCACCCGGCTTCGATATTCTTATATTCCATTTCTTACATCAATAGTAAGCATACATAGTCCCCATTCGTCCCCATCATGCATATCCGTTTTATCTTTACCAAATATGTAGTGCAACTATTATTACAATCACATGCAATAAATGAAATCGGAAGTAATACTCACTTAGCCATTGGATCACCGGTCTCTTAGTACAAGTAATCTGGTGGTAAGGAATCGTCGATATCGGAGTCACCTAAAAAGAAAGAAATACCCTAATAAGTATTTCATCACTTAACTAGTCCAAGCTATCTCATACAAACTATCAAATTCATAATTCTCATCCTAAGCGGGAATTACAACTTAAAACGGCCATAACTTGGTCGTTTTAACTCGAAATTTAGTAAATTATATATCGATTTCTATCTACTTCAAAAGATCTATCTAATTCTAATATTATATTTAAGTTTTGAAAACTTTGAAGCTTCGAAAAGGTCGGATCAGATCGAAATAGTAGCAAATTTCAATTTCGAAAAATAGTTTTGTAAATGTTTGTAATGTTCCTATTATATAGATCAACTATACAGGCGATATTGATGATTTCTATCATGAATGGCATGTTATGAGTTTGATGTATGCATACTTTTGACAATATTTTCAAAAAGGAATTTTAAAAACTTTTTATTTGTAAGACTCCATGGCTATTTACTTTTAAGAAAACTAGTTTCCTCACTTTGATCATTTCCATTTGTTTCGGATTTATTTCTTAAGAAAATATAATTATCCTTATTAAAATTGGGTCTTCATTATATCTATTACTTATGACCTTCATTTCTACATAAAATTCCCATTTTACACTTTGTAAACATGTTTTCAAATATGAGTTATTCCAAAATCCAAATTTTGAAATTTTAGTTTTTTGAGTGATTTCTTTGAGGACAACTTGTTTAATACATCAAAATTTAGAGCTTTATTATACCTGTCCCTTAAGGGCTTTATTTCTTAAATAAAACTTCTATTTTGAGTTTAGAAAAAAGTGTTTTCATGGCATTACTCCAAAATTACGAATTTCTCAAAAAGACAAGCAACTCAAATTTTCCTACTTTATTTCTACAAATGCATCATGCATATATGTATTACCTACAAGCTATTGTTATGAAGATTATGAGATGATCTACCTATATGTATACATATAGTACCAAGAATTCTTTTTGAAAACCTTTGCTTTGCAAAACTTTGAATTTTACTAGACTTAAGAAAACTAGTTTTTCTTCTCGTAAAATCATATTTGCTTTTAACAAAATTCAACCTTGATGACCTATATAACCATCACCTTCATTTTGGGGTTAGAAATAGGTGTTTACATAGATGGTTTGCCTAAGTACGAATTTTACAAAATTTTAAAGAATGAAAACATTGTTTAACCTATTCTTGGAAACCATTTGTTGTTCTAAGATTATATTTTGATAAACCTCTTTTATCCTTGTCTAAACTTTTTCTTTGTTACATATATTCCCTAGGACTTCCATTTTCCTATAAAAATTATCATTTTGGCATTTGGAAATAGGTGTTTAATTGATGGCTATTTTCAAATCCGAATTTTGAAAAATTCATTTGAGTTTGTTTTTTTTTTTTTGTAAAACTCATTTAGTCTTTCAAAAACCATTTCCTAATCAAACCTATCCCTTAAGGCTTCCATTTCCTTAATAAAAATCTTGTTTTGAAGTTGAAAAATGGGTTTTCAAAATTGATCTTGGTTGAGATCCGAATTTACAAAATTTATTTTTGGACATATCTTTTGATAAAATCTATCTAAACTTATGAAAATTCATCCCTTACATATCCTATCCTAAGAGCCTTCCATATCATGAACAAAAACTTCATTTTTGAGTTGGAAAAGATGATTTTAAACTATGCCTTGGCCAAAATCCGAAAATAGAATTTTGTTTTGAAAATTAATCTTTCAAAATCATCTTTGAACATATAAAATGAAGTCTTAATGATATATATACATTAAGCCTTTATTATCTCAAGTAAAAATTTCATTTTGACACTTGGAAAGTGGTTTTTAAATAGGGGTCTTGCCTAAATACGAATTTCATCATTTTTGTTTGAGTTCAAAACCAAGATCTACACATAATATGAATATAAATATAAAAGAAATCCATGGTAGTAAACTATAAACTCATAGATCTAAATTTTACTCATCAAAATCATTCATTCATGTCATCTATTCCCTAAGCCCTTCATTTTAAATGAAAAATGCAAATTTTGAAGTTGAAAAATAACTTTTCTAAATATGGTTCATTTTTCATCTGAATTTTCAAAAATGATTTTTGTTGAAAATAAAATAGATCTTGAGCTTTCTAAAACTTTCCTACTATCATCATGCTACTAAAAGTTATTTATGAACATAAAACAAAAGTCTAATACATTTATGAACTCAAAACACTAGATCTAGTTTACTATACTAGTTATAATTGCATGAACACTAAGATAGTTATGTCTGTCACACCCCGGTACCCTAAACGTGGCAGTCCGCCACATATAATATCAAGGCTTAAGAATGGCTACCTTAGTCATGCGAAAGCCTTAATTATATGTAAGGCGTCTAACACGGTAATAGGAGACGCTTTTGGGAAGCATAGTTTAAGCAAGTAAAGATAAACATACAAGAATCCAGAAATAAAGTATATCATATCATTAATAACCAAAGGTCTATTACATAACTTCTTAGGGGCATACCCCCGTTAATCCCATGGATCGTGATAAACTTTATAACATCCAAAATACTACATTAAAGATTTCAAAGGAATTCTAATCTAAGTCTTCGAGTAGATTTCCTCCAAAAGCTTCAATATATAAAACGTACACGGATACGGGAAGACCTCGGGCACAAAAATAGGTGTTCCTGAGAATACAAATATCTATAGGGGTGTAAGCTTATGGGCTTAGTGAGTAAATCCCAAAATTCATACTTGAAGAAAATTATCAATCAAGTTTATTATTCAAACATATGAAATGCAACAACCACGTGAGCATACAAGACATATGACTTTCCGGGAATCATATGTTGAATGAATTACGCCCTTCATTCGGGGTTGGGTATTCAGGCCAATTACAGCCACAACTTTTAAAAACACTTTTATAGATCTTACCGGCTCCTATACGCCATCAAAAACTTGTAGTTATTACAGGCTCCTACTAGCCACCAATTTAAGTAGTTCTTACTGGCTCCTACTCGCCACTGACATGATATACCGGTTATGTCTACCACCACTATTATACACTTGTCCCACCAATTGTATAGTAGTGAATGCAATGTGACTCAACATATGAAGTGCATGAATAATTTCTTTAATTAAAGTCTAGTAGTTACATTTAACTTCTTTCAAGTGATCAATCAATTTCAAACATTTCAAGATATTAATTCACATACAACTTTATTACAATAAATCGAGTTTCGATATACTTAGTATTCTTTCAACATATTATCATACATTCCTTTTGATTTTTCTTAAATTCTAGTGCAACTAATTTTACAAGCACAATCGAAAGTATGAAAAATAACGGGAAATAAACTCACTCAGCCATGATGACACCTTTCTTGAAATGGATGAGTCGTTCGGGATTTCCACTAATCGTAATAATCCTCGGGATATGAACAATCCTCCTCGAGATTATCTAAAAGAAAGAAAAATACTTAAGATGAGTATTTCATGAACTTCTTGAAGATTCTAATCTTTTCTTAAAATCGCGGTAAAATCGTATAAGGGGAAATTCCAACTTAAAATGGCCATAACTTGCTCATTTTAACTCGGAATTTTGCGTATAATATACCGTTTTCTACCTACTCGGAAAGATCTACGCATTTCTAAACTTATTTTCATAAAACTAGGTCGTTTGGGATCCGAAAAGACAGCGACCAGATTTGCCACGAATTTGCAAACACTTGTTTTCCTTCTTGTAAACAAAGCTCATTTGAAAAGATAAATATTTCAATTATTTTGTAAACTTTTGAAAGGTATATATATATTTGTAATGACTCATAACAAATGTATGAAGTAAATGAAGTTGTCTCAACTTATAAAAAGTAAGGTTTTAAAAGACTTTGAACTTGAGATTCTATTGAATATTTACTTTTGAAAGATCTTGAGTTATTGAGATGAATATTCCTTTTTCTAAATTTAATCTCTCGTAATTTCTTTAAATTCCTAAGGTGTGATTTTATTTTCAAAACTTGGATTCAAAAAGTAATAAAATGTCAATTTTTATTTCTTGTAATGATTCTAAAAGAATATTTCTTGGTGAAAGATAGTTTTCATAAAACCTTTTGTTTATGTAAGAAAAATCATTTCCAAGCATGTTCATGAGTTTTTAGGAAATCTATTTCCTATTTTTATTTAACAAGAACTTTTAGTTTTAGAAAGACACTTCCTCATCTATTTTTGTTGAGACAAAAACATTATGTTCATGCATGACATGAATCATAAACTATAGAAATATAAAGGAACATAATAACTTGAAAGCTTAAGTAAATAATAGAGTAAATCAAGTATTGGGACCTTAGCTTCTTCAAGGTACCCCGGGACTAAGAAAAGACTAGTCCCGAAAAGAAAAGAAAGAGAAATTGTTTTGACTTGATGAGGACAAGTCTAAGACTAGAATGACTAGTCTTAAAATCAACTTGAAATAAATCGCGATAAAGTAAATAAATTGCATGAAAGATAAATAAATTGCAAGATAATGAGCTTATATGCTCTAAATAGTATATATAGCTATATAGATATATTAGATAGTAATAACATAAAGGAAATATAAAGAACATAAAGGAACATAAAGAGATTGATATTATGACAAAAACAAAGTATGAACTTATTGTTGCTTTCTTAACCTTTATGGTTTTAGAAAACACACACTAAGCTCATACTAAGTAGATGAACATGAAGAATTCTTTGAGAAATTTCTTACCTAAAGAAAGCTAAACTAAGAAGACTTCTTGAAAGAACTCTTGAGAGAAATTGGAGAGAAATTTTTGTAGAGTAACTTTAGAGAAGAAGAGGTGTGAAAGAAGTGAAGGTATGAGGGGGTATTTATAGGAAAATGTGGGAGATAAATTGTGTTAATTAAATAATTGGAAATTAAAACAAATTGAGGGATAGAAGAGAGGCCGGCGCTAATTTCATGCATAGAAGAGGGGAAATTTATTTTTTTGTTATTTTGTTAATTAAAAGTAAGAAATGAAAGATGTGAAGTTGTATTGGAAATGAAAATGTGTAAGAAATAGGTGTATGGGTTGTAAGAGTAGGTTGTAAGAAAAAGTAGAGATAGGTGAATAGTGTAGAATAGTGAAAATAGTGTAATGTAAAAGTAGACATGACAATTAAATATCGGTAGTAAGAAAATACGCGTATAAAAGCGATATCTGATATTTTTAGCTACCGAAAAATTACGAAATTGATATTTTTGGAAATCTCATATTTTTACGAGTCTAACGGTATATTCGGAATATTTTTCCTATTCCGAGCTCCTGGACACGTTTTTCAAGAGTCGGTTCGATCGGGATCAAAGGACACTCGAATTTTGAAAAACTGATATTTTTATAAAACCTATGGCTATTACGAACTATTATAACTAATTTTTCCAACTTCGTTTTCTAGGGCTTGAGAAAACGGCAATGCCGGACTTAAGCGGTTACGGTAAACTAGGGTTTGGTTGACTCTGGGAAATCCGGTTGACTTCCGATTAGGGTTTAAACTATAATTCGGATCCAAAAATTTCGGGGATTTACAATGTCAATGATGAATATATACATAAATCATTAGCAATAACAAAATAATAACTCAAATAACAAGATCTAAAGCATAAAATCAAAGCTACAAAAAGTTAGATCTACAAAATATAATTACTTTTAGCAAGAAAATAATAATAATACAAGAAAATAAGCATGGATAAGAGGAGTGTTTCATTTTGGCATCATCATCCTTAGCTTTTAAGCTTATAGAAGGTCATTTGATGCATGAAACTCTCATTATACCTTACCTATATCATCTATAGAAGCTTTAAGAAGAAAGTTTACTTAAAAATCTTCAATAATGAAGTGTGGAAGCAAGGTTTAGAAGTGGGGCAGCTTGTGTTCTTGCAAGAACAAGAACAAAAGAAGAAAGAAAGAGAGGAAAAGAGAAGAAAAGAGAGAGTAAATGAGATAGTGTTTCAAAGGAATGAAAAGAAGTAGATGGGAGGCATTAAATGGAGAGAGAGGAGTGTATTAATGTGTTTAATTAATTGAAAGAGAAAAAAAATAAAACAATGGCAGAATTTTGGGAGGCTTCATGTGAACTTTAGCAAGAGAGAGAGAGTTAAATTGTCTTGTAACTTGAAATTTGAAAGTGTAACTTGTATTCTTTAATGTGCTAACTAAAAGAGACTTTAAAATCATTAAATAAATAATTAAAATAAAAGAAAAGAGGCTATTATTAGGGGTGTCAGCTGCCATTGTGGGGAAATGGATGTGAAATGAGTGAAAGAAAACTTGATTAATGTGTAGAAGTGATAAATGAAGTGTACTTGAAGTAGGGGTTGGAAAAAGTACATTTTATTAAGAAAAATACAAAATAAAATTAGGAAAAAATATTTTAAATGAGTGGCAGAATTTTCATAAATAAAATTAAATAATTATTTGAATTATTTTTGTCACGCCCCAATGGGTACCCTAAACTGACAGTCCGCCACACTCAATATTAAGCTTAAGTATGACAACCTTAGTCATTTCCAAAAGCTTTTATATTAAGTGTAAGGCTTACTTTCACAATTTTAGAGGACCATATATGGAATAATGAAGCTTAAGGAGATATAAAAACATATTAAGAAAAGAAGAATCACAATAATTATTTGTCCATGGTAAAAACTTTACAAACTTAGGGACAACTCCCTAAATTACTAATCTATTATATACATATTAACATGCTAAACTAAGCTATACTTTATCCAGATCTCTAATGTTCAAAAGGGATTACCTGCCCGCATGGTCCACGTGGCCTTAACCATAAGTACGGGAACTGGAAAAGATAGCTATCGGGGTATAAGCTAATAGGCTTAATGAGAACTATTTCCATAAATAACTTCTTGTAACAAGATTCAAACAAGTTGGTTAATCACACATATGTAATGCATCAAACACGTGGGCAAACAATCATATAGCTTTTCGGGAACTATATGTTGAATGGATTTACGCCCTCCATTCGGGGTTTGGTGATACTTATCCTCAAAACAAGTAGTTTTAATAACAGAAAATTTTAAGCTTGCGAGCACTCATCGCCAAGTATTCCGAATCTACTTGATTTGACCTTGCTTTCGGATCAACCGCCAAGCATTTCCCTTAAGCCGCCAAGCAATCGCTTTCGGACTCCCGCCAAGTGTTGCTTTCGACATGCTTACTATCCTTCTCACCCAAGGATAATAACCCAACCATGCAATGTGACTCACTTCGTGGTATGCATGAGTTCATTAATTTATAAAGTCATAACATAATTATTTTCAACTTTATGGCGATCAAGGAATTTCACACAAATCAATATTAAACTAAAGCAATCACTTAGAATAATTCTGGCTCCGATATTCTTAGGATTCTTTCAAGGAATTATTTTACATGCATATCAGTTTATCTTTTCCTAACTCTAGTGCAACTAATTTACAAGCACAACAAGTGTAGCATTTAATGAAATAAACTCACGATGCCATTGTCGTCTATTCCTCTAAGCGATGAGTCGTTCACACACTCCACTTAATCGTAATAGTTCTCGGGTAAAGAATCCTTCCTCGGGGTCACCTAGTCAAAGAAAATACCCACAATGAGTTTTTCTTAATGATTTTCTTGAATTTTGACAAAACAATGTCAAAGAACGTTAAAGTTCGTATAGAAGAATGTTCCAACTTAAAATGGCCATACTTGGTCATTTTAACTCGGAATCGCGCATATGATATACCGATTTCTACCTATTCGAAAAGATCTACCCATTTCCAAAATTACTTCCAACAAACAAGGCCATATAGGCTCTGAAAAAGTGGCGACAAAATTCACCACGGATTTCCAAGTAAAAACAACTTGGTTCAAGAAATCAAAATTTGTTTGATAAATACTTAGTTATCTATATAGTGAAAAATTCTCTTTTTATAACTATATAACTCATATTTAAGCATGCTCAGTGTCTTGTTGTCCAATTATTTTTCTTAGGTAAAACAATGTCGGGTTGACGCTTTTCGGAAATTGTTTTGTAAATTTGTTTGAAATGAATACCTTGTTTTCTTTATTTTCTAAAAACGTTTCATGTTGGTTTTATTTATTCTTTTCTTAGTGACCTTTGAAAATAAAGTTTTTTACTTTCTAAGTTACATTAATACTATACTTGAAGTTTTCTAGGAAATATGCTATTCTTCATTTTTCTTGTGTAAATTCCTTTGTTTGTTTTAAAAAAAAATTCCTTACTTGATATTTCCTTTTTTTCTCTTGTCTCCTATTTTTAAAAAATAATCATCCATGCATGAAAATTTGTTTTCTTCATAAAAACAATGTGAAACAATTAAGGACTTTTTGTAGAAAAACTAATTTCTATAATCTTATTAACTTCTTCTTTGTAACTTGAAAAGAAATAACTTTATTATTTTCAAACCATAAATCTTCTTTGCCTATTTTTGCAAAGGTCTTACTTAAAAATTTCCTTAGTCATCCATCTTATTTTTCTTTCTTATGAAAAGAACCATTTTTGTCAACAAAAATATTTTCTTTTGAAAAATAAGGTGGGATAAGGATCTATGTGGCTTTTCAAAGTAAAAATAGTTTATAAAATTATAGTGAGTTCTTTTTGTAACATGAAAAGGAATGAGTTTATTTTGTGTTGCATTATAGATTTTATACTTTACATAAACTTATTTCTAAGTGACAAAATTCTTCTTTTTGTTTAAATAAAATTATGGACAACAATCTAAATGAACATGATTATGAGAATAATAATAACCAAAATAACATAAAGCATAATAATAAAGTCAAGTATTGGAGTCTTAGCTTTTTCAAGGCTCCCGGACTAAGAAATAGACTAGTCCCATAATGAAATAAAATGAAAGAAGAAAAACTTGTTTTGACTTGATGAGGACAAGTCTAAGACTAGAGACTAGTCTTAAAAACAACTTGGAATAAATAAAATGCATTGAAGTAAATAAATTGCATGAAAGGTAAATAAATTGCAAGATTAACTTATATCTCTAAATAGTATATATAGCTATATAGATATAATAGATAGTTATGAACATAAAAGAGACATAAATGAACATAAGAGAAACATAAATGAATATAAAAGAAATGAACATAAAGGAATTATGATTATGGACAAAAACAAAGTATGAACCTATTGTTGCTTTCTTAACTTTATGGTTTTAGAAAACACACATTAAGTTCATACTAAGTAGATGAACATGGAAACTTCTTGAAGAAACTCTTACTTAAAAGAAGCTAGACTAAGAAAACTCTTGAAGGAACTCTTGAGAGAATTTGAGAGAGATTTTGCTATAATAACTTTAGAGAAAAGTGGTGTGAAAGAAGTGAAAGAGGAGGGGGGTATTTATAGGAAAATGAGGAGTGATTTTTGTGTGATTAAAATAAAGTAAAATTGAAACAAAAATTGAGGAGATGGGCAAGGGGAGGCGCCGGCCATGTACATCAAAGGGGGATTTGTTTTATTTTTTTGACTTTTTGGAAAGATAAAAGATATAATATGTAAGGTAGATGTGATATAAAGTTATGGGAAAGGTAAAAAGTTAAGTTTATAGGTTATGTAGAGTGTAAGAGTAGGTGTAAGAAAAAATAGAGATAAAAGAATAGTGTAGAATAGTAATGAATAGTGTAATGTAAAGTAGATATGACAATTAAAGTACCGGTAGTAAGAAAATACGCGTATAATAGCTATATCTGTTTTTTTACTTGCCGAAAAATTACGAAACTGATATTTTTGGAAAACTTATATTTTTATGAGTCTAACGTATGTTCGGAATATTTTTACTATTCCAGGCCTCTAGACACGTTTTTCGAGAACTGTGTCCATTCGGGTTCGAAGGACACCCGAATTTCGCGAAACTAAAATTTTTAAAACCTATGGTTATTACGAACTATTTTAGCTAATTATCCCAACTTCGTTTTCTAGGCCAAAGAAACGGCAATGCCGGATTTAGATGGATACGGTAAACTAGGTTTTGTTGACCTTTAGGGTTTCGTTTGACTTCCGGTTTAAGGTTTTTATGCTAAACGATTCCGAAAATTTAGGGGTTTACAATTTTAGTATTTCAACAAATATGTTACCGGTATGATTAAAAACGCGAATATGGGCTATAAATGATTTTTTATAACCCGAAAAATTCTAAAAATTTATTTTATGAAAAAAAAATATTTTTTAATTATTAAATTAATTTATTTATTTTTAGTATCGAGTCTTAAACAGAATATGATCCCGTATAAGCCCAAAACGAACTAAATTTTGGAAAAACGAAATTTTCTAGGATATATGAAATATTATCCAAAAATATAAAGTTTTTAAGAATAATAAAATTGTGTAATGAATAGTAGTGAATAGTGCAAAAGACTAGTTAATTACGGTAATAATGAAATACGAATATAATTGTAAAATAGATATTTCTAGCTATTGAAAAATATTAAAACTTATATTTTTGAAATTCATAAAAATACGAGTCTAAAGATACTAATGGTATATTTTGGATATCTCAAGTCCCAAGATAGGCTTTTCGAAGTCTATATCCGAACGGATTCAAAATAGGTCAAAAATTTACCAATTGATATTTTTAAGTGAATTTATATTACTACGAGCTATTCTATACATTTAAACTACACCTCGGCCTCTAGGGTTAAGGTGCTAGATTGTCATACTTAAACTACTGTATTCCACTTAGGGTTTCCGAGTGATTTTCCGGTTTAGATCTTTGCCAATTTGGAAATTGATATTTTATGTTTATACAACATATTTAATTTGAGAAATTTATTTTAAATTTTATTTTTGTAAGTATTTAATACCTCTTAATGTTTTCTAAATTCTTGAATTGAGTTTTATTTCCAAAGGTTTATCGTTATTTATTTTTTATAATTGGTTTTTGGGTTCTATATTACCCGATTTTACAAGTTGGAGTTAAGTATGGAATTTGTCGTACTAGTGGTCTTGGATTTGAAGTATGTTGAGTTCTTATTTTATTTTTAAGGATTCTTATTTTTCTCAAATTCAGAAATTTCTGGATTCGTTCGTGATTTAGGACTGGTCGAAGTTCGGTTTTAATTTGGAGTGATTTTTAAGGTTTATTTCGAAGTTCATCTTGGAATTATTTACTGAAATTTTCCGGGCTTACAACTTGTTTTGAGGTTGTGTATCACCAAACCCCGAATGGAGGACGTAAATCCATTCAACATAAGTTCCAGGAAAACTATATGCTTTGTTTGCCTACGTGTATGTTTCATTCCATTTGTTTGATTAAACAACTTGTTTGAAATTTTGTTACAAGAAGTTATTTATGAAAATAGTTCTCACTAAGCCTATTAGCTTATACCCCTATAGATATCTTTTGCAGTTTCCTTATCTGTGGTTGAGGCCACGAGGACCCTGCAATCAGGTATTCTTTTTTTGGATAAGGAATTTCCAGATGAAGTTTAGTATTGAATAAGATGTAGAAATATTCTTGTAATAGATTTATGGCTGGGGAATGCCCCTAAGTTTGTAAGACAATTATTATGAATAAATGAATATTATGAATCCTCTTTTCTTAATTTGTTATTATATCTCCTTAAGCTTCATAATTCCATGTATGGTCCTCTAAATTTGTGAGAGCACGCCTTACACTTAATGTCAAAGCTTAGGGGAATGACTAAGGTCGTCATACTTAAGCTTTAATATTGAGTGTGGTGGACTGTTACGTTTAGGATACCCCTTGGGACGTGACAAAACTACTAGATGAATGGAACTATAAAAGAAATGAAAGCAGAAAAGGGTAATTGTACCCTTGCTGAAAAAACCTTGTGTGTTCTTTAGAGTTAGGACTGACTCGGAATAGTCTAATAATAATTTCATCTTTTCTTCATATATGCAAATCAATAGGAAACGAGTTAGATTCAGGAGTTGATAATAGTAGTAAAATAAATCAAGGAGAGTAGAGAGGAAATACTTAGCTTTCAAACCCTAATCGAGATAGAGTACGAAAGTTGTTCTGGCCGAAGATTCAAGAAGCATAACGTTAGGGTAATTGGTGGACTAGGCTTGAACTTAAGGATTAGGCTTCGTAATAGTAAGATACATTTTTATTGTGTTTTATTTAGTGGAATGGAATTATTATTTACTTTGCCTATTTCAAAAGCTATTTTCTTGTTTAGTTTGCAAAAAATTGTACCATAAAGATTATTGATTTCATGCAATTTGGAATGGATAAGAATTTCTATTCTATCTAATGAAAGAGTTATTCCTCAGATAATATCACTATTCTTTTTTTTTTCAAAAATATATCCATCATAAAAGAAATTATTTTTTTCAACCCTATCTATCCTACCTAAATGTAGCATCAATACCATTTAAAAATATTATAGTATTAAAATAATTTATAACTTAATTATACAATTAATTATTTATGATTTTTGAAGGATTAATGCTCATGAGGTTAGCCATTTAATAACTTAAAGAATTTTTTGTGTAAAATCCTTAAAATTTCGATTAATTTTAAGTTTAATCTTAGATTTAAAAGTCAACCGGAAACCGTAAAGGTCAACGAAAGACTAGTACAAATCCTAGAATTTAGCTCCAATATTCTCGTATTCTTTAGCCCAAAAAACGAAGTTAAGATAATTAGTGATAATAGTTCACAATAATATAAGGAAACATAAAAATATCAGATTCGCGAATTTCAAGTGTCCTTCGGACTCAAAAGGGATTAGTTCTCGAAAAACGTGTCCCGGAGCTCAAAATAGTTAAAATATTTCGATGATACCATTAGGACTGACTTAATATAAGGATTTCTAAAATATCAGTTCGTAATTTTTCAGTTACTAAAAATAATAGATGTCGCAATTATATGCGTATTTTTTTACTACCGGTATTTTACTAGTCACATCTACTTTACATTACACTATTCATTACAATTCTATACTATTCATTTATCTGTACTTTTTCTAATACCTACTCTTACAACTTCATACACCTATTATCTTTACTTTTTATCTTTTTCATAATATAATATCAAATCTACCTTACATATTATTACTTTTAATACACACAATTACAAAAAAAATAAATCTCTCTCCCTCTCTCCCATGTGTGGTCGCACACACACCCCCCCACCCCCCCTTCTCCTTCTTATTTTTTTCAATTTTTCTTTAATTAAATCACTGAAAATTCACTCCTCATTTCCCTATAAAATACCCCCCTCCTCTTTCACTTCATTAGCATATCTACTACCCACAAAATTACTCTCCAAAATTCTCTCCAAATCCCTTCTCAAACACTCTCCCAAAACTCTCTTAAAATTTTTTCTCAAACCCTTCTGTTACAAACACTACTACTATTCTTACTTTAGGTAAGAAATCCTCTCAAATCTTTTTTACCATGTCATGTAACTTTATATGACCATGGTATGAGTTTCCTAAACTTAATATTATGGAAGCTACACTATGTTCGTGTATTGTTCTTGCTCAGGAATATGTACTTACATATTTTTATTTTGTTATTTTATTTTGTTCATATTATTGTTGATATTGTTAAACTCTTATATATTTAACTAACTATAATTATGTACATATATATATATAATCTTTAGAGTATATAAGCTCATTGTTATTTATTTGCTTCCAAGTTATGTAATTTATTTACTTATTTCATGTTGTTTTAAGACTAGTCTCTAGTCTTAGACTTATCCTTATCAAGTCAAAATAATCTTTTCTTTCTTTCTTTTGGGACTAGTCTACTCTTAGTCCCGGGATACATTGATGAAGCTAAGGTTCCTAATACTTGATATTTCTATCAACTTGCTTATTTTATTACTTATTATGCCTTTCTTATGTTTTCATAATTTTATATTCATGATCATGCATGACATATTGATTTTTATCTCAACAAGATAAAAGGTTTTGTTAAATAGAAGTTCTTTTCCAAAATAATTGTTGTCATGAAAAAATGATTTTTCATAAAAACTTAGGAATCTATCTTAACAAATCTTTTCTAAAAATCTAGAGGAGTTCATCATAAATTTTAGTAACCAAAGAATATAGTGATTTTTAGACAATACATACACACACTTTACAAAGTCATAAAATGGAAAAGTATTCTTTAAAATTAAAATATCAAAATTCTAGTTTTACTAAACTTCATTTTTCCACCAATACTTTGGAATATAAAGGAATAGACTAGATTGATAAAATACCAAGAAAATTTCTTTCATAAGAATAGAATAATCTTAAGGAATAAAATTAATGAACAACTTAGGAAATCATTTCCTTCTTTTTAAGTGAAATAAATTTTACGAAAGGTTAAGAAAGCATAGAGTTTGATATATTTTAACTACTTTAAAAAAGTATTTAAAAACTACCCTCCCAATCCCTAGAAATTAAGTTATAAGAAACTTAGAAAAGCAAAAATCATTCTTTTGAAATTTAAAATACTATGGAAATGGATTAAGAAGGAGAAAATACTCATTTAAAATAACTTAAGAAATTTTCTAACAAGCTAAGTAGAAATTTTCAAAAGTTTTGCTTTTCCACATTTTTTAGAAGACCTTGCTTTTACAAAAAATTCATGATTGAGACAACTTTATTAAATTCATGCATTTGATATGAATCAATATATATATATATATATTTTAAAAGTCTTTCTAACCATTATAGTATCTATATTTTTTATACAAGTATTTGTAGATAAAGAAAAGTTTACAAAATTAAGTTTTGCAAACAAGAAAATTCGTGGTGAATCTGATCGCTACTATTTCAAAGCTCAAACAACTTAGTTTGATGAAAATAGTTTTAGAAATAGATAGATCTTTCCGAATAAATAGAAAAGGGTATATTATATGCATAATTCCAAGTTAAATGACTAAGTTATAGCTATTTTAAGTTGGAATTATTTTCTATATGAATTTTAACGATCTTATGACATAGTTTTTTTATAAGTATAATAGAATCAACAAGAAATATTCATTATGGGTATTCTTCTTGATTAGGTGATCTCATGGAGGAGTTTCCATACCCGGAGGATTACTTTAATCAGTGGATTGACTGATCGACTCATCCATTAAAGAAAAGTATCGACCTGGCCGAGTGAGTCTACTCTCCTTATTTTTCATGCTTATGTTTGTGCTTGTAAATTTAGTTGTATTAGACTTAAGGAAAGATAAAATTGAAGATGTTTGATAACGTGATTGAAAGAATATTACGTATATCGAAGCATGAAATGCTTGTAATAAATTGTATGCTTATTATCGCGTTGAAGTGTTTGAAATTGGTTGATCACTTGTAAGAAATTAAATATAAAGGCTATGCTTTAAATAAAAATTGATGCATGCACTTCATATGTTGAGTCACATTGCATTCGCTATTATACAATTGGTGGGATAAGTGTATGATAGTGGTGATAGGTATAACCGGTATATTATATACGTGGCGAGTAGGAGCAGATAAAAACTACATAAATTGATGGCTAGTAGGAGCCAGTAATAACTACATGTTTTTGATGGTGTATAGGAGCTGGTAAGATCTATAAAAATGGTTTTTAAAAGAAGTAGTGGCCGTAATGGGCCAGAATACTTAACCCTGAAAGAAGGGCGTAATTCATTCAACATATGATTCCCAGAAAATCATATGAGCACTTGTTGCATTCCATTTGCTTGTTTAATAAACTAGGTTGATATTTTATTTCAAGTATGAATTTTGGGATTAAACTCACTAAGCCCGTAAGCTTACGCCCCTATAGATATTAACATTCACAAGAATACCTATTTTTGTACCTGAGGTCTCCTCTTATCCGCGTAAGTTTTCTTTTGGGAGTTTTTGAAGAAAATCTACTTGAAGGTTAGATTATTATTCCTTTAAAATCTTTTGATATAGTATTTAAATTATTGTAAGAGCAATTATTTATTTCGATCTTTGGAATTTTAGCAAGGGTATGCCCCTAAGAATCATGTAATAGACCTTTAATTGTTAATATTATGATCTATGTTATTTCTATATTCTTGTATGTTCATTTTTACTTGCTTAGACCACATTTCCCAAAAGCTTCTCCTATTATCGTGCTAGTTGCCTTATATATAATACCTAGACTTTCGCATGACTAAGATAGTCATTCTTGAGTCTTGATATTATATGTGGCGGGTTGCCACGTTTAAGGTACCCTTCGGGGCGTGACATTTTGTGTACTTTAATGATACCTCCATCAAATTGGTTAACATAATCATCATACATGGCGTTTTTAACAAGTGTGATGAAGGTACTGCAAAAGTTGAAATAATTTTCTATATAGGGTCTTTGTTAATAATAACTACTTATTTAATATCAAAATGAAAATAATTACCAATATACAGTTCCAATATCACAACTTATACACGGGACATAGTTAAAATAAGCAATACCCATACATATATGCACACAATCATTGCATTTAATATTCACGATATCCATGTAAAATTAAGCGATGAAAAACAAAGCTAAAAGGAAACTAACACGCTGAAATGCATAGTAGCCAAAAAAGAAAAAGAAGGGGAGGGTAAACTAAAAGCAAAACCAAAAGGTAGAGAGAGAAAGAGAAAAGGGGAGAGGAAAGTATAATGACAAAAAGGCAAATGAAGAAGCAAGAGAGGGGCAGAAGAATAGGCAAACAAAATTTGAGTTGTATTATAGGTATAACACAAAAAATAATCACTATATATAGAGAAAACATTGTGTCGCTATTTTTAAACGTGATATAGGTACAATAGTAAAACCTATTATCGCGATTTATAGATGCGATTTGCTTTAAAAATAGCTTTATCCCATCTTATAAACACGATTTACTGCAATATTTTAGTAATTTTTATTATTTGGACTATAGTTTGGTAATTCTTTATTGTGAGAAAGGTAGATATGTATTTCATTCACTAAAAATTCTTTATGATACTAAATTAATTAATTTTAAAGCTTAAGTACTAAATTGATGAATTTTAAAATTTATATATTATTATATATTTTACCAAAGTTCAAATATTATTTGTAACATTTACCCTTATAAATACCCCCTACACAAATCGGTTAATTTATTATAATGCAAGTACAACGCCCCCTAACTTTTCGCAAGATTGACTGATATATCGTAGTGATTAAAATTTTCGGTTTTATATAAGCCAGTGGGAGTGGCGTAAAGGCCTGGAACAAGATAAGATTTCTTTTTTCTTTTTTTTTTTTAAATTTGTAATTAATTTTCGCTTGGATGGGTATCAAATAATTATTTTCAATATATCTACGTTGGATGATAAAGACATGTCATAATGAGAAGCGTCTAGACATAGACAGATTAATGTGGGCATCACGCCCTCCATTACATCATTCATTCACGCTTTTCCAACTAATTTCCAATTCAACTCCACAACCAAAACCAAATCGGAACGCAACAATTAATAGGGGTCATACGTCGTTAAACAAATAACTTGTGGGGTCATTTAAAGTTTCTCTAACCCATGACCAAACTTTCCATGGTTTAATTAATATTCTTATCTTCCGTAGCATATTAGGCCATAGAATGACTCATCGAAATAATGGGTTTTCAATTGGCATTTTGCGCAAGATCGACGTAGGGTACCAGCAGTTGACCGCATGAGTGGCTGCTGTATATTGGGAGATTATCAATTCGATAGACGCCTAAAATTTAGGATTATACGAGTGGCCGTCATGGAATACCACATAAGTAATTGTGCCTAACCAATCACCAGAAGGTGCGTTAGCATCATATAACAAGTGAAACCTCCATGGAAAGTTATTCAACCTACTAATTACGTGAAATTTCAAATAAATTTTAAGTTTTCCGGTCTTTATGTCTGGGCTCCAAATTTTCGATCGACGAAACCAAATCCAAGATTCAATATGAATTGTACATAGAAAACAAAATGTCATGATTGTGGTTATATAAGAGAAGCTGAAAATTAAATAGTTTAGATTATACATGTCGATACATGACAAGGAAACTTACAAGCATATTGTAATCCCCTAAAGTTCTGCCTAATTCAAAGTTCTAATAATTGTAAAATTAAATGATAAGATTCGAAAAAAAAGAATAATAAATAAAAACCTTAGTGAATTTCTGAAAATCTCTCCCAATTTTTCATGATTTAAAGTGCCAAAATACTAATATATTAACTTTAGTTTTAGCATTGAAAAGGTTCACAATAGAATTTTGTCATACCAAAATTTAACCTGACATCAAATAGGAATACTAATTGCATAAATGGTATTAGAAGCGCTAAAACCATTGTTGTGCAATTAACTTATAGATGACTAGCCTTTTTTTTTTTTTACTTACAATATGAAAAAACATATATATTTATTTAATTAGTACAAACTATAAATTTGTAGGTATAAGCTGCTAGATTTTATGCTAAGTTTTGTGCTTAAACCCTAGAACTAGAAGTTAATTGGAAACTCTAAAGTCAGCAAAAATCAAGGCATACTAGTGATTTTAACTCCGCTAATCCTGCGCTCAAAACTTGAGGACAATGAAAATGAGTTAAGGGTGAATATAGTTCGGAATACTAAAAAGATTAGATTCGTTAAAAATTTAATCGTTTTAAACTCGAACGAAATCAATTCTCGAATAACGTGCCATAGCACTTGGAATAGTAAAAATATTTCGAAAATCAATATAAATTTGTAATTTCATAAGGATTCATAAAATATCAATTTCGTAATTTTTTGGTATCTAAAAATATCATACATAGCATTTGTATGCGTATTTTCTTTACTAATGGTAATTTATTTGTCTTGTTTACTATTTATTCTACTATTCTTACTATTCACTACTATTCCTCTATATCTACTTTTACCTACTACATAATCTTACAACTTATGCCCCTATCTCTTACATCTTCTTTTTTCATAAAACTTTATACATAACTTACATTACATTTTATTTACTTTTTATTACAAAAATACAAAACAAATCAATTCTCTCCCCACTCTCTTCCCAAAATTGCAACCTCATCCCTTTCTCTTTATCTAATTATTTTTCTTTTCAATTAATTTTATTATATCTAATTTTCTTCACATTTCTCTATAAATACCATCTCTCCCTCTATTTCTTTTAGACATCTCTTTACATAACAAAATTTTGTCAAAATCTCACCACAACTTTCCTCTCCAAAATTTTCTTCCCAACACTCTCTTTTTTCTATACAACAACCATCGCCAAGTAACAACCAACACACCATTTATTCTTCTATCCACATTTAACTTTAAGTATAAGTTCTAAACCCTTCTTTATATTCATGTTAAGACTGTCATGCCCCAAGAGGTACCCTAAACGTGGCAGTCTACCGTACACAATGTAGGGTTTCATACAAAATTTTAAATCTTATTTGCAATGGAAAAATTAAAACCCTAAAGCCTGGATCCATGCGTTCTAATTAAATCGGATACAAAGAGATGATTCAAAATAATACCTTACAATTTCGAATTTGTGAAAACTGATATCAATCCGGATCTACAAGGTACCACAATTTCACAGCACCCTCTACTTCGTCCACAAGAACAAGCGCCTCCAAAAAGGAATCACCTTTGTGTGCTAGCACAATCTAGAACGCTTCTACATTATTTGAGAAGAATCTTGTTTTCTTGTGCTTCTCTTTTAGAATTACAGAATTTCTCTGCCGTCTAATGTGACAGTAAAAGTCTTAACCCTAATGAGACGCTATCACACCTATTTATATTTTCAGTATTTTGCACTGACAATAATGCCCCTAATCTTATTAGGGTTGGTAGTGATTGTAAATTATTATTCATAATATTAATTTATTTATTCTTCCCATTGGATTTTAAAATTAAATCACTAACTGGTGATTGACCTCAAGTACATGAAGTAACAATACTTAGTAATTGGCCTAGGGCACAATCATAACAATCTCCCGCTTGTACTAGGCCAAATCGCACATATAACTAAAATCCATGATCCCTTTTTTGCTTATTCTTTTGTGTGTGACCCTATAGGTTCATTTGATATTGGTAGTTAACTTAAAAACCATTTTTCAATAAACAAAACATAAGCGGCCTCTAGCAAAACATTATGTTTACCCAAATCAAATGAAGATCGGTGAGCCGATTTTACCTGTTCTATAACTTATGTCATCATCCTTTTGTCTCGCGATATCTAGATCGAATATAAGACATAGACAATGTCATTCTTATATCATTCAATCTTGTTGTTTCTTGATCTTTAAGTGAACTGATAAAACAAATGAAATTGATAACACTTGTCAATTCATTTGAGCACGGCCATGCATTTGTCAGTCTCACTTATTGAGGGGCCCAAAGATATCTCTCTCATAAAGAGAGGGACAAATCCCATCTTAATCACTCAACCCCCTCTACATGATTTACATTATGCCCAATTAAAACCTTTATAATTATTCGGTTAAGAACAACGTTTGATTTAGTCGAGACATAATGTCACTCATGTTGGAAACTATGGTGATTTCAGGTCTAAAGATGTATTGACATTGTTATTATGAGAATCACTTATGACTGATCCATGTAGTGATCGCATAGCGGTTTAGTCCGATATATATATAGATCTCTAATATATATACATATGAGTTTTATTTGTATCTCTATACACATAAACATCTCATGATTATCTAATAAAACTCACTCTAGATATAATTCATTACCATCCCACAATAATGAATATTCAAGAATAAATAGATTATTCATGAATCTTTATTATAAAGTAAACATACAAACTTTATAATAAAAAATGCCTCTTAATTAAAATACAAATGAAATGACAATACTTAGTAATTGGCCTACGTCACAATCACTAACAATCTTAACACCCATTGACCTAGTATGGTAATCATGCTTTGTTTGTACAAGAGGCTTAGTAAGTGGATCAACAATATTGTCATCAGATGAAACTCTGCATATTTTGGCATCTCCTCTTTCAATGATCTCTCGAATGAGATGATAGCGTCTGAGTATATGTTAAGATCGTTGATGTGATCTGGGTTCCTTAGCTTGTGCAATAGCAACATTATTATCACAATAAAGGTTTATTGGATTTGCAATGCTAGGAACAATACCTAGTTCTGTAATGAACTTCTTTATCCAAACTGTCTCCTTAGCTGCATCTGATGCTACTATGTATTCAGCTTCTATTGTAGAATATGCTACAGTGCTTTGCTTTGAACTTTTCTAGCTTATTGCACCTCTATTCAAGCAAAAACCATATCCGGATTACAATCTAAAGTCATCAGGGTTAGATTGGAAACTTGCATCTATGTAACCATTTACAACTAGCTCGTCTTCTAATCCTCATGTATTTTTAGTTCTTCTTAAGTACTTAAGAATATTCTTGATTGTTGTCCAGTGAGCTTCACCAGGGTCTGACTGGTATTTACTAGTTATGCTTAATGCATATGACACATCTAGTTGAGTGCATAACATGGCATACATATTGATCCAATTGATGAAGCATAAGGAATCTTACTCATGCAATCTCGCTCATCATTTGTCATTGGCCATTAAGTCTTGCTTAGATTTATGCCATGTGACATTGGCAAGAATCCTTTTTTGGAATCTTGCATATTGAACTGATTCAATAGTATGTCTATATGCACTCTGACTTAGGCCAATGATCTTTCTAGATCTATCTCTATAGATCTTAATGCCTAAAATATAGGCAGCTTTGCCTAAGTCTTTCATTGAAAAACATTTTGCTAACCAAGTCTTTACACTCTGTAAGATAGGAATATCATTTCCAATGAGTAATATGTCATCCACATATAGCACTAGGAAGACTACTGTACTCCTACTAATTTTCTTGTAGACACAAGATTCATCTTCATTTTTGATGAATCCAAACTTTTTTACTGCTTCATCAAATCGAAGATTCCAACTCAGAGATGCCTGCTTCAATCCATAAATGGATCTTTGAAGCTTGCAAACCTTTGTAGAATCCTTAGGATGAAAAAACCCTCTGGTTGTGTCATATAGACATTCTCAAGCAAGTTTCCATTAAGAAACATTGTTTTGACATCCATTTGTCAAATCTCGTAATCATAGTATGCAGCAATGGCAATAAGAATCCTGATGGATTTAAGCATAGCAACTAGTGAAAAAGTTTCATCATAGTCTATACCATGTGTTTGCTTGAAACCTTTTGCCACTAGTCGTGCTTTAAAGGTCTGCACATTATCATCCATATCGGTTTTCTTCTTGAAAACCCATTTGCACCCAATGGTCTTTATACCTTCAGGTGGATCAATCAAAGTCCATACTTGATTGTCATCCATGGATTGTATTTCAGATTTCATGGCTTCCAGCCATTTCTTAGAATCTGGTCCCATCATGGCTCCTTGGTAGGTAGTGGGCTCATTATGATCCATGAGCAACACATCACAACTATCTATAATGAGAAATCTATATCTCTCAGGTTGATGTCGTACCCTATCAGACCTGCGTGGGCCTTGTGCTACTTGTGGAGGGTCAATAGTAACTGTGTGACTTGTTGACTTTCTATTGGCAATATTACACTATTTTGTGGATCTTTGACTTCTTCAAGATGTACTTTACTCCCACTAGTTCTTCCATAGATAAACTTTTTCTCTAAGAAGATGCCATTCCGAGCGACAAACACTTTGTTTTCGGAGGTATTATAAAAGTAGTAGCTTTTGGTTTCTTTTGGGTACCCTACAAAAAGGCATTTATCTTATTTAGGTCCTAATTTGTCTGAGGCTAAACGTCTGACATAAGCCTCACAACCCTAAATCTTGATGAAAGACAGACTAGGCCTTTTTCCGGTCCATATCTTATATGGTGTCTTTTCTATCACATTAGAAAGAACATTGTAAGCCCCGAAAAATTTCACTAAATAATTCCAAAATGAACTTCGAAAATAAACTCTAAAAATGACTCCAAATTAAAACCAAATTTTGACTAGTCATAAATCACGAACGAATCTAGAAATTTCTTAATCTTAAGAAAATGAGATTCCTTAAAAATAAAATAAGAACTCAATAGTCTTCAAATTCAAAACCACTACGTACGACAAATTCCATACTTAACTTTGAATTGTAAAATCAGGTAATATAGAATTCAAAAACAAATTATTAAAAAGGTAAATAACGATAAACCGTCGGAAATAAAACTCAATTCAAGAATTCCAAAAACATTGAGAGATATTAAATACTTACAAAAATAAAATTTAAAATAAATTTCTTAAATTAAATATGTTGTATAAACATGAAACATCAGTTTCCAAATTGGCAAAGGACTAAACCGAAAAGTCAATTGGAAAACCTAAGTCAACAAATTCCCAACAAACCCTAGTAGTTTAGATTTGGCAATTCTGTATTCCTAAACCAAGGAGTCGAAATATGAGTAAAAGGTGTCGTTGGTTCGTATTAATACTCGGATGCTTAAAAGATGAGATTAGCGAATTTTCGATCTATTTCGAACCCGATCGGATACAGATTTCGAAAAGCGTGTTCCGGGGCTCGAAATATTAAATATATGATATTAGTACCATTATACTCGTATTTTTATAAGGATTTCTAAAATATAATTTTTATAATTTTTCGATAACTAGAATTATCTGATTTTGCGATTATATTCGTATTTCATTACAATTAGTAATTAACTAGTCTTTTGCGCTATTTACTACTATTCATTACACGATTTTATTATTCTTATAAACACTTATATTTTTAGATAAATATTTTATAATCCTAGAAAATTTCGTTTTTCCAAAATTTAGTTCATTTCGGGATTGTACGGGATCAGATTCTTTTTAAGACCCGATACTAAAAATAAAATAAATTAATTTAATAATTGTAAAATATTTAAAAAATATTTTTATTTTCATAAAATAATTTTTTATAATTTTTCGGGTTATAAAAATATCAATTATAGCTCATATTCGTGTATTTTGATCATACTGGTAACTTATTTGATAATTCACTAAAATAAATAAATAAATTATCTTATTTTAATTATGAAAAATCAGCTATGAATATTTGGAATGCATTTTCTATATTTTTCTTTTTTCATTTTATTTAAGAAAGTACTCTTACAACCCATATTTTTAAGTACACCTTTCACACATCACTTCTTTTTCACTTCAATCTTTCTACACTTCATTATCACTTCATGGCAGATTTTTCTCTTCTTTATGGCTGCTTGTCCCTTGAAATACTCCAAAATTTATTAAAATAAAGTTAATTAAACCCTTCTTTAAGAAGCTACCCTTACATATTAACTACACATTACATTTTCAAGTCAAAAGCTAAACAAATTTCTCTCTCTCTCTTCTCAACATTCACGTCAGTTTTGGGACTCACATTGCTGCCCATTTATTTTTTTTATCTCATTTAATGTGTTTTTAACTCATTCCATCTCTCTTTCTCATTTACATCTGCAAACCTTAATCATTCTTTACACTTTTCCTCTCTATTTTCCTCTCTTTCTTGCTTCATTTTGTTATTGTTCTTGCAAGAACACTTGCTGCCCCTATTTCTTGTATGAGCTCTCACATGTATTTCTTCAAGATCCTTGGATAAAACTCTTGTCTAAAGCTTCCATAAATGATATAGGTAAAGTATAGTGAGAGTTTCATGTATCAAATGACCTTCCATAAGCTTAAAAGCTAAGAATGATGATGCCAAAATGAAACACTCCTCTTCTCCATGATTATTATCTTGTATTATTATTATTTTCTTGCTAAAAGTAGTTATATTTTGTAGATTTAACTTTTTTGTAACTTTGATTTTGTTTATGTTTTAGATCTTGTTATTTGAGTTATTTTGCTATTATTTTGTTTTATTTTCAAGTTATATTGTTATTGCTAATGATTTATGCATATATTCATCATTCACATAACCATCATAGTGTTCATGCATTTATAACTAGTATAGTAAACCAGATCTAGTTGTTTTAGGTTCATAAATGCATTAGATCTTGATTTATTTCTTAAATAACTTGTAATATCTTGATGATAGTAGAAAAGTTTTAGAAAGTTCAAGATCTATTTTAGTTTCAACAAAAATCATTTTTGAAAATTGGATAAAAAGGGAACCATATTTAGAAAAGCTATTTTTCAACTTCAAAATGTGTATTTTTCATTTAAAATGAAGGGCTTAGGGAATAGATATCATAAATGAATGATCTTGATGAGTAAAGTTTAGATCTATGAGTTTATAGTTTACTACCATGGATTTCTTTTATATTTATGTTTATATTAGGTGTAGATCTTGGTTTTGAACTCAAACAAAAATAGTAAAATTTGTATCTTGACAAAACCTATATTTAAAAACCACTTTCCAAGTCTCAAAATGAGAGTTTTAGTTGAAAAAATGAAGGTTTAGTGGATGTATATCATCAAGACTTCTTTTTTCAAGAATCAAAGGTGATTTTCAAAATAAAAATCTCATTTTCGGATTTTGGCCAAGGCATATTTTAAAAACATGTTTTACAACTCAAAAATGAAGATTTTATTCAAGAAATGG